>PVHT021183629.1:6550775-6596627 GCA_004024745.2 Catagonus wagneri | reverse complement strand
CTTCTCTTAATTTCTGGATATTCAGCCTTAATTCTTCAAGTATTTTCATTACCTCCCTTCTGAACTCCATTTCTGACAGACTACAGAGGTCAGTTTCATTGCTGGCTGCTTTAAAAGACTTGTCCTGTTCTTTTAACTGGGAATGGTTTTTGAGCTTCTTCATCTTGTTTGTGGTTTTCTTTTTCTGTGAGTTTGGGGAAGCCACGCTGTAGACTTGGAAGGCTACTTCTAGGGAGGAGCTCCCCTTTGTATTTTTTGGTGGGGTTATCGTTTATTTTTGGTGTAGGAGTTTGACTATTTGCTGTCTATTTCTTTGGAATGAGCAGGCTGTTATCTCAGTGGTACTCTGAGTGTTCTCTGTGAGATTGTAGGAATGGCTAAGGTCTACAGTGCGAGCCTAGTCTCTACGCTCTCAATTGCAGGAATGTGCCGCCGTCCACTCCTAGTTGCCCAGCCCTGGGAAGTGATCGCGAGCTCTAGGCAGATCTACCAGGTGCCTTAAGCATTTGGTAATAGCAGCAGCAGGAAGTATGATTTCCCCTGGGAGTGAGAGCCACGGAAAACTAGTGTTCGATTGCAAAGTCCTCTTTGAGGTGACTGGAACCACAAGCAGTACCCGTCAGAGGCTGGCTCAGCAGACTGGCGTTTGTTCCGCCCTTCTGCTGATGCTTTCTCGTCTGTTGGGGCGGGTGGCAGTGTCTGGCGCCGCCCCGCTCCTCTGCGAAAGCTAGCTCCGTGTGGTCGCGTACTGCTCCACCTGCCAGAGCTACCAACTCTGTGGGCTGATGCAGTCGCCTAGGTCCGTGGACCAGCCCAGGGCCCCGCCAACCCTGCCGATGCTGGCTGGCGCAGGCGCCTGGGTCCACAACCTGGCACCGCGCTCCGCCCATGGGCTTCAAGGCACGGCTCCGCTCCCACCGCCACGGCTGCAGCCTCCACTGGCTCCTCCCCACTTCCGCTCTCTTTGGCGGGTCACCGTCGCCCCGCCCTGCACGCTAGTTCAAGTCGCTTCCTATGGCGGCCAGCCCCTCCTCCTCTCCTCTTCCCTAACAATGGAGGCTTGCCTTCCCTGCGGGACCAGACTTCCTCGGTTCCCTCAGTCTTGGTTTCGCTCTCCACAAATCATAGAATATCGCTGTTCCTTGCGCTATCCCCGCAAATTCCGTGGCCACCGACCTCTGCCATATCGCAGGGACTAACCTTAAGAACCTGTGTCTTAGCTCCCAGGCACCGCCCGGTGCCTCAGGCTGTGGTGTCTGTGCCAGTATTCATGTCTCTAACTCCGATTTTCCTGTCTCAATCCAGCTGCTGCGTTTTTCTCAGGCTTTGATGTCCCTCTAGTTCCGATGGTCGTTGATCCGCTGATCGTTGTTTAGCTTTCTTCTCAGGAAACTTTTCTTTTTCACAACTCCCTCCCTGGAGTGCTGGTTATGGTCCTAATTGCTTTTCTCTCTCACCTTTTTTTTTTTTTTCTTCACTTGTTCTACCCAGTTATTTCAAGGGTTTCTTGAAGTTTTTGGAGGTTTAAATTAATCAGCATTCAGATGATGATTTGTCCAACTTGTTTTATATTTAGATGTGTTTTTTGATGTATTTGTGGGAGAAGGTGAGCGCGACCTCTTACTGCTCCACCATCTTGCCGCAGTCTCCTCCATCTAGGTTAATTTAGAGATCAATAACAAATGGCAATGGTAACAATTTCCTTTTGAGGACCAGATATTTAATAATGCCATAGATCAACCATGAAACAGTACATTTATCCAGGAATTAAATAAGAAGTAAAATCAGCCCTCATTATTTAGGAGTTCAGGTGATATTAGGAGTTATCTTACCAACAAATCCCAATGCTCAATTTAAAGGCTCTAGTAGATGATGGAAGAGTGAGAAAAAAGATCAGAGAACAATGTCATTAATATAGAGAGTGTTATAGTAAAAATTATACCAAAGTACAATTAATCCTTAATCTATGATTCTGAGTTATACTCTTAATACTGATTTAAGGTGAGTGCCAATAAAAGGGGAAATCGAGGATCAATTTTGGTTAGATATTATGCATGCTTAATAAGCTTTTAAGGTATATTAGAATATTTAGTAAGTTTATACACACACTTTATGCAAACTGAGGTATAAGGTAGTTCTCAAATTGCATTTGGTTATATTTTGAAAATTTGGGGTTAAATTGGTTATTTGAAACTTTAGTATACTTTTTCAAATGAGAATATTATAATTGAGATATTGTCTTTCAACTGAATTTATAATTCAATTTAGTCCATAATTGAATAATTTATAATTCAGTTTAGTCAAATAGAAAATATGTGAAAGTAATTGAGTCATAGAAGTGAAAATTAAAACTGAAAACTAAGCTCAAAAAAGGAATCATTTCTTATTTACTCTGCATTCTAGTGCTCAAGGAGAAGGAACTTGTTTATAGAAAGAAGTGAAGAAATCTGTGGAATTTCTGAAGGCAATGTGGGTATTTTAATAGAATTTACCTATTTAAAACAGTGATGGTTTATTTATGAATATATTATGCTGTTTTCTAACTTACAGTTCTCACAGTGTTTGAAACATATGGATTGCTAGAACTCTTCTATTCTGTACTAATTTGCTCAGACTACCGTAACAAATTACTAGAGACTGAGTGGTTTAAACAAGGGAAATTTGTTTTCTCACAGTTCCAGAGGCTAGAGGTCTAAAGTATTGGCTTGATTTCTTCTGAGACCTTTCTCCTTGGCTTGAATATTTTTGCCTCCTCACTATGTCCTTATATTGTCTTTCTCTTGTACAAGCAAATCCCTGCTGTCTCTCTGTGTTTCCACATATTTTCTTTTTATAAGGACACCAGTCAGGTTGTATTAGGGGCCATCCTAATGACTTTATTTTAGCGTAACCACCTTTTTAAGGGCCCTTCAAAGACAGTCACATTCTGAGGTAATGGTTTAGGGCTTTGACATATGAATTTGGGGAATACAGTTCTCACCATTATATACCTGTAAAAGAATTATAGTTAATTGGATTGCTACAATACTTTTAGCCCTAATTAGTTAAGAGATGGAGACCAAGCAATTTGGGAAAAAATGGAGGTGGGAGGAATCATGAGGAAAATATTTTTAAGTTAATTATAATAGAAAATACTGGGAAATAAATTGTATACATGTGTGGAATTAAGAGACTGTAATGGCTTTTTTTAGGAAATGGAGCGATGTTAGAGATATCTTTGAATCAGTTTATTTTGTAGGTAGATTGCTGTATGAAGGGAAAAAATATGGGGTGAACCGAAAAACCTGTGGTAGGTACATGGAGAGCAAAGCAATATGCAACCTACAGTTTACATTTACAGGTAATTGATAGGTTGAGCGTTCACTATTTAGGAGTTGTAAACTACCTACAGCAAGACATCATCCATTTATATTTTCATTATTTATTTATTCTACAATTCATTATTTTTGAAATATAATTGGCATATACCATTATATTAATTTCAGGTATATAGCATAATGATTCCGTATTTATATATACTGTAAAATAATCACCAAAATAGTCCAGTTACCATCTGTCAGTTATATAGTCACAAATATTTTGTGTGTATGATAAGAACTTTCAATACCTACTCTTCTAGCTACTTTCAAATATATAACAGTGTTATTAACTATAGTCAACATGCTGTGTTACATTCCCATGATTATTTATGTTAAAACTGGAAATTTGTACCTTTTGACCCTCTTCACCCCCTTCACCTACCCCTCTCCCCTATCCATGCCTCCTCGGGAAACCAACAGTCTATTCTCTGTCTGTGGGCTTGTTTTGTTTTGTCGTTGTGGCTTTATGTTTCACATAAACTGAGATCATACAATAGTTATCATTTTCTCTGACTTTTTCACATAGCTTAATGCCTTCAAGGTCCATCTGTGTTGTTGCAAATGGAAAGCTTTTATTCTTTTTTATGTTTGAATAATATTCCATTGTGCTATATACCAAGTTTTCTTTATCCATTCGTGATGAACATTTAGGTTATTTCTGTGTTTTGGCTATTGTTAATAATCCTACAATAAGCATGGGGATTGCATAAATATTTTTGAATTAGTGTTTTCATTTTCTTTGTATACTCAGAAGTGAAATTGCTGGATAATACAGTAGTTCTATTTTTAATTTTTTTGAGGAAGCTATAGTGTTTTCCATAGTGGCTGAACCAGTTTACCAATAGTACCAATGGTGCAAGTGTTCCTGTTTTTCCACATCCTTGCCAATATTCGTTATTTCTTGCCTTTTTGGTAATAGACCTTCTAACAGTTATGAGGTGATATCCCATTAGGGTTTCGATTTGCTTTTCCTTGATGATTAAGGATGTTGATCATCTTTTCATGTACCTGTTGGACATCTGTATGTCTTCCTTTGAAAAAATATCTATTCAGCTACTCTGCCGGTTTCTTATATTTTTACAGTTTTATTGAAGTGCAGTTGACTTACAAGATTGTGATAATTTCTGCTGTACAACAAAGTGATTCAGTTACATATATACACATACCCATTATCTTTCAGATTCTTTTCCCACATAGATGATCACAGAATATTGGATAGAGTTCACAGCAGGTACCTATTGGTCAGTCATTCCATGTACCTCAGTGTGCATATGCCAATCCCAAACCTCCAGTCCATTCCTCTCACCCTCACCTGTCCCCTTTGGTAACCATAAGTTTTTGAAAGTCTGTGAGTCTGTTTCTGTTTTGTGAATAAGTTCATTTGTATCCTTTTTTTAGATTTCACATATAAGTAATATCATATGATGTTTGTCTTTCAGTGTCTGCCTAACTTCATTTAACATAATTTCTAGGCCCATCCATGTTGTTGCAAATAACATTATTACTGTCTTTTTTATGGCTGAGTAATATTCCACTATATATATATATATACCACATCTTTTTTACTATTCCTCTGTCCTTTACTATTGCTTCCATGTCTTGGCTGTTGTAAATAGTGATGGAATTCACATTGTGGTGCACATATCTTTTCCAATATTGGTTTTCTAGGGATAGATACCCAGGAGTGGGATTGCTGGATCATATGGTAGTTCTATTTTTCATTTTTGAGGGACCTCCATACTGTTTTCCAGTGGTTGTAGCAATTTTATTTCTTTTTCTTTTTTTTTTTATGGTTGCACCTGCGGCACATGGAGGTTCCCAGGCTAGGGGTCCAATCAGAGCTGTAGCTGCCAGCCTACACCACAGCCACAGCAATGCCAGATCCTTAACCTACTGAGCAAGGCCAGGGATCGAACCTGCATCCTCATGAATGCTAGTCGGATTCATTAACTGCTGAGCCACAATGGGAACTCCCTGTAGCAATTTTATTTCTAACGAAAGTGTAAGAAGGTTCTATTTTCTCTGTTCCCTCTCTAGGACTTGTTTATAAACTTTTTGGTGGTGGTGATTCTGGCTAGCTTAAAGTGGTACCTCATAGTAGCTTTGATTTGCATTTCTCTAATAATTAGTGATGTTGACCATCTTTTCTTTTCTTTCTTTTTCTTTTTTTGGTTATCTATATGTATTCTTTGGAGAAATGTCTCTTTAGATCTTCTGCCCATTTTTAAATTGGGTTGTTTGTTTTTTGACATTGAGCTGCATGAGCTATTTCTATATTCTGGAGATTAATTTTGTCAGCCACTTCATTTGAAAAGATTTTGTCCCTCTTTGAGGGTACTCTTTTTTTTTAACTATTTTTATTTTTCTGTTATAGTTGCTTTACAGTGTTCTGTCAATTTTCTACTGTACAGCAAAGTGACCCAGTCACACATACATATATACATTCTTTTCTCACATAATCCTTCATCATACTCCAATACAAGTGAGTAGATATAGTTCCCAGTGCTATACAGCAAGATTTCAGTGCTTATCCATTCCAAAGGCAATAGTTTGCATCTATTAACCCCAGATTCCCAGTCCCTCCCTCTTCCCCTCTGCCTTGGCAACCACAATCTGTTCTCCAAGTCCATAAGTTTCTTTTCTGTGGAAAGGTTTATTTGTGCCATATATTTAATTCCAGATATAAGTGATATCATATGGTAATTGTCTTTCTCTTTTTGGCTTACTTTGCTTAGCATGAGAGTCCCTAGTTCCATCCATGTTGCTGCAAATGGCATTATTTTCTTCTTTTTTATGGCTGAGTAGTAATTTCATTTCTTAAAATGGTTTCCTTTGCTGTGCAAAAACTTTTAAGTTTAATTGGGTCCCATTCGTTTATTTTTGTTTTTATTTTCATTTCTCTAGTAGGTGGATATGTGAAGATATTGCTGCAGTTAATGTCATAGAGTGTTCTGCCTATGTTTTCCTCTGAGTTTTATAGTAATTGGTCTTATGCTAAGGTCTTTAATCCATTCTGAGTTTATTTTTGTGTGTGGTGTTAGAGAGTGTTCTAATTTCACTCTATTGCATGTAGCTGTCCAGTTTTCCCAGCACTACTTATTGAAGAGACTGTCTTTTGTTGATTGCATATTCTTGCTTCCTTTGTTGTAGATTAGTTGATAGTAGGTGTATAGGTTTATTTCTGTGCTTTTTATCCTGTTCCATTGATCTATATGTGTTTTGGGGCCAGTAAAATATGGTTTTGATGACTGTAGCTTTGTAGTAAAGTTTGAAGTCAGAGAGCCTGATTCCTTTAGATCCAGTTTTTTTCTCAGGATTGCTTTGGCTATTAAGGATCTTTGTGTTTCCAAACACATTTTAAAATTTTTTGTTATAGTTCTGTGCAAGATGTCCTTGGTAATTTGATAGGGATTGCATTGAATCTGTAGATTTCCTTGTGTAGTATAGTCATTTTCACAATGCTGATTCTTCCAATCCAAGAGCATGGCATAGCTTTCCATCTGTATGTGTCATCTTTCATTTCTTTTATCAATTTCTTATAGTTTTCAGAGTAGAAGTCTTGTCTCTTAAGGTAGGTTTATTCTTAGGTATTTTATTATTTTTGATGTGATGGTAAATGGAATTGTTTCCATAATTTCTCCTTATGATCTTTCAATGTTAATGTATAGAAATGCAATAGAGTCCTGTGCATTAATTTTCCATCCTGCTAATTTACCAAATTCACTGATGAGCTTTAAGTGTTTTCTGGTAGCATCTTTAGGATTTTCTAGGTATAGTGTCATGTCATCTGCAAAGAGTGATATTTTACCTCTTCCTTTCCAATTGGAATTCCTTTTCTTTTTCTTCTCTGATTGCCATGGCTAGGACTTTCAAAACTGTTGAAAAAAAATGGTGAGAGCAAATATCTTTTTCTTTTTCTTGCTCTTAGTGGGAATTCTTTCAGCTTTTCACCATTGACAATGATGTTAGCTGTGTGTTTGTCGTTTGTAGCTTTTAGTATATCGAGGTAGGTTTCCTCTATGCCCAGTCTCTACAGTTTTTTTTTTTTTAATAAGAAATGGATGTTGTACTAATACTTACAAAAGCCAAAACATAGAAATGTCCATTATTTGGTAAATGGATAAACACAATGTGGTATATCCATCCTACGCAGAAAATAGTTAACATAGAAGACCTGATGGTGCTGTCCTTGGAAAGTCCTGCTTGTCAGGTTAGCCCTGGCTGATATCTGGGAGCTTGAATTTGGGAAGGTTCCCACCATTCCCCAATTTATAATAGTGACTCAGTGTGCCTGAGCTGTTTGTACAAATCACGTGGCTTATGGTGAAAACCTGCTTTCCCTATGAGAGTCTGGAATTTTGATATGTCCCAGGCAGAAGATTGTATCTATGTAACCAGCCCCCAATAAAAACCTTGGGCATCAAGTCTGTAATGAATTTTCCTGGCAGACCTTTCAAATTGTCCGTTTGTTGCTGGAGAAAATAAGCACATCCTATGTGACTCCATTGGGAGGAGACTCTTGGAAGCTCGTCCTGATTTGTGCCTGGACTTTGCCTCCAATATCTTTTCTATGTGATTAGGAATGCTCACTTATAAGCTTCACATTAGACTTTCACTTATGGGAGATTCCTCAACTTGCCATTGCAGGAGGCCTTTCAGCCATATCATTGGTGATGAGTAGACTATAGGAGGCAAAGTGATAAAGCCTGGATTAGAGACTCAAATCCAACAGATTTCAATGCCTCATATTCCTTCCCTATGCCATTATATTATCCTCATACAATTCTAGAACAGTACCAAAAGCTATTGCCTAAAATTTTGCTATTTTGACATTTCTAACAACTACTGGAAAAATTCTAGGTATTATTAATTACAGGAATTAACTTTAAGTAAAAAAAGAAATTGGTGTTGTATTTTGTCAAAAGCTTTTCCTGCATGTATTGTGATGATCATACGGTTTTTATTCTTCAGTTTGTTAATGTGGTATATCACACTGATTGATTTGCAGATACTTCTCTGCCCGTTTATAATTGGATTATTATAATTATTTTTGCTATTGAGTTGTATGAGTCCTTAACTTATTTTGGATAGTGAACGCTTGTCAGACATATGATTTGGAAATATCATCTCCAATTTAATAGGTTTTCTTTTTATTTTGTTGGTGGCTTCCTTTTCCTTTGCAGAAGATTTTAGTTAGATGTAAACTCCTTGTAGTCTCCTTTGCTTTTGTTGCCTTTGTTTTAGTATCAGATCCAAAAAATCATTGCCAAGACCACTGTCAAGGAGATTACTGCCCATGTTTTCTTCTGCAAGTATTATGGTTTAAGGTCGCACATTTAGGTCTTTAATCATTTCAAGTTCATTTTTTTTATGTGGTTTGTGGTATTGATTTGGTTTTGTTCTTTTGCATGTACCTGTCCAATTTTCTTAATATTATTCATAAAAGAGGCTTTCCTTTTGTCATTGTATATTCTTGGCTCCTTTGTCACACATTTAGTAACCATATAAGCCTGGGTTTATTTTTGGGCTTTCTTTTTGGTTCCATTGATCTATGTGTCTTTTTTTATGGCAATACCATACTGTTTTGATGACTATAGTTTACTGTATTTTATATATAGATTACTATTTACTGTTTTTTCTTTGTTTTCTGTGTTTTGTTGAAATATGACTGACATACAGCAGTATATAAGTTTAAGTATATAGCATGTGATACATATTTTTCTTATAAGTGGAATTTTTTACCTTTTGACAACCTTTATCCAATTCCCCTTCCCTCCACTCCCTGCCTCTGATAACCACAAATCTGATCTATTTTTCTATGAATTTGTTTGTTTTTGAAGTATAGTTGACCTATAGCTCTATGTTTGGTCCTGGTACATAATATAGTGACTTGATATTTCTATACATTTCAAAATGGGAGGGGGGTGGGGAAGCAAGATGGCCAAATAGGAGGACTAGAGTTCACCTCTTTCCACAATTATGTCAGAATATGTTTATAAATGGAACAGTCCTCACAGGACATCTACTTAACACTAGTAGAAAAACTCATGCACCAGAAAGCACAAGAGGGATCTTCATGTAACCAGGTAGGACTTAAGAGAAAAGAAAAAGAGGTGGAAGTGGATTGGGACCTGAAGCTGGGGGATGGATATGAAGGAGATGAGGGATTGCTGCACCTGGGCAATTCCCCTCACCAGCAGGGAGATCAACTGGGGCAGGAAAGTAGGTTTGGCTGTTCCAAAGAAAGCATAACAGAGGGTCTGGGACAGGTAGGACAGAATATCACATACACAGAGGGTTGGTGCAACTTTCCTAACCTGAGACAAGTGTCTGCAGATAATGGTAGGAACTGAGTGCTAGAGCATGAGGTTTAGAGAATAATCCTCGAATGGCTGTTGGTACTGTGAGACAGCCTGGAGGAGTGGTAGGGCAGAGTGCCACAACCAGGAATATTCAGAGAGGTTTCCTGGCCACCATGGAGTTTAAATGCCATTGTTAGGTGGTATGCAAGGGGCAAGGACATCATTACAACCTCCTTCCCCACACAGGCCCCTCCCCCTGCAAGCTTTAGTGGAGGCTCCTGACTCACCTAGACTGCCCTCCCTATTGCTGCCTTACCCCCTCCCACTCAGTGCAGGCCCTTGTGTGTCCTGATCTCCACCCATCTTGTCATCCTGCACACATGAAGAGATTATAGCTGAAAACTTCCCTAATATGGGAAAGAAAACAGTAAAATAGAGGAAGTACAAAGAGTACTGTACAGGATAAACCTAAAATCTAGCAAACATTTAGAGAAGAGTTAAAACCTATACTTCCGAAACTGTGCCAGAAAGTCACAGCAGAAGGAACACACCCAAGCTCATTGGGGCTACCATCACCCTGACACCAGAACAAGACAAAGACACCACAAAAAGAAAATTACAGAATAATATCACTGATGAATATGATGTAAAAATCTTCAGCAAAATATCAGCAAACCAAATCTAACAATATAGTAAAAGGATCATACACACTGACTGAGTGTGATTTATCCCAGGGATGCAAAGATTCTTCAGTATCCACAGATCATTCAATCTGATACACCACATTAACGAACTGAAGAATAAAAACCACATGATCATCTCATTACATGCAGAAAAAGCTTTTGACATAATCCAATACTCATTTTGATACAAACTCTCCAGAAAGTGGGCATAGAGGGAAACTACCTCAACATGATAAAGGCCATATATGATAAACCCACAGCTAACGTCATTCACAATGGTGAAAAAAATTTCCGCTAAGATCAGGAATAAAACAAGGATGTCTCCTCTCACCACTTTTATTCAACATAGTTTTGAAAGTCCTAGCAATGGCAATCAGAGAAGAAAAAGAAATAAAAGGAATCCAAATTCTAAAAGAAGTTAAAGCTATAGCTCTTTGCAAATGACATGACACTATACCTAGAAAATCCTGAAGATGATACCAGAAAATTGTTAAAGCTCATCAGTGAACTTGGTAAAATTTCAGGATAGAAAATTAAAACAGAGAAATCTCTTGAATTCCTGTACACTAACAATGAAAGATCAGAAAGAGAAATTAAGGAAACAATGTCATTTACCTTCTCATCAGAGAGAATCAAATACATAGGAATAAAGTTACCTAAAGAGGCAAATGACCTGTACTCTGAAAACTATAAGACATTGATAAAGGAAATGAAATATGACACAAACAGATGGAAAAATATACCATACTCTTGGATTGGAAGAATCAACATTGTCAAAATGACTATACTACTTAAGGCAATCTGCAGATTCAACACAATCCCCATGGAACTACAAGTGGCATTTTTCACAGAACTAGAACAAAAAATTTTAAAATGTGTTTGGAAACACAAAAGACCCTGAATAGCCAAAGCAATCCTAAGAAAGAAAAACGGAGCTAGAGAAATGTCTCTCCAACTTTAGACTTTACTGCGAAGCTTCAGTCATCAAAACAGTATGTGACTGGCACAAAAACAGAGTGAAACAGCATAGAAATCCCAGAAATAAACCCAGAAATAAATCCCAGAAATAAACCCATGCACGTATATCAATTAATCTACAACAAAGGAGGCAAGAATATAAAATGGAGAAAAGACAGCTTCTTTAATAAGTACTGTACTGGAAAAACCAGACAGCTACATGTAGAAGCATGAAATCAACACCATAAACAAAAATAAACACAAAATGGATTAAAGACCTTAACATAACTCCAGTTACTGTAAAACTCTTAGAGAAAAACATAGGTGAAATAGACTTTGACATAAATTGCAGCAATATCTCTTTTGGCCCACCTACTTGAGTCATAAAAATAAAAAACAAAAATAAACAAATGGGACATAATTAAACTTAAAAGCTTTTACACAGTAAAGGTAACAAAAAACAAAATGAAAAGACACAACCCACAGAACGGGAGAAAATCTTTCCAAACTAAGGGACTGACAAGGGATTAATCTCCAAAATATGCAAACATCTTATACACCTTTATAGAAAAAAGCAAAACAACCCGATTAAAAAAATGCTCAGAATAAGTAGATTTTTCCTCAGAGAAGACATACAGATGGCCAAAACACACACACACACACACACACACACACACACACACACACACGACCCCCCCCACAAACATGAATAGATGCTTAACATCACTAATTATTAGAGAAATGCAAGTCCATACTACCATGAAGTATTACTTCACACTAGTCAGAATGGTCATCGTTAAAAATCTACAAATAATAAATACTGGAGAGTATGTGGAGAAAAGGGAATGCTCATACACTGTTGGTGGCAGTGTAAACTGGTGCAACCATTATGGAGAGTGGTATGGAGGTTCCTTAAAAAGCTATATATAGAACTACCATATGATCCAGCAATCCCGCCCCTGAGCATATATCCAGAGAAAACCATAATTTGAAAATATACATCCACCCCAATATTCATTGCATAACTATTTACAATAGCCAAGACACAGAAGCAACCTAAATGTCCATCTACAGAGGATTGGACAAAGAAGATGTGGTACATATATACAATAGACTATTAGCCATATAAAAATGAAATAGTGTTATTTTGCAGCAACATGGATGGACCTAGAAATTATTACACTAAGTGAAGTCAGACAAAGAAATACAACTATCATATAAGATCACTTAACACGTGGAATCTAATAAAAATGATACAGAAGAACTTGCAAAACAGAAATAGACTCAAAGATTTTGAAACCAAATTTATGGTTACCAAAAGGGAAATGTAGAGGGGGAAGGATAAATTAGGGGGTTGGGCTTGATATATACACACTGCTATATATAAAATAGATAGGTAACGAAGACTTACTGTATAGTTTAACCTGAACAGGGTAAACTATTCAATACTACGTGGGGAAAGAATCTGAAAAGAAAGAGATATAGGTATATGTACAAATGATTTACTTTGTTGTACACCTGAAACTAACACAACTATTAAAGTCAACTGTACTCCAATAAAATTTACTTAGAAAATAAAAGATGATCCACAAGTCATCATCTGTTACCATATAGAATTATTAGAGTTATTGGCCATATTCACCACACTATACATTTCATAATTTCAACATTTATTTTCTATACACTCTTTTGTAATACAGTTTTAAATATGGAACATGATGCCTCCGGCTTTGTATTTCTTTCTCAAGATGACTTTGACTATTCACGGTCCTTTAGTTCCAAACAAGTCTTAGGATTTTTTGTTCTATTTCTGTGAAAAATGGCATTGGAATTTTGATAGGAATTGCATTGAATCTGTAGATTTCTTTGGGCAGTACGGTATTTTTAAAGATATTAATTCTTGCAACTTATGAGCATGGAGTATCTTTCCATTTGTGTATTCTTCAAATTCTTTGTTACAGTTTTCAGTGTACAGGTATTTCACTTCTTTGGTAAAATTATTCCTAGGCATTGTATTCTTTTTGTAAATTTTAATCATGTGAAATTTGTAAAAATTGCAATTGGAAATGGGACTTTTAATTTCTCTGATAGTTTGTTATTAGTGTATAAAAACCCTAAGACTTTGTATATTAAGTTTGTAGCCTGCAACTTTATTGAATTTGTTTATCAGTTCTATCAATTTTTAGTGGAGTCTTTTGTATATATAGTATTATGTCATCTGCAAACAGTGAAATTTTTACTTTTGCCTTTTCTATTAAATTGCCTTTTACTTCCCTTTCTTGCCTAATTGGTCTTTCAGTATTATGTAGAATAAAGGTGGTCAAAGTATATGTATCCTTGTCTTCCTGATCTTAGAGAAAAGGCCTTCAGCTCTTAACCACTGAGTATGATGTTAGTTGTGGGCTTGTTATGTATGGTTTTTATTCAGATGTCATACACTTAATAAAAGAAGAAATCTTACTGAATCTTAGATTCTGGAAGCAGATGTACCTCTGTTTACTAGTCATAACAACTTGGACAAATTATTTTACCTGAGTCCATTCTCTTACCTGTAAAATATGGATAATATTTTATATTAATCCTGAGAATTAGGGGAATAAATTTCAATTCTTGTTTTTTTTTTTTTTTTTGCTCTTTAGGGCTGTACCCCTGGCATATGGAGGTTCCCAGGCTAGAGATCAAATAGGAGCTATAGCTGCTGCAGGCCTACACCACAGGCACAGCAGCACCAGATCCTTAACCCACTGAGCAAGGCCGGGGATCAAACCCGCATCCTCATGGGTGCTAGTCAGATTGGTTTCTGCTGAGCCACAATGGGAACTCCCAGTTTTTGCTTTATTGCTGCACATTATACAAGCAAAGAGATAGGACAGATTAAAAAAAATACGACCCTTAGCGATAAACAGACACAAATTTAATGATGTGCGTTTGATTGACATGTTAGTTTCCTAGGGATGTTTTTTTTGTAAATTACTACAAATGTTGTGACTTAGAAAAACAGGAATCTATCTTTTCACAATTCTGGATGCTTTAAGTCTGAAGTCAAGGTTTTGGCAGGATTGGTTCTTCTGGAAGTTCTGAAGAAGAATTCATTCCATGCCTGTCTCCTGGCTCTGTGGCCTGCTGTAGTCCGTGGTATTCCTTGACTTATACATTTATGACTATAATATCTGCCTCTGTCTTCATATCTGTTCACTTTTTATTCTAAGGATGCTTGTCATTGAACTTAAAACCCACTGTAATCCAGAATGATCTCATATCAAGATTCTCAACTTAATTGCTTTTGTGAGATGCTTTTTCCAAATAAGGTCATGTTCACAGATTTCAGATAGATACATATTTTGGGAAGCTGCTACTGAACCCAGATCAATAGACAAATAATATAAATTAATAAGATTTTAAGGATAATTTAGCTAAAATATCATACATTTAACAAATACTTTATAAATCACTTCTTAGCACTTGTAAGGTTTGACATTTAAAATAAAGCCTGAAATTAAATTAATGAAGGTAAATATTTTTCAAGCATAAATAAATTAGAGTAATTAGATATTTATTTACATGTAAATTACAATGCATTTTAACTCTCACTACAAGCGGGAGAAAGACTTCAGATAGTAACAGCCAGTGATAATTAATGACAACTTATTTTTAGTAGTTAATACATGCTTAACACACATTTTAAAAAATTTATTACCTCACACAATCCTCATAAAAATCACAGAGCACACAATAGTGAGCCCCAAATAGCTACACAGAGCTTACATATGTTGGAGAATTGTATTGACATTGGCAAGTATTCCAAGTTTGGTATAATTCATAAATATCTTAAATTTGAAATGTCATTGAATAGGTAATGAATTCATAGTAAAGACTTGTTTATAACTATGGCAGGTCAACTGATTTAATGGCGTTTTAATCTCTGGAAAAAAATGACAAAATGGTTTGTTTTGGAGAAAGTTTGGGTTGGACCTAGTTGCTTAAACATGAAGGCAATACATTACAATAAAGCCTTGATATTTCTTCATTTAACAAGAGAGCCCGAGAAGGCATAAGATTTCTTCTGAGTACTGGTATTATTGAGAAAAGCAGAACACTTTATAAAACAGTATCATACTATTTCTTATCTGGTACCTGGTGAATATGATTAAACCATTAGATGAAGATAATACAACTGAAAGGATAATGTTATTATTTTTGGTGCCAAATAAAAAGGTTGTAATACCTCTTAAAGTATTGAAATAACTATTCTACTTAAGAAGAAATATATTCTCTTTGGGAGATGGGAGAAATTAACATTCAGTATTAGAAGTGGTGGTGGTTGTGGGGCAGCCACATGGGGTAGGGTCCTCAAAAGGGCAGTAGGCTTGGGACCTGACTTGGTATAACCAGAGCCTGCAGAGGTGGTAGGAGTTGGTGATTGGTAGCAGAGTGTTAATTAGTAACAGCAGTATTGAAAGCCAACTGGAATAGGATGTTAATTAGGTAAACTGTAATTTTGCACCGCCCTCTTTATGTAAGGAGAAAATTGTCATTTGCAGACTGTAGACTTGATCTTGGCAGAAAACTTTGGTATCTGTTGGAGCCAAACCTCTTTTGATGTTATATACTTTTGAAAAAGGGCCAGAAGAAATGAAGACTTCAGAAGAGTTTTCTTTTTTAATCATGTAAGAAATACGTTTTTCCTGGAGACTTGAAATTGGAGTTCCTAAAATATCTATGATGTCACATTATTCAAATTTTAAAATCATGTATAATGACCAAAATTGATAAAAAAAGATAATTTTTGTCATTTGATTGGACTACAATCTGTTTGCAAATTTGGTACCACTTTTATCATGTTGTAAAGACTCTTAGTAAATGAAAATGGTATGGTTTCAGATATAATCTTTTCTCTCTTTCATCTTATCAAAATATATTAAACTACTTACAAATTATAAAGAGCTAAACCAATGTGATCCTCTTTGGAAAATTTTGATCTCAGTAAAAATGGTATGTAAAAGAAAAATCACAACACATACTTGCTTGGAAATCTAAAGTAAAGCTTTACTTCTCTTGCACATGTATTGTATTATGAAACAATTCTTCAGCAGGACTTATAACAGGGAACTGTTATAGAGGATAATTGCTGAATAGCTATTTTAGGACGGAAGAATTAATCGCTGACCCCACCACATGCTTGTTTTTAATTTTAGTGTTATAAGTGCTCTGTAGGAACTTAAAACACCTCCAAATCCTTCTGTAGTTTGGTAGGAAAAACAAATAAATAAGAAAAAAAAACTAGTTATGCAGTCTACTAATTTGTTTTCTTTCATTTATTTTTCCCAGGTTACCTCTGAATCACATTTTAATGTTACTAATTCTCAATCTATATGCAAACATGGAAGAGAGACATATGAGAAAGAGCACTTAAATTCAAGTTTGGAATCTTTAAATTTCTCTCTGGGGATCTAAGAGGAAAGTCGAAATACTTAGAAGGGTGGATATCTTCTTTACAAATCTGAGATATTTTATATAAATTTGTGCAGGGAAACAGGATGTGTGTGAAGTGAATGACCATTATCATAGGATAAGTGTTTTTCTTTCTGAAATTGCCAGTTTCTTCTTCTCTTTATTTTCTTAAGCAATATGTAACAATAATTTTTTTTTTTTGGTCTTTTTAGGGCCGCACCTGTGGCATATGGAGGTCCCCCAGGCTAGGGGTCTAACAGGAGCTGTAACTGCCAGCCTACACCACAGCCACAGCAATGCCAGATCCGAGCTGCATCTGAGAACTACACCACAGCTCATGGGAATACCGGATCCTTAACTCCCTGAGCGATGCCAGGGATCGAACCTGCAACCTCATGGTTCCTAGTCAGATTCGTTAACCATTGAGCCATGACAGGAACTCCTGATTCACATTTCTGTAATACTACTCTTTTTATATCTACTCAAGATCCCTTGATTTTAAAGCTTTACTGGCACGCAAACTCCATTTCTAAGTATTTTCCTGGTCTTTATCTTTGGACACAAATTCTTACCCATTGATATGGCATCTGGGTGTTCTCTCTACTTTGGCTTGAGACCCTGAATTCCAAACTCATTTCAACTAATCAATATTGTATTTGATTTTAGTTCCCTGTTTGAACACCTAGCTCCTCTGAGTTCTGCCTACCACTGCTCATGACCAAACAGTAATATACACAGCATTATGAAATAGCTTTTTTTTTGTTTTACATATTTTTCTTTTAAATTGAAGTACAATTGATTTACAATGTTGTGTGATTTTCAGGTGAACAACAAAGTGATTAAGTTCATTGTAAACCTGAAATATTTTCAGATTATTTTCCCTAATAGGTTGTTACAAAAACACTGAGTATAGTTCTGTGTGTTATATATCTGTTTTATACATTGCAGTGTTTATATGTTAATCCCAAACTCCTAACTTATCCCTCCCTCCCTTTTTCCCTTTTGATAACTATGTTTGTTTTCTATGTCTGTAAGTCTGTTTCTGTTTTGTAGATGAGTTCATTTGTGTCACATTTTAGATTCCGAGTTCATTTGTGTCACATTTTAGATTCCACACATAAGTGATATATAGTTATTTGTCTTTGTCTGGCTTACTTCACTTAGTACGATAATCTCTAGGTCCATCCATGTTGCTGTAAATGGCATTATTTCATTCTATTTTATGGCTGAGTAATATTCCATTGTATATATGTACCACATCTTCTTTATCCATTCCTCTGTCTATGGATATTTAGGTTGTTGGCTATTCCGTGTCTTGGCTATTGTGAATAGTGCTGCAATGAACATTGGGGTGCATGTATCTTTTCAGATTATGGTTTTCTTCAGATATGTACTCAGGAGCAGGATTGCAGGATCATACGGTAGCTCTATTTTTAGTTTTGGAAGGAACTGCCATACTGTTCTTCATAATGGCTGTAGCAATTTACATTCCCACCAACAGTGCAGAAGGATTCATTTTTCTCCCTCCACACCTTCCCCAGCATTTATTATTTGTAGACTTTTTTTTTTTTTTTTTGGCTGCAGCCATAGCATGTGGAAAATTCCGGGCAAGTGATCGAACATGTGTCACAGCAGTGACCCAAGCCACTGCAGTGATAATGCTTGATTCTTAGCCCACTGTACCACAAAAGAGCCCCTATTATTTATAGACTTCTTGATGATGGCCATTCTGACCAGAGTGGGGTCATACCTCTTTGCAGTTCTGATATACATTTCTTTAATAATTACTAATGTTGAACATAGTTTCATATGCCTATGGTCATCTGTATGTCTTCTTTGGAGAAATGTATATTTAGATCTTCTGCTAATTTTTTGATTGGGTTATTGAAATAAATTGTCTTATTGACTTTTCAGAAGACTAAGTTCCTTTGAATCTGGTAAAATTTTGTGTTCTGGAAACTATATATTTCTTATGAGAAATGATTTTTATGACAACATACTATTTCATCTCAGGTATTAATAATACACAAAGATTCTACCTGCCAATAATTATTATTAATGCAATAAAAATAATGGTTATAAACCATGATTACTTTTTAAGCCACTTTGATGAGTTAAAAGATCTTTGACTAATGATAGATCTTGAGCTTACCTGTTATTCAAAAGAAAATCAATCCTTACCAGAATTAGTGAGAATGATAGTGCTTTGCCTGATACATCAATCAGAAGACACCTGACATTTATTCCATTTCAGTAGTGTACTATAAATTCCTACAAAAAAAACAAAGTGTTGGAGTTCCCACTGTGGCTCAGCAGTAATTAACCCAACAAGTATCCATGAGGATGTGGGTTCCATCCCTGGCCTCACTCAGTGGGTTAAGGATCCAGCATTGCCACAAGCTGTGGTGTTGGTTCAGACACAGCCTGGATCTGGCATTGCTGTGGCTGAGGTGTAGGCTGGCACCTGTGGCTCCGATTGGACCCATAGCCTGGGAGCTTCCATATGTTGTAAGTGTGGCCCTAAAAAGACAAAAAAGAAAGGCCATTGGGCTAGCAAATAAGAGTATAAACTTTAGCCTAGAGGTATCAGTAGATGGGCAAAATAATACATTACTGAACCTGAATCTATATTACAGAGGTAAAAACATGTAACCAACTGAAAATAAATAATTTTTAAAAAGCCAGAAAAAATGATAACAAATCAAAATCATGATACCCAAGACTTATAAGATGTATATGTATTAATAAGGTGCTATAAACTGAGCATTTGTGGTTCCTCAGAATGCATGTGTTAAATCCTAACCCTCAATGTGGTATTTCAGGTGGGGCCTTTGGGAATTGATTAGGTCATGAGGTTGGAGCCCACCTTGCTCCTTCCGCTGTGGGAAGACACAGCAAGAAGATGGCCATCCATGAACCAGAAAGTGGGCTCTTACCAGACATTTAACTTGTCTTGATCTTGGATTTCCCAGCCTCCAGAATTGTGATAAATAAATTTCTGTTGTTTATAAGCTGCCCAGGCTGTGATACTCTGATATAGCAGTCCAAATGGACGAAGACACAAGGCATATAAGGGATGTGAAGATTGTTATTTGCTAATTTAGAATAAATATTGAATATAAAATATATAGTACAATTTCATTTCAGATAATAATATTTGTGATGAACAGAATTGTAAGATGGCCCCTTAAGAACTGGCCCTAATAAACAAGTACCTTTTCACCTGTTATTCAGTCAAACACTAAGTAACCCAGGTGTTGCTGTGAAGGAATTTTGCAGTCCCAAATCAGCTGACCCTGGGATAGAGAGAGAATCCACGTGAGGCAGATTTAATAAAATAAACTCTACAAGCAGAGATTTTTTCCTCTGGCTGGTCACAGAAGATGAAGTCAGAGATAGAAGGAAGATGTGGCTTGCTGTATCTGAACTGAAGATGAAAAAGACTGCATGGCAAGGAATGTGGGCAGCCTCTATGAGTTTAGAGGCTGGTTCTGGCTAATAGCAAGCAAGGAAATAGGCCTGAAGTCCTACCATAGCAAGAAAGTGAATTTTGCCTACTGTAAAAGTGAGTTGGCTTTTCCTGGATCTCCCACTAAGCCTGGCTTCTACCTTTATTTCAGCCTTTTGATATTCTGAGGAGAGAACCTAGCCAGGCTGTGCTGAGCTTGTGACCGACAGAACTGTAAGTTAGTAAACGGGTGCTATTGTAAGCCTCTAGGTTTGTAATAATTTGTTATATGGCAATAATAACTAATACCTCATTTAATTGGAAATAACAGTTATCTTATTTCCCTTCTTTAGGGCCATATCTGAAATAATTTCATGATAGTTATTAGCCTTATCTAAACTTCAATTTAAAATATTTTATCCTGTTGTTCACCAATTAAGGCCAAATGGGGAACAAACACATTTTATGTCTCAACACTCTCTACAGGGCAGTACGTTGGCATTTTGTTTCCCTGGGGAAATCTGTTTTAATGAAATAACCTTGGTACCAATCCTAAAATATATGTATTTCAGTCAAAGCTTAACCTATAAATTCAAAATGTTCATTTGTTTATTACAGAGGTACCACAGCTATCAGAACAGGAAATACTCTCCCTATCTGCTCTAAATATAATTGTAAAACCTTCACTATTTTCATGGCTGTGACAACATCAATCTCATTAACTACTGCAACTTACCTCACTAGGGTATATAACATTAATTTTTCATCCAGAGTCTGTGTTGGTGACATTGACAGCCATTATTCATGATGACTGATATAAATCGTAAAGCTATGACTGATGGAGAGCACTGCCAGAAAATTTCTATCTGGGTTCATAAAGCCTGTAGTTATTGCCAAACACATTTTTGATTTAAATTTGTAGATGACTCATTTGAATTAGTACATAACTACCGATGACTCTCACAGAAAAGAACTGTGGCATGGAAAAGTAAAAGGCTGTCCATGATCTAATTTAGCCTCAATCAAAGCAACAGGTCAAGTTTAGTCTCAATCAAGAAAATTTCCAATGATTAGTACCCATTTTCAGGAAAATGAAGTTTTGGTTTCCTAGGCTGATTTTTAGAGCAAATTACTTTGTGACCTTGAAAACTTTTAAAGTATCTTTTCTCAAATAGTAACAAACTTGAAGTGTTTGAAGCTCTCTCTTAAAGTGTTCTGGGAATTCATTTTTTAAACAGCATTCAGAGACTTAGAGGGATGGGACAGAAAGCCAGATCATCACAAATAATAAAATTAATAGCTCACCAAGTATTTTTTATTTTTAGTGTTAAATCAGGGCTAAAAAAGAAAATTATTGTCAGGGAATGGTGAAAGTATTTCTCACAGGGACTAGAAAGAAGGTACTAAGATGCCAACAAGTAGCCTGGTAGGAATTTCATAGCCTATTTAAAGTTTTTATAAACTTCTATTACTAATATTTTCAAGCATTTTCAAGTAGAGGAATAATTTAATGAACTTCTGGCACCCTTAAAGCAGCTTTGATAACTTTCAGTCATTTCAGATCTTGTTGGCAGTGTGTCATCATCCAAGATTATTTTGAAGAAATTTCCTACATAACATGATTTACCTCAGGATCCAAATTATCAGAAAAATACAGTAAATTCAAATATATTTCCAAGTGTGTTTCCATCTAAAAAAGTTTTAGCATGTATTAATCATTAGTCAATAAAAAGAGTCAAAATTGATAAAAGAAAAAGCACAGAACCAAGAGTTTCTTTTTTTAGTATTTGAGGTACCTTTTTTTAAAAATTTTGTAGTGATTTTTATTTCTTTCATTATAGCTGGTTTACAGTGTTCTGCCAATTTTCTACTGTATAGCAAGGTGACCCAGTCACACATACATGTATACATTCTTTTTTCTCACATTATCATGCTCCATCATAAGTGACCAGATATAGTTCCCAGTGCTATACAGCAGGATCTCATTGGTTCTTTTGAAATGTATAAAATAATCAAGTAGGCAGTATTAAAGATTTATTTATCATGTTACAGTATAGAATTATGCAAGTAACGGTACTAAAAAAAAACCCAACTCTTTCAGGACAAGAAATAACATCTTATTTCTCCTATTAGAAAAACTGCCATGTTTTTAGTAAATTTTAACTGATGAGATTTTTAACCACTTAAATTTTAATTTTTGCCTTTCTTCTTAGTTATATACCTATTTACTTGCTTACAAATATTCCTATTTTATCAACTCTGACTTAAAACAATTTTAGAATCATCATACTTTTAAATTAAATGCATCCAATATATGTAGACAGTAGAAGCTGTATACTTTCTATGTTGCATTGAAAATGTTTTCATAGCATGTTTTAGCATGACCTTTCTATCCTAATGAAATATATTTGACAGTGCTTTTAATTTAAAAAATTTGTTACTGAAGTTTTATGTGCTTAAGTATACTCTATCCTAATGTCAATTTAGATCCTTCTTCCACATGTGAGAACCTTATTATGATTTTCAAAATATGAATTTAAATCAAAGTTGTAGGATATAGAATATTTATGAACAGAAGTCTAGTGTAGAAGAGCTTGGTGTCTCATGAAAAAAATGCCAAAATAGCATTTAAACTAGAAGGAGACAAATCATGGTCAATATAGAATTAGTTAAATGATAAGAAATGAAAATTAAAACCCACATAGGTGCAGGAATAAATTCTTCTTTACTCTCCTATAAAAATTTCACTTATTGCATGGATGGGAGTTAGAGCAGTTTACCTGCAGTCTGTCCTGCCTGGGGACAGAAGGAGACCTTTCAGTGAAGAGAAAGGAATCAGGTGACTTGATCTAATTTCAGTTGGACTTCTGAATAAGTATACTAATGTATTTTTATCTATGAAATGCCCTTAGCAGAATGTCCCTCACTAGGATTAGCTATTCTAAGTAAAACCCAAGGGCTAAGACATGGCTTCCTGGAGGATGTCACATGGTCTTCTCAATACTCTGGAGTGTAGAAAGAATATGTTTTAAAATCTAAATACTTTGTTTTGTGTGAGTCCTTGAATCTTATATATTTTGGGCTAGTGGTACATGGACTAGATAAGGAAAGACCTTGGGAACTGCCTTTGACTTCAGTTTATGTTAGCCAAACATCATTTAAAAATATTTATTTTTAGGGAGTTCCCATCATGGCTTAGTGGTGAACGAATCTGACTAGGATCCATTAGGATGCAGATTTAATCCCTGGCCTTGCTCAGTGGGTTAAAGATCACGCATTGCTGCGAGATGTGGTGTATGTTGCAGGGGTGGCTCGGATCTTATGTTTCTGTGGCTGTGGCATAGGATGGCAGCTGTAGCTCCGATTGACCCCTAGCCTGGGAACCTCCATATGCTGTGGGTGCATCCTACAAAGCAAAAAAGAAATTTTTTTAATTTTATTGTTATTATTTTTAATTGAAAATTAGTTGATTTGCAATATTATTTTAATGTCAGGTGCATAGCATAGTGGTTCAGAATTTCTTGCAGATTATACTCCATTATAAGTACTTACAAGATGGTGATTACAGTATAATTCCCCAGCTATATAGTACACTTTTGCTGCTTATCTATTTTATATATAATGGTTTCTATATGTTAATCTCATATCCCTAATTTGGTCTTTCCCACTCACCTCTTGGCTTTGGTAACCATAAGTTTGTTTTCTATATCTGTGAGTCTTTGTATTTTGCATATACATTATTTTGTATTATATTTTGGTTTCCACATATAAGTGATTTATAGTACTTGTGTTTCTCTAATTCACTAAGCAAAAATTCCCTGGGTCTATGCACATTGCAGCAAATGGCAGAAATTCATTCTTTTTCATGGTTGAGCAATATTCCAGGGTGTGTGTGTGTGTGTGTGTGTGTGTGTGTGTGTGTGTGTAAACTTTATATTTTGCACTGAAAATATATGTGGTTGAGTGATATCCTTTTGGGGCCCATATCTTAATACAATCATCTGTTGATGGGTACTTGGTTGCTTCTATGTCTTCACTATGGTAAATAATGCAGCTATGATTTTGTGGTGCATGTATCTTTTCAAAGTAGTTTTCTTTCTTTTTTTTTTTGTAGTGTCTTTGGTTTTGGCACCTCAGGGTAATGACCTTGTAGAATGTACTTGGGAGTGTCCCCTCCTCTTCAAATTTTTGCCAACAGTTTGAGAAGGATAGGTATAAGTTTTTCTTTGCATGTTTGGTAGAATTCTCCTGTGAAGCTATCTTTTCCTGGACTTTTGTTGCTAGGACATTTTTAAAATTACAAATTCAATCTTACTTCTAGTGACTGGTCTGTTCAAATTGCCTTTTTCTAGTCTCAGTCTTGAAAGTATGTATGTTTCTAGAAAGTTATCCATTTTTTTCTAGTTTGTCCAATTTGTTGACATAACATATGTTCACAATACTTTATTATGCTTTTTTGTACCTCTGTGGTATCAGTTGTTATTTCTCTTTTCTCAATTTCTTATTTTGTTTATTTGGGTACTCTCTTTTCTTCTTAGTGAGCCTGGCTAAAAGTTTATCAATTTTTTTTATATTTTCAAAAAACTAGCTCTTGAATTAATTGATCTTTTCTGCTGTCTATATTAACCATCTCTAATTTATTTCCTCTCTGATCTTTATTATTTCCTTCATTCTGCTGACTTTGGGCTTTTTTGCTAATTATTTCAAGTGGTATGTTTATTTGAGATTTTTCTTCTTATTATTTTTTGGCCACACCCATGGCATACTAAAGTTCCTGGGCCAGGGATTGATCCTGTGCCACAGCAGTGACCAGAGCCACAGCAGTGACAACACCAGATCTTTAACCCATTGAGCCACACGGAAATGCTTTCATTTCTTTTTTTTTAACTGAAATATTGTTTTGATTTACAATGTTGTTTTCATTTTTGCTGCACAGCAAAGTGATACAGTTATACACACACACATGCATATTCTTTTTCTCAGTATTCTTTTATATTATGGTTTATCACAGAATACTGAATATAGATCTCTGTGCTGTAAGTAGGACTTCACTGCTTTATCCATTCTGTATATAATAATTTTCATCTTACTAATCCCAAACTTCCACTCTATCCCTCTACTACCCTCCATCCCCTCTAGCAACCAAAAGTCTGTTATCTACGTCTGTGAATCTGCTTCTGTTTTGTAGATAGGTTCATTTGTGTCATAGTTTTGATTCTAAACATAAATGGTATCATATGGTATTTGTCCTCTTTCTGACTTACTTCACTTAGTATGATAATCTTTAGTTCCATCCATGTTGCTGTAAATGGCATAATTTCATGGCTGAGTAATATTCCGTTGTCTATATGTACCACATTTCTTTATCCACTCATCTGCTGATGGACATGTAGTTTGTTTCCTTGTATTGACTATTATGAATAGTGCTACTATGAACATAGGGGTACATTTATCTTTTTGAATTATAGTTTTGACCAGATATATGCCCAGGAGTGCGATTGCTGGGTCATATGGAAAATCTAATTTTAGTTTTTTTAGGAACCTCCATACTGTTTACATAATGGCTGTACCAGTTTACATTCCTACCAACAGGGTTCCCTTTTCTCCACACCCTCTCCAACATTTTTTATTTGTAGACTTTTGCACCATTGTCCTTCTAACTGGTATGAGGTGGTACATCATTGTAGTTTTGATTTTCATTTCTCTAATAATTAGTGATGTTGAGCATCTTTTCAGGTATTTGTTTGCCATCTGTATGCCTTATTTTTGGAAATGTCCATTTAGTTCCTCTATCCATTTTTCAATTGGGTTGTTTTTTCACTATTGAGTTGTATGAGCTGTTTGTATTTTTGGAAATTAAGCCCTTTTTGGTCATATCATTTGCAAATATTTTCTCCTGTTGCATGGATTGTCTTTTCACTTTGTGAATGGTTTTCTTTGCTGTGGAAAAGCTTGTAAGTTTGATTAGGTACCATTAGATTTTTCCTGTTTCTTGAAAAAGGCCTGTATTGCTATGAACTTCCTTCTTAGAACTGCTTTTGCTGGATTTCTTGGAAGTATATAAATTGGTCTTATTTTTTTAATCCAATCATTGACCCTGCCTTTTGACCAGAGTATTTAGTCCACTGGCAATTTAAAGTAATTATTAATATGTACTTATTGCCATTTTCCAGTTATTTTTGTAGTTCTCTATTCATTTCTCCATTTATTTCTTGTTCCTCCCATTGTGGCTTGATGACTTTTTTAGTATGCTTGGATTCCTTTCTTTTTGTTTTTTCTGTACCTATTATAGATTTTTGATTTGTGGTTACTAGGGAGTTCATATATGTTGACCCATATTATATCTGCTTATTTAAACTGATAATCACTTAAGTTCAAATACATTGTAAAAAAATCTACATTTTTACTCCCTTCCTCCACATTTTATATTTCTGATGTCATATTTTATAAAGATTTATGTTTATCCTTTTATTGTAGTTATAGTTGCTTGAAATTTTTTTTAATCTACATTCTAGCTTATTTAAGTAATCTTCAATAATTACTGTATGTATCCCTTTCCTGTAGATTTTTACTTCTTTTCCATTAAGAAAAGACCCTTCAACATTTTTTTAAGGATAGGTTTAGTATTGATGAATTTTAGTTTTTGCTTGTCTGACAAATTCTTTATCTCTTCTTCCAAATGATAATCTTGCTTGGCAGAGGATCCTAGGTTCCAGGATTTTCCCTTTTAGCATTTTGAACATATCATGCCACTCTCTTTTTGCCTGCAAAATTTATGAAGACAAATCAAACGATAGACTCACAGGGATTCCCTTCTATATGACTCTTTGTTTTTTTCTTGCTGCCTTTGGAATTCACTATTCATCTTTAAATTTTGCCATTTTAATTATATATCTTGGTGTGGGTTTGTTTAAGTTCGTCTTATTTGGGATCCTCTATGCTTCCTGTAACTGGATTTCAATTTCCTTCTTTAAATTTATGTTTTTAGTTATAATTTATTCAAATGGATTTTTAATACCCTTCTCTCTACATTATCCTCCTATAATGCAAATTTTGGCATGTTAAATGTTATCCCATAGGTCTTGTATTTTGATTTTATTTTTTTAATTTGTCTTTCTTCCTGCTATTGTAATTGTGTGATTTTCAGTATTCTATCTTGCAGATCATGTATG
Source organism: Catagonus wagneri (assembly GCA_004024745.2). Lineage (NCBI taxonomy): Eukaryota > Metazoa > Chordata > Mammalia > Artiodactyla > Tayassuidae > Catagonus > Catagonus wagneri. The sequence goes on along the minus strand of PVHT021183629.1, from coordinate 6,569,255 downwards.
CAGTCTTCTGTGTCGTTTAGTCTTCTGTTCACTGTTTCCAGAATGCTTTTTCCTTAGATACCTCTTTTTGATTGGATCTCATTTTCTCATTCCTTGTTAAAAATGACCTCTATTTAGATTAATAATTTCCCGTGATTCAGAGAGCATTTTTTATTACCAACATTTTGAGTTCTTTGTCAGATTGCTTATTTCTTTTCTTTCTTTTTCTTTTTTTGTCTTTTTAGGGCTGTACCCATGGCATGTGGAGGTTTCCAGGTTAGGGGTTGAATAGGAGCTTTAGCTGCTGGCCTGTGCCACAGCCACAGCAATGCCAAATCCGAGCCTTGTCTGTGACCCTCACCATAGCTCACAGCAATGCCAGATTCTTAACCCACTGAGAAAGGGATTGAACCTGCTTCCTCATGGATAGTCAGATTCATTTCTGCTGAGTCACCACGGGAACTCTCAGATTGCTTATTTCTGTTTTATTATTTTTTTTTACCAGTTTTCTCTCACTCTTTCAATTGAGAGTAGTTCCCTGCCTTTTCATCTTATTTAACTGTCACTGTTTCTATGAATTTACGTGAAACAGTTACCTATGGTGGTCCTGAAAGGGTGCTCCTGTGTGGAAGTGACCCCACATAGATTGTATGTGTCCAGTACCTTTGGTGGGAGGGCTGGATTTGATATGAATGCCAAATGCATCTTTTCTCAAGATGTTCTAGTTATTATCATCTTGGTAGGGCAGGTGGTTGCTCATGGATTGGTTAGAGCCTAGGCAGCGTGTAAAGTAGGGCCTCCTCTTGATTTAGTGGCTGTCACCACCCCATCAGAGTCTGTTCCCAAGTTGCTGGAGCTGAAGCCCTCAGGGTCAGGCTCAGGGTGGCTCTGTCCCCTTTAAGTGTATGTTTTTCCTTCTCCCTACACTGAGATCTCTGCTTCAAAGGAGGGAAACATTGAAGAAGTGGGGCTTTTGCATTTACAGAGAGAGATCCAATGCACTGCTTGTGTAGATGTCTGAAGCTCTGCTCAGATACAGTCCACGTTTGCATCTTTTCCCCATTATGGCTGCCCCAGATCTAGTGCTAAGCTGTGACATTGAGTGAGCAGAGCTGGAGCCTTTGCTTGGGTGGTACTGAGGAGCACAGTGAGCTGGTCACAGGAATTCAATGGCCATGTTGCCATCAGAATTCTGAGCTGCTTCTAGGGCACTTTTTCAGTAAGTGTTAACAGTGGCTGCCACCAGCCACTTAGACTGCATGCCAGGTTCTGATCACCTCTGCTTCCCTAGATTAAGTCTCTCAGGTTCTTTCTGCACTATATCCAGTTCCAACCTTTGATGTGGGGTGAGCAGGGCTGGGTGTTTGCTCAGCTGGGACTGAGAACAGTGAGGTGGCAGTGGCTGGGCCCTGCCTATGAGCAAGCAAACACCCATGCACTCCTCACAAGTTGAGTCTAGGCTTCTCTCCATCCCAGAGGTTCTCCAAGCAACCAAGGAGGCTTTCTCCTACACGTAGGACTCCTAGGACTGGGAAGTCCAGTCTGTGGCTTGACTTGTGGATGCCCACCCGTGTAGTCATCTTTTTCCACTTATTACCTGCCCAGGGGCACAGATCCAGACCCAATTCTTTCCTTCCTGTCCCTCCCAAATATATGTGTATCTTTCTTATGGTCTTGGTTGTATAGGAGTCCTTCTACTAGTTTCCATTTGGTTTTCTATAAGAATCTTTCCACACATAAATGTATTTTTGATGTTTTCATAGGGGGAAGTGAGCCCCCTGTCCTCTTACTCCAACATCTGGATCTCCCGCTCCTGAACCTCTTGATTTCATGCATACTTGAAATCACTTAGTAAAGTGTGTTACTTGTATGATCTCTGATTAGTGTGAGTTGTTTTTTTTTTTTTTTTTTAACAACCCAATATAATGTATTAGTTCATTTCTCTCAGGGTTGCAGTAACATGTGTGAATGTATGTGAGATAATTCGATTTATCCATTCAAGTCATTTAGTGGATTAAAATGAAGACCCTTTCAGGTTAACTCAATTTCTCTTTTGGTAAATGCTCAACCTTTTTGGCATCCTCCTCTTTCCAGTTTTTCTTTCTGGAAAATGCTGCTCTCTTGCCCTCTGGTTCTTACAGCTTCTACTGTTATGTTTTCTGTTCAGTCTTTGGGTAGAAGCCCATGCTTACCTATGACTGGTTTAAATCATGTTCTGTTCTCTTTTCATAGCCAAGAAATGATGTTGCCTTTTACTCCCTCTAATCATATTGGATTGCTTCATAAGTGGAAAATAGGAAAAATTTTCAGGCCATTTTAGCATATGGCATGTAGTGGTAACATGCAGCTTCTTAAGCATAGCATTCAGTCTTAAAAGTAAGTGTAGCAGTGTATGAATTACCACCAGATAATGAACTAGAGACCATGGTCAAACTATTGGCATATGTTGAGTGAGGAAGGAACAGAATAATATCCATCCTTTTCATATATGAAAGTTAGAAATGTATACAGAGACCAACATATAACATGTGCTTTACATGTTGCTATGCTTTCTCAGAATGCCAGTCAGATAATCACACTTTTCTTAAACTTTTCTCTCTAAAGAGAGAGATTAGAGACCTAGTCATGTGTGTCCAATCTTAACTGAGCACCGGTTTAAGTAAAAGGTATTTGGTGGAATAGGGCCAGATTCAAGCAGTTTTCCTTTTAATGGTAAATAATGATTCTTAGAAAATAATAAAACAATACAATTGAAATTTAAAACAAAAATTAATACTATGATTGATTCTATTTGTTTGGGGTTTAGATAATCAGTTTCTAGGGATGTACTGCCCATTGCACATATTCTTGTAACTGAGTTTCACTTTTCTCCTAAACACTCTTTTTGTAATATATACATCTTATGTGTTGTGCAGTATCTTGTGGGCTGTTTCCTGCAGAATATACTTCTAAGTATAATGCTATACTGTGTTTTCCTATTTCCCACTTGGCCTTTTTTGCTCTTTCTGCTAAACGTGTCCTTCTCATGTTACAGGTATCTAATGCCATTGGGCTTTTCCTTTCTCTTTGTGTCCTGTCTTCTGTGCTAAAAGCTATTTTTACTCTTTGGTTTTACTATTCTACATTTGGTGCTTAAAGGCCTATAAGAATAAGAAAGACTCAAATTTGATATATAATCCAAGAAAACCATAATCCCAGGCTTTATAGTATTTTGCCTTTAATCTTTTTCTGCTCATTTGAAATGAGTTATACAGACTTGGTGTTTTTTAAAATCATGGATTCAGCTGGAGGAAGCAATCTCTTGCTATCAGGTTTTATTTTTGGAAAATCCATGAAGGGTAAGATCTACCTTTCTATTGTTCTTTTTGCCTCTAATTCTGTTGTCATCAATGTGGACTGCTGTGCTAGATTAATTTTTTCTAAAACTCAGATGTGATTTACATGAGAAAGATGTGATTTTCATTGTCTTGCAAATGAATGGTTAGCAGCTTCTTCACACCGAAAGGAAAAAGCCCATATCCTATGACATGCCTTTCGGGGCCTGGTATTCACCTCACTTCAACCTTAACCATTACCTACCTGCTTTTCTACTGTTACTTCTCCCTTCTCTTTTTCATTTTAGGCCCTAGGAGTCCAGCAGTGAACAAAACAGGCAAGCATTCCTGCCCTCATGGAACTTATCTTGAAGTGGTATAGCTGTCTAGGGGAGTTTTAAAATGTTAATTGTATAATTACTTACACTAGTAGGTGGAGAGAAAAGGTCAAGTGCCAGGATATTTACATATTCCTAATGTTTTACAAAAACAAAGTGATACTGGTTCTTATTAAGAAATATTTCTTCATGACAGGAAAAATGTGATAGTTTCTGATATTTTGTTATGCTAAAAAATATAGTTGTACTTGGGGCATTGAGCAATTAGTGCTGGTTAGGGGAGATGAATCAGTGAAGCACAAGTGCTCAACTGTGAAGATGGGAACAAGAGAGAATCTACACAAAAACACTGCCAAAGTCACCAAGCAGAGTGGGTATGTCATGTTGTTTCAGGTTCTTTTATGAGACTTGATTCAACTCCTCAGCTTTCCCTGGACAAGCAGTAGAGGTGTCGTTACAGACATACCCTTACCATGACCCAAGATGAGCCATGGCATCATTTTTATTGTCAAAACACTTCTCTTCTTGCCCTGGTGCCCAGGAAGAGGTTGGTAGATGGTGCTACTTCTTTTTTTGTTGATAGCGAGCTCAATAAACAAACATCTTTCTCAAAGAATTGGGTGAGGATTGGAATAAACTTCTCTCCTCCCGCTTTTCCCTTACAGAGTCCACCAGGACTATTTCTTCATGTCTTACTGTGGGCTTATATTAATAATAATAATCAAGATTTCACTTGGCTCATGTAGAGTCTCATCCAGTATCAAAAGCCTCTATGGTCCAAAGATATTATTTCCCGGAGTTCCTGATGAATGCTTCATATGTTCTCATTGACAAGTTGTTTGGATGACCACATGTTATGTAGTACACAAACTTGTTGCTTCTACTGAATTGTATTCTGTCTTCTGAGCCCTGTTGGTCTCAAAACCAACATGATCTCAACACAAAACCATTTTTGTTTCTTCTAAGTATCATCATGCGTATTGGGCAGTGTGTTGAGTGCATCCTTGTGTATCACCACACACTTCAGGTGCCATGTCTATGCCAGGACCTGCTTTTCTTTTCCACTGAGCATTAAAGATAGCTATCAGGCAGTATTACCATGTTCTTCATTTCCGATTAGGCACCACAGCCAATAAACTGGAATTTGCATGAACCAAATCTGCTCAGTGGTCTGTATAAAAGCAAGGAGAGAAATGTTCTCCCCTCTTTCTATGTTTTATTCTGATGCAGGTGGGGAGCAAGAACAAGCCTTTCATTCTTTTACACTTCCAGAATCAGTTGATCATACTAACCTTCTCTTTTTCTCCCCCCTTTTTCTTTCCCCTTTTTCCTTCTCTTCCCACTTTTTTCTTTTTCTTTCCTCCCTCCCTCCCTCCTTTCCTTCCTCCCTCCCTCCCTTCTTTCCTTTCTTTCCTTCAGTCCTGCCTTCTGTTCTTTCTTCTCCACCTTCTTTTCCTTCCCTTCCTTCCTTTCTCTGTCTCCTTTTTTTCTTCTTTTACATTCTTATCCTAAGAAGTAGGCCTTAGTCCCCTTATTCCTTAATTGTGTAAGTTACCAGAGCTTTTAGAATAGTTTACCTTTCCTTATAGTATAAACTGTTTCCCAGAAATTTGTAAATTTCTCAGGTAAAGGGATCATGGAAGTCAAGCTCAACTGATTCAACAGATGCAGTTTCCTTAATACAGAAAGAGTTCTATAATACAGAAAGAGCTAAAAAAATATCTGTTGAATAAATGAATAAAATATGGAATATCAGCTTAAATGCAGTTTGAAATCACTGTGCAGAATTATTTTGATACATAATTATTTTCTTCTAAAGTTTTTAAAAACTAGGGTCTGTTTTCATTCAACTTTGTACCTTCTCAGGCTCCTCAAATTTAGTATGTAATGTCTTAAAAATTTTTAAAGTAATGGACAGTGTTTCTTTTACAATTGCACTAGAAATATTATAATTTAATTTTTGCTAAATGGCTATCTATAATCTTAAGGGATAGGTATCTTTCCTTTCTAGCCTTCTAATTTTAAAATTTCTATTTTAACTTTTAGCATTTGGCATATTAAAAATATGTTCTTTTTGTTTATATGATTCCTATCATAAAGAATAACATTTTTTAAAGAAGTGAGAAAAATAGATACTTTCACAAAAGTCAACATAATACAGAGTAACAGTCAAAAATGTTATTAATATTTTAAAAGAAAATGAATGTATTTGCCCAGGGTCTTAATGCCAAGTATTACTTAGACTCTGTTTGTTATGATTACTTATATGCGAGAAAGACGTATTTAAAATTTTTTCTTCTTATAGCAGTAGGTCATTATATTTCATCTAACAAAACATGAATGCTATTAAGGTGAGTGGGCTGTAGGAACAGCAATAAAGTTGATTCCATAGAGGAAAGGAAATTAGCCTTGAAAGATAGAACTTCATGGGAAGAGATGTGTGTTCACGTAGTGATAGGAAAACCTGAAAGAGTGGCATTTTTTAATTTTAATTTTTCCATTATAGCTGGTTTACAGTTTTCTGTCAATTTTTCAACTGTACAGTGTGGTGACCCAGTTATACATACATATATAGATTTGTCACAAGGGATTAGATGTAGTTCCTGGTGCTATACAGCCGGATCTCCTTGCTTTTCCATCCCAAATGCAATAGTCTACAACTATTAATCCCAGACTCCAATCCCATCCCACTCCCTCCCCCACCCTCTTGGCAACCACAACTCTGTTCTTCAAGTCCGTGATTTTCTTTTCTGTAGAAATGTTCATTTGTGCAGTCTATTAGATTTCAGATATAAGTGATATCATATGGTATGTGTCTTCCTCTTTCTGACTTCACTCAGTATGAGGGTCTCTAATTCCATCCATGTTGCTGCAAATGGCATTATTTTACTCTTTTTTATGGCTGAGTAGTATTCCATCGTGTATATATATACCACATTTTCCTAATCAATCATCTGTCGATGGACATTTGTGTTGTTTCCATGTCTTGGCTATTGTGAATAGTGCTGCAATGAACATGCGAGTGCATGTGTCTTTTTCAAGGAAAGTTTTGTCTGGATATATGCCCAAGAGTGGGATTGCTAGGCCATATGGTAGTTCTATTTATAGTTTTCTAAGATACCTCCATACTGTTTTCTATAGTGGTTGTACCAGCTTACATTCCCACCAAGAGTGCTGGAGAAGAGTGGCAAAATTTGTGGAAAGAGAAAGACCCAGAAATGGGCTGAGTTGTTTACCCAGAACTAAAATTATGCTGACAAATTAGGGTGGGGAAATTTGAGGTGGAATGGGTATAACATTAGCATGATTCCTTATAATCATGATTTGGATAGTATTATGTTGTTACTAGACAACTGAATGCCTTTGTTTATCTTGTTTATGTAAACAGTATTTATGCAATTTTTAAATCAAGCATTTTAAAAATATAATTTTAATTTCCTTATAATTATGATTTTTTATAAGGAAAATTTCTCTCAAGGCTCACACACTTTCCAATGAGATAGGAATGAAAAATTAATGTGTGGTGTGCAAGTTCTCTAATTCAGTGAATGATATTCTCACATTAGTCAAGCCAGAAGAAACTGCTTTTGTTAATCCTAAACATCAAGTTCATCAACAGAGTCTCTTATTTCCTCAATATCTCATAAATCTTCCTACTTCTTTTACCAAAATCACTGTAGTCCAAGCTATCATTATTTTCATCTGAACTACTGAAATAGTAACTAAACTCATTTTCTTACATTTCTTTTCTCTCTACTATAATCGGCTTTTTTTTTTTTTTTTTTTTTTTTTGCAGTGTAGTTACTGAACTTTGCAAAAGGCAATTTATAACATCATCTTTTTGTATAAAATCTGTTAGTGGCTACAACTGCTCTCAACATAGGGACAAAATTCTTTCACATATCCTACAAAGACCAACAAGATATGGTCTCATGTAGTTTTACCTAGCTAATAAATCAAAAATCTCTAAATGAGCCCTGGTTTGTCCTATACACTTCCAGACATGTATCTAATTGTCAAACTGTTTAACCTAACCCTCTAACCCTAACCCTAACCCTAAGTTCCAGACTGGATGATAGATGGCAATAGGCTGATATCTTTCTTTTTTATAGATTTTGGAGTTTGGTAAGACTTTTCTTTCAAATTATCTGGCCATTTTTTTAGGCTATCAGTTTTGGGGGGCATACAATTTCTCGTAATATTTTCCCATTGTTTTTTAAATATATCTAGGTTTGATATAATATGAAAGTCATTCTTAACAAATGACTTTTGCATATCTTTCAGGAATGTAAATGATTGAAAATCAGTTATCCTGTACAATAATCCCATTACAGAAATGATAATCCCATTACAAAATATTGCCATTGGTTACCCGAAGTAGTTACAAGTAATTTCCATTTTTATTGCTTTGCATACCTATATTTTCTAAATTTTCTACAACAAACATGTTTTATAATAGTCATGACATGTTTTTTATAACTAAAACATGACAACTTTTTAAAAGGTCACTGTTTAAGAATATTGGCAATAGAATTAAATATCAATGCAGACTCTTTGGAGGTGGCAATTGTAAAATGTGTGTAAAATATGAAAATTATGAAGGTACTGGAAATCATCTAAAATTAGATAGAAGCCGGAGGAGATTTTACTCTTGAAAAACTAACATACAGTGTAAAAACTGAAAGTTTGTAGCTGTTTTTCCTCTATTTTCTCCTTAACCACTGTTTATGGCAGCAGAAAGCTACAGGCTTAGAGGTGGAGATGAAAAGTACAAAACAAAACAAAGCCAGTTTAGGGCTGGAAGGATTTCTGGAAACTTAAGAAGGAAATCCTTAGTGAGAGCTACAGAATACCTAAGACCTCAAACTGAAAATAAATTACTTAAATATCTGATTGACAGCAAACTATACATTCTCAAGGAAGAACCTAATGGGACTGTCCCAAAACAGGTAGAGATCAGAGAGGAAATTAGCCTTGAAAGATAGAACTGCACTGGATGAGATTTGTGAGTTTTTTGCTATTTTAACTGATTATATTTTCCAAACTATGCACAGCTTGATGATAGAGAGCTGAAGCCTTACTGGCTTGAAGCATCAGAGGACAGAACCTGAAGCTAGAAGAGCAGCTCAAACTTGTGAGGAGAATTCCCCAAAACAAAGTGATCTTAAAGGGATAAGCCCTCAAATCTGTGTATACATTCTGCTAAAATACTTGTCTGACTACCGAAATAGGCAGACACTGTGGACACAAACAGGATTCCAGGCTAAGAACTGTAGCACTGGGAAGTTGTAAAAACTAAGCAGAAATCTATAAAATGCACAGTATACAGAGGTTGCACTTTGAGTCTGGAGTACGTTATTGCCTATTATAACAACAATAACAAAAGAGTAGAAAAAATAAAAAAATAATAAAATCCAATCTTTAGAACACAACAAAACTACAGTGTCTTCGTTTTTAGCTATAAAATCACAAGAAAAAAGACACATGTAGGGAAAAAAAAGCCGTCAATAAAAATTGACTTTGAGTGGGTCCAGAAATTGTATTTAGCAGATAAAGAATTCAAAACTGCTACTATAAATGTGCTCAAAAATTAAAAGGCAGGGAGTTCTCTGGTGACCTACTGGGATAAGGATCTGGTTTTGTCACTGCAGTGGCTTGAGTCAGTGCTGTAGCACAGGTTTGATCTGACTGTGGAACTTCCACATGCCATGACTACAGCCCCCCAAAAATGAAAAGGCAAATAAAGTTAAGTAATAAAAAATTGGTCTTTTCAGTGAAGAACTGGAGAAAAACCGACAGAGAATCTGAAACATTTAAAGGAAAGATATTCTAGAGATGAATATTCCAATAACTAAAAAGCAAAAATTGACATATAGGCTCAACAGCATTTGAGGATGGGATGAAAAAATATTAAACTTGAAATTAGGTCAATAACAATGATCTAATTAAATAACAGAGGAAAGTTTATAAAAAAAAAAACTAAACAGATTTAGGGAACTGTGTGACAATATTCAGCAATCCAATACATGTATAATTTATGTTCCAGAAGGGGATAAGGGAGAGAAAAGTCAATGATAAAGAAAAATCTTGAAAGCAGTCAGAAAACAGCAAATTACGTATAAAGGAATAGCAGTACAATTAATGACTGACTTCAGAAATAAGAGTCAAGAAAACACTGGAATGATGTGTTCTGATTTTTTTTTTTGACTAGGTATTTAACTGATGGATTTTTTAAAACTCAGTGAATTGTATTACATTTATTGTTGTATAATGATCATCATAACTCAATTTTAGAGCATTTCCATCCCACACCCCCAGCCCATCTGCCCACCCCCAACCTGTCTCCTTTGGAAACCATGAGTTTTTCAAAGTCTGTGAGTCTGTATCTGTTATGCGAATAAGTTCATTGTGTCCTTTTTCAGATTCTACATGTAAGTGATAACATATGACATTGATGTCTCAGTGTCTGACTAACTTCACTTAGCATGATAACTTCTAGGTCCATCCATGTTGCTGCAAATGCCATTATTTCATTCTGTTTTATGGTCGAGTAATAGTCTATTGTGTATATGTACCACATCCTCTTTATCCATTCCTTTTTCAATGGACATTTAGGTTGTTTCCATGTCTTGGCTATTGTATAGAGTGCTGCAATGAATACTGGAGTACATATATCTTTTTGAGTCATGGTTTTCTCTGGATAGATGCCCAGGAGTGGGATTACTAGATCAAATGGTAATTCTATTTTTAGTTTTCTGAAGAATTTCCATATTGTTTTCCACAGCGGTTGCACCAGTTTGCATTCCCACCAACAGCGTAAGTGGGTTCCCTTTTCTCCACACCCTCTCCAGCACTTATTGTTTATAGACTTTTTGATGATGGCCATTCTGGCCAGTGTAATGTGGTACCTCATAGAAGTTTTTATTGGCATTTCTGTAATAATAAGTGAACATCTTTTCATATGTTTTTTGGCCATCTGTCTGTCTTCTTTGGAGAATGGTCTGTTTAGATCTTCTATTTTTTGATGGGGTTGTTGTTTGTTTTTGTATTAATGTGTCCTAAATTTAGGGCCTGTGTTTCCTTGATTTTCTGTCTGCATGATCTGTCCATTGCTGGGGTGTTAAAGTCCCCTGCTATTATTGTGTTATTGCCAATTTCTCCTTTTAAGGTTATTAACAGTTGCCTTATATATTGAGGTGATCCTGTGTTGGGTGTATATATACTTACAATTGTTATATCTTCTTCTTGGATTGACCCTTTGATCATGTAATGTCTTTCTTTGTCACTTATAATATTTTTTGTTTTAAGGTCTATCTTGTCTGACGTGAGTATTACCACTCCAGCTTTCCTTTGATTCCTGTTTGCATGGAATATTTTCTTCCATCCTCTCATTTTTAGTTTGTATGTGTCCCTAGAACTGAAGCGGGTTTCTTGATGATAGCATATATATGGGTCTTGTTTTTGTATCCATTCAGCCAGTCTATGTCTTTTGGTTGGGGCATTTAGTCCACTGACATTTAAGGTAGTTATTATGTATGTTCTCATTGCCATTTTATTAGCTGTTTTGGATTTGTTTTTGTTGGTCTTTTTTCTTCCCTTCTGTTGTTCTCTTCTCTCGTGGTTTGATGACTATCTTTAGTGTTGTATCTGAGTTGCTTTTTCTTACTTGTGTGTGTATATCTATTGTAGATTTTTGGTTTGCATTTACCATGAAGTTTTAATATAGGAGTCTATATATATACAAGTTTGTTTTAACTTGTTGGTCTCTTAACTGCAAGTTCATCTCCAGTGTCCTGCATTGTACTTTCCTCTTATGATTTTTGACTTTGGTAGCATATTTGTATGAAGATGATTTCCTACCTATACTGTATGTATGACTTTACTGATGAGCGTTGCCATTTGTAATATTTTTTTTCTAGTTGTGATCTTTTCTTTTCCACCTAGAGAAGTTACTTTAGTATTTGTTGTAATGCTGGTATAGTGGTGCTGAATTCTCTTAGCTTATGCTTGTTTGTAAAGCTTTTGATTTCTCCTTCAAATCTGAATGAGATCCTTGCTGGGTAGAGTAATCTTGGTTCGAGGTCTTTTCCTTTCATCACTTTAAGTGTATTGTGACACTCCTTTCTGGCCTGAAGAGTTTTTGCTGAAAAATCTGCTGATAACCTTATCAGGTTTCCCTTGTATATTATTTGTTTCTTTTCCCTAGCTGCTTTCAATATTTTCTCTTTATCTTTAATTTTGGTCTAGTTGATTAATATATGTCTCAGGCTGTTCATCTTGGGTTTATTTTATTTAGTACTTGTTGTGCTTCCTGGATTTGAGTGAATGATTCCTTTCTCATATTAGGGAAGTTTTTGGCTATTATCTCTTCAAATATTTTTTTCTGACCTGGTGTCTCTCTTTCTCCTTCTGGCACCCCTATAATATGGATGTTCAGATGTTTAACGTTTTCCCAGAGTTCTCTTAGACTGTCTGCATTTCTTTTCAATCTTTTTTCTCTCTTTTGTTTCACATCAGTGATTTCTACTAGTCTGTCCTCCAACTTGCTTCTTTGTTCTTCTGCTGTTGGTTGCTTCTAATGAATTTTTTGTTTCAGTTATTGTAGTTTTGTATCTCTGTTTGCTTAAGTTTTAAATCTTGTATTTCTTTGCTTAATGGTTCTTATAATTTATCAATATTTGCCTCTGGTTTATTTCCAAGATCTTGAATCATCTTTACTATCATCAGTCTAAAGTCTTTTTCATGGAGGTTGGTAATCTGCAGACCACTTAGCCATTTTTCTGGTTTTTTTTTTTTGCCCCCTTATCTGAGTCATAATTCTCTGTCTTTTCATTTTGTATATATTTTTGGTGTGTTCTCTTTTTTTGCATACAATGGGGTTTTAGCCTCTCTTGCTTCTGATGTCTGCCCCCACTGTGGCTGAAGTTGGTATGGGGGTTTGCTGTAGGCTTCTTGATGGGAGGGACAGGTGCCTGCCCGCTGGTAGGCAGAGCTCATTTTTATCCCTCTGTTGGGTGAGGCTTTGTCTCTGGGTGAGATCAGAGGTGGCTATGTGCCTGGGGGTTCTTTAGGCAGTGCTTGCTGATGGGTGGGGCTGTGTTCCTACTCAGATTATTGTTTGGCCTGGGACTTTTTACCCCGATGGGTGGGGCCAGATTTTTCCAAAATGGCCACCTCTAGAGGATTTCTTTTCAATCTTTTTTGATGATTATTCCTGAAACCTTTGCCCCCAGTGTCTTTCCCCCACAGTGAGACACAGTCCCCCCTGTTTGCCCAGGAGATCCTTAAAGAACTGCAGTCAGGTTTCACCCAGATTCCTATGGAGTCTCTGCTTTGACTTAGGACCCAGTGTACCTGAAAGCCTTTGTGTGACTTTCAAGAATGGAGTCTCCATTTCCCCCAGTCCCATGGAGCTCCTGAACACAAGTCCCACCAGCCCTCAATACCCAATGCTCTGGGGGCTCCTTCTCCCAATGCCAGATACACAGGCATGGGGACCTGATGTGGGGCTCAGAAGTCTCACTCCCGTACGTGAGTATATGTGATACTGTTACTTTCCAGTCTGTGCCCCCACCACCACAGCTAGTGAGTATGGGGTTACTTATCTCACGTAATCGCCCCTCCTACTGTCTTGATGTGGCCTCCTCTTTGTCCCCAGGAGTAGGATATCTTTTTTGATATTTTGCCGTCTATTTGCTTGAAGGCTTTTCAGCAGTTGGTTGTATCTTCACTACTTTTATGAGAGAAGGTGAGTTCCAGTCCTTCTACTCTGCCGTCTTGGAAAGAATCTTCCCTACTGCTTCTCTTAAAACAAAATTTTCAGTTATATTGATTTTACTGGCTGAATTATGATGGATTTGTGGGTTCTTGGAATGAAACTCATTCTTTGGTTCCCCTGAAGTCAGTGCATTTGCTGAGCATCTTCTCTGTGGTGAGCCCTGGTGCAGTGCCTAACTCACTATAGGTCTGTTTCTTCTCTACAACAAGTAGTTCCTAGTACCTCACTTTTCATGAGTTAGCCACAAATTAGCCTTTAAGAAAGCACTCCAGAAAATGCTGCCTCCTTTGGCCACTCACTGCAAAGTTCCTCCTTGGCACAGTTTGGAGCCAGTCTTCTCTGGTGTGCATAGCAGTACCTCCTGGTGACACCAGGAATGTGCCTCAGCTTCTATATTTACACTTCCTTTGCTTCTTTCTCCTTCTCGCCCTCTCCTCCAGGATGCTCATTAAATCTGAGACCTTGGAGTTGAAGGAGGAAGAGGACTTAGTGGTATTGCTCTGCTTGGCCTCCTCTGCCCTGTCCCCCCACCCCTTTCTTGTTTCATGGTTCAGTCTGGGTTATTTTCATTGATCTATTTTCAAGTTCACCAACTCTTTTCTTTGTTGTATCAAGTCTACTGAACTTGTCAAATGTATTCTTCATTTTGCTTATGTTTTTCATTTTAAGCATGTCTATTTAAATCTTTTATTTTATTTTTTTTAGGCTTGCAAACAAAAGTTTATTATTAGGTGTCCTCTTGCCTGGGATGCAAATGCCCAGTATCCTGCATGGTTGTGCTTTAAACTACAGTTACTGTCTCTCAGATGCTGTACTTCAGGAAAGGGAATAAGTCCTGTGCAGTAAATCTTTCTTTTAATTTCCTTTTTCTGCTGAAACTTCCCATTAGATTATGAATGTATTCTACCTTTTGCATTGAAGCCTTCTACATGCTAATCATTGCTCTTTAAATTTTTCTGTTATAGTTCCTCCTACAAAGAAAGCTTTTTTGATTGTCTCTTGAAAGTGATTTTTTTTGCTTTTTCTTAAGACTTTAATTTTTTGTTGAAAGCTGACATCTTATATAGGAAAATAGAGATGGAGGTGAATAGATTTTTACACCTAGAAATGAGCCGTGTGTGTGTGTGTGTGTGTGTTTTGGCTAGGCTTTGGTACAAACTGTTTAGTTACTTAGTCAGAAATTGAAATGGGTTTAGTTTATTTTGGTGCAATGGTTAGCATCTCTACACCAAGTACTTCAAAATCCTCTTTCAGTTCCTTATGTTTAAAGTGGGGGCTGGTTTGCCACAGGGTTCTTCTCAATATTTGATTTTTTTCTCATCTTTAGTTCTTCCCTTTGAACTTGTATATCAGGAAGGGCTTTCTTTACTCTCTTGCTCCTTTCTAGGCAGAAGACTGCTTTTATTGGATGCTTGCTAGTCTGGTGGGGGCAGGAATAAGAAGACATACTCCATTGCTCTGCTTCACAATCAGTCTTATTCAGGCACTGTGTCCCTGAATTCAGGCTGGTGCAGAAGGACTTTCTCACTGATCCTCCACTCTTTCCCCTAGTTGTAGTTTCCAGCCCAGAATTTATTTTCTTCTTGCTCAGGGGCAGAGGGATTGTTTCTTTTCCTTCTTTTAGATATACAAGTACAATTAAAAAGAACATTGTCACTAATGCCTCAAAGGGCAACAGGATTTGCTGCCCTTTACCCAGTGGTTTAAAGTTTTTGTTTCATGAGGAAGATAATGGAGAAGAATCTGAGCAGAGCATCATGCCTTTTGTGCAGTACCTTTGCTTGTTTCTGTCTTCTTCCTCAATAGTATATTTGAAATACTTCCGCATTGTTTGGAGTATGGTTTGTTCATTGTTATTGCTGAAGAGAACATAATTTATCAATGATCAATATACTTCTATTAATTTATGTATCCTACTGTTTTGACTATTTGAGATATTTCCAGTTTGGGTCTATTATGAATAGAGCTGCTGTGTATATGCTTGTACATGAGTATGCATTTTATTTCTGTTCATTATGTTTATATTTATAAGATAAATTGTTGATTCATAAGCTACACATATAATTGGGGACTTTAGGAGACCCTGCTAACAATTTTTAGAGTCCTTATACTGATACACACTCCTACTAACAATGCAAGCAAGTTTCATTTTCTTAAAATCCTTTCCAGCACTAGGAATTTTCTCTCCTTTTCATTTAGTCATTCTAAAGAATGTTAATTTGTTTTAACTTTTATTTCCTTCAGAATTCATGAAGTTGTCTGACCTTTCACCTGTTGACTGTTTAGCCTCTATTTTATTCATATTTCCACAGCTGGCATTTTGTTTATATTTTTATGACTGATGCAGAATGCACAGATCAGATATGGACTACATATATATGTCCACTGACTTAGGATTCTCCAGTGCAGTAGAGGGGATACATTTTCAACAAACGTGGGTGATAAGATTATGGATGGCTTTATTTTAATTCTTTTATCTTTCAATTTTTTTTCTTCTTAGGGCTGCCCCTGTGGCATATGGAAGTTCCTGGACTACGGGTCACATTGGAGCTGCAGCTGCTGGCCTACACCACAGCCACAGCAACACGGGATCTGATCTCATAGCAATGCAAGATCCTTAACCCACTGAGTGAGGCCAGGGATCAAACCCACATACTTAAGGATACTAGTTGGGTTTGTAACCTGCTGAGCCACAATGCAAACTCCCCAATTTTTTTTAAATGTTTTGCTATGAATACATATATAACTTTAATCAGTAAAAGTTTTGAAAACTAAAAAATATTAGGTCTTGTCATGATGTAAATATTGTTTGCTGATATGTATTGATATGTACACTCTAAGTTTGATCCATGAATTAACTCAGTTAGCAACATGGCTAGAGATTTAGAACTTTAAAGTGACAAGAGGAGGGATTATGCATCTTTTTATTTAGCATTCTTTCTGTAGTGTTTGGGATAATATAAATAGATGAAAGAGTGGATAAATAATGACCTAGAAAAATGCTTTTGTGATTAATGACTAATCTCTCTATATAGTACCCATAAATGCTATTAAAATTTTTGTTTTTAATGTGCTGCTAAATCATTGACCTCAAAACTATGTTGGCTTAATTATAAAGGCTAACTATATGGAGTATGTAGTTTTTGAGGTCACTAACTGAAAAAAAATCATTGTCTCTTTGGAAGCAAATTATACTCTCAGTCTTTCCAAATGTTACATTAAGTAGTATAACATCTTTGAATAGAGGAGTGATTGATTTTTAATTTAAGATGGCTCATCATTTTTATTCCTTGTTCACCTCACTATATCCCTATTAAGATGTGCTTTTGCCTTGTTTGTAAAGGAATTTACTAGGATCATGTTAAATGTTATGTAGAGTTTTAAAAGAGTAAACTTTTAATTTCAATTTTACAAAACATGAAATTCCTTTACAACATTGTATTAAGGACAGGACTCATACCTTTATGTTATTGCAAATATTACACAATTTTTAAGAAAATAGTTGACATACAATAGATATATTTACTGTAATGGTCTTCCCAATGTCAAATTAAAAGTAATACTCAGTTTTGTATTAGAGTATGTAAGTTCATGCGAAGGTGGTTGGATTTATTACTTATGAGTTATCTAAATGGAACACATATATACCATCCCACCAAAATTACTTTATCTGATTTAATTACTGTTAGTCACAGTTTAAAATATAATTCACTAAATAATATGTCTGCAAACCTGCTGACTCTAGACATTGTACTATGCAAAATGTAAAGCTAACAGTAACTAAATGCTCTTTAGAAATATGGTAGCCTTTGCAAATTGTTTGGAATTAATTTGTTTTGAGTAAACGGAAATTAGTCTGTTAAATGAAGCATATAAAAAAGGATTACAAAGGAGTAGGAGACCATCTCACCAGGATAGCTTAAAACCCACACATTTGTATGAGTCAGGAGAAGTACTGTCCTTTAAAAATGATCTTATTCCTTCCAATTGCCTGTGCTTTGTGCCTCCGGATGTCATCTGGATATCTGGCAAAGTAGAAACATATTTAGAATCTTACTCATTAGAATACTGAACTCATCTGTCAGCCTGACTGACAAGGTCTTAGACAAAGCATTTTGCCTGGCACACAACCTGTACGGAGCTTTTCCTGTGGCTATAATGTAGCACACCTGACAGATGTTTGAGTCATTTAACACAGCAGGAGGTACTCATAAACACCACAGACTGGCATTCAGCGTGATAGGTATTATTTTTCTTTTGTCTACCTGAAGTTATATGGCCTATAATCAACAAAGGATTTAGGCATAACTAGCTAAAACATAGGGAGTGATATCATTTATATGTGATAATTCTCTTGCTGTAAAGCTTACAAAATATCTCAGAAACTGAGATACTTCTTGACACAGGTAAAACACATTTTACATGTTTCCCTTTTCATGATCAGAACTGGTTTAGAAAAGAAAAGAGTCAAGGACATTATTTACTCCTGGAGTAAAAATAACATATCACCTATTTATTTCTCGATACTTGATATAATGGGCTTTACTAAATCCATCTTTAATTTTTCACTTCACTATGAAGGTGATGAAGTAGAACACCTATATGAAAACTGTTTCGGACTTCCCAGTAACAATGTGTCTGAATCAGAAAAAGAAAGGCAAAAGTGAATATATACCATCTGTAGTTAAAAAAAATTATGCTATATGCTGTAAGAGATGGAGATGGATGCTATTAATTTAAATGCCATCCTTGTTTATGTAGAACGAAGCATGGCAATTTTATATTTGGCTTTATTTTATTTTTTTTTTATTTTTATTTTTATTTTTTTTTGCATTATAGCTGGTTTACAGATTTCTGTCAGATTTTCCAACCGCACCATGTGGTGACCCGATTACATGTACATATATGGATTTGTCACATGTAATTAGATATAGTTCCCTGTGCATTACAGTTGGAGCTCCTTGCTATTCCATCATTAAAGCAGTAGTTATCCCCACTCCCTCCCACCCCTCCCCCACCCCTCCCCCGCCCCCTTGGCAACCACAAGTCTGTTCCCCAAGTTCGTGATTTT
>PVHT021183629.1:6494838-6549775 GCA_004024745.2 Catagonus wagneri | reverse complement strand
TTCTCCATTGAGTATTATGCTTGCCGTGGGTTTTTCATATATGGCCTTTATTATGTTAAGGAATGTTCCCTGTATTCCCACTTTGGTAAGAGTTTTGATCATGAATGGATGCTGGACTTTGTCAAATGCTTTTTCTGCATCTATTGAGATAATCATGTGGTTTTTAACTTTTCTTTTGTTTATGTGGTTTATGACGTTGTTTGATTTGCGTACATTGAACCATCCTTGTGCACCTGGGATGAATCCCACCTGATCTTATATTTGGCTTTATTAAAGTTTCTTTTTTAGTTCAAGTTTCTCATGTGGCAAATAGCAATTGGAAGAAATGCTCACTGATAAAGTTTATTTTGGTCCTTTGGGGAGCAGTGACAGGCTGGGGTACAATACTTTCAAAATAGAACTTTATTGCACTTACAGATTATTTTATAATCAAAGTAATCTTGCAGTCTACAACTATATCGGGACTTCAAAAACAGAAAAATTAACAATACCTTAAAGGAATAAATAAATACCACAAATGAAACATAGTGCTTCCCCAGCATATATAACACTCGTTTCAGAAGTTGTTTTTTGGAAATTTATTGGAAATAACAAATTTACTGTAAAAAATTCCAGTTTTATTTTGCATGGGTCATGGCTTTTTTTTTTTTTTTTCAGTTTGCTTTAATGTTCAGTGGCTTGCTGGACACAGCTGCATGTGCAGATGCAGCAACTGTTTCAGCCTAAGAAATAACCATAGTTTAGTATTTATGTGTCAATGTAAGTCTGTAGAAGTTAATAAAAACATTCTTTAAGGCTGTGCCCAAACACAATGAATAGCTGGAATTCAGCAAAACACATATATCTCAGAAAGGCTGAAGTTAGTCAAACAATTTATCTTTCCAATGTTTTATTTATTCCTGTTGCTAGCTAGAATACACTCCTCTCTTAATACTCATGCTCCAGGCTTATGACCCATACTGAATTTGATTTTTGGTCCATTGAAGGTGATATTTTGAGCAAGATTTTTCTTAGATAGCTTCAAGATTAGATGTTCTGCCCTGCTAGCTGCTTTGGAAAGGAGTTTCTTAAGCCCAGTGTGATCTACATATGTTTATCTGTGCTTTTGTTTTCATTTTAAATAAATTCATACAGAAGAGGAGAGATCAGTGCTTTGAAATTAGATAAAGGGGATTGACGCTGTGGACACTGACTATATGCTAGTCCTCTCAAGTGGAAAAAGTTTTCAGATCTAAACTCAGTTTCCATTTCCTTAGGGAAGCCTCACATGACCTTTCTGACTAGATCAAGTCCGCCTATTATGTCAAAGACAAATACCATATGATATCACATATATGGAATCTAATATATGGCACAAATGAACCTTTCCACAGAAAAGAAAAGCATGGACATGGAGAACAGACTTGTGGTTGCCAAGGGGGAGCGGGAGGGAGTGGAAGGGACTGGGAATATGGGGTTAATAGATGCAAACTATTTTCTTTGGAATGGATGAGAAATGAGATCCTGCTGTATAGCACTGGGAACTATGTCTAGTCACTTATGATGGAGCATGATAATGTGAGAAAAAATGTATATGTGTATGTGTGACTGGGTCAACTTGCTGTACAGTAGAAAACTGACAGAACACTGTAAACCAGCTATGATGGAAAAAATTAAAATCATTAAAAAATAGCATGCAACATTCTTATTTTTTTAACTTCAAAGTATAGTTGATTTACTATGTTGTCCAATTTCTGCTGTACAACCAAGTGACCCAGTCATATGTATATATACATTGTATGTATACATTCTTTTTCTCATATTATCTTCCATCATGTTCTAGTGCAAGAGATTAGATATAGTTCCTTGGTAACACTACTTTTTAATGAGTGTCACCATTACAGTTGCATGGTTATTTTTGGTTATTTTATTAATATCTGTCTCTCCCACTAAACTCCAAGCTCCATAATGTTAGGGATTATGTCTGTCTTTCTCATCCTTATATCCTCAGTATCTAGCATTGACAGTGACTCATTAAATGGTTGTCAAAAAAATGCATTGTATAAAACATCTACTTGATATTATTTATATAATTTTAAAATGTTTAATTATAATTTTGAAACATTCTTAAAGCATATATTACTCCTGGAGTTCCTACTGTGGCACAGTGGGTTAAGAATCTGATGGCAGTGGCTCAGGTCACTGTGGAGGCAGTGGTTCGATCCAAGGCCCATGCAGGGTGTTAAAGGATCTGGACCCAGTATTGCTGCAGCTGTGGTGTATGTCACAACTGCTGCTCAGATTTAATCCCTGGCCAGGGAGCTTCCATAAGTCACGAGCACAGCCATTAAAAAAATCAAAAGAAAACAAAACATATGTTACTCTTCTGCATTTTGCTTTGTGTATATTGTATGGTTTTTCCACACCAATAAATAACAGCTTCTTTCCCTCCCTACTGTGGAATCAATTAAGAACTACATCCAAAATCCAGTCATAGATGGAAGGACAAGGTTTAAATGTGTGGCATGTTGTTGATACTAATTCCTCATCTTGACCCATCTTCACCTCAGTCACAGTCAGGTTTCTACTTGGGGACAAATGGAGTAGAAATTACCTTTGACAATAGATAACTAAAAAGTGCATACATCTCAAAGGGGAAAATGCTAGGAAAGGGTTTAGAGATGATTCAAGAGATCTTGCAAACAAAGTAAATAGAGTAAGAACATTAACCCTCAGCACTCACTCTTTTCACTTAGAGATTAAAAAGCAAGAACCACTAAGCAAGAAGAGAAGCTCCAGATTCTTGCTCTATATTCCTGTGTTCAGGCATTAAGGTAGAAGTTTGAAGTATTTGTGGATTTAAAAGATACGTCATCTGGAAAAATGAAGTGTACTTCTCTGAACTTTGATATTCAAACCTCAAAATTTCAGATATAGTCTTAACTCTTTTGATATTACAGCAGATAAATGACTGTTCTTTATTTTCTCCCATGACATTGAAATTGTTATTATAAGCAAGCAATATAAACACCTGGCACAGTGTTAAATACTTTACGTGCATAATTTCATTTTATCTGTGAGGGAGCAGAGTGTAGATGTTGAAAGTGGTATAGCATAGAGGTTAAGGCCCTGGTTAAGTGATGCCCTGTATAGAATGTGTTTGATAGTGTAGCACCTGATAATATGGTCCTCTATAAAATGCTGGCTGCTATGATGATGATGATGATGTTTACTATAGTAGAATGGAATTTCCCACTGTTCAGTTTACCCAAGTACTAGTCAGGGCTGGGGTTTTCTCTTCTGTAACATTCACACTCTTCTGTGTGTTAAAAAAACCTCTTCTATATCTTTTGGAATCTTGGAATATTCTGGACTTTCAAAAGAGAGTCACAGGAAGGTAATAGTAGTCTACATGGAGCTCAGTAAGGGCTTAGGTAGGCACCTCTTGACCAGAGGCCCACACTGTTCAATAAGGAGTTGAATAGTTGGCCCGCCTTATCTGGCTGGAGAAACATTAGGGGTCCCTGGAGTTGGCTTGACCTCCACATGGCTTCCAGGTTTAGGTATCTGAAAATATTTCTGAGTTTTTGGATGCTGACTCTGCTCCTCTCCACCTGTGCCTCATATTCATTTTCTCTGCTTCCACCTTTGACTTGCACTAAATCATACCCTGTCTATCACCTTCCTCTATCCCCCCTCATAAGCTCAGGTGACTCAACTCTATTCTCCAAGGAGGTGTGGGTAGAATGATCCAGTTCTTCTAGTCTCTCCAAATTTATTACATTTGATTGTGAAAAGCTCTTTTTTTCTACTCCATTTCCTCCTTCTCCTCTTCCTTCCTTATTCTAAAAAGCCTGTTCTGGAAGAAAAGCAAAGCATTGATTACATTTTAATCTTTTTTCCCCTCAAGCAATCATACTTCTCCCTAAAGTAATATGAATTAACATTACATGACTTTATTTTGCGACACTGTTCCTTTTTTTCAAAATAACATTATTAATTAAACACAGTTACCTCTATTTTGTGTCAGAAATACACAAACCCTGATACTGTGACAGTGTAAGTATCTTGCTCATGGTCAAAGCCATAAATAAGCCTGGAAGGAACTTTGTCTCCAAAGTTCATAACAGTTTCTCCTAAAAAGAAGCACTAACATGATCTCACTTGCCTCAGAACATTTGCACATATTACTTTCTTTTCCCAGTGCCTGGCTAACCCCTACTATAATGGTCTCCAAAATAGGCTTATGTGTTGTATATCCCAGGGTTTGAATGGAATAAATCATTGAAATGTGGGAAGAAAATATTGCCACTTCAATTTCTGTATTTCTATATACAAAGTAGAGATAAGAAAAACTGTGTAAATTTGTACTTGGACTTGACACACTCTGGTGCCCTCAGTAGGTCTCAGTGCCATTGATGTCCTAAAGCATTTTTAGAAAGAGAGGAAGTTCCACAGTGGGGATAGAACATAGGGAAGCCCTCACTCTTGTTCGTGCAGTGTTTGGTACAAAATGTTTTACAGTTTATCCATGCCCAGTTAAGTGGATTTATGGTTATACTCTCTCATTCTAAATAAACTAATCCTCACAAAATGGGCAAGGTCATAAAAATTTTCCTGGGGGAAAAAAATCTCTAGACTGAAGACAAAATCATTACAAGGACAAACAAATGACAGAAAAAGGACACAGCTGTCCATTGCTTATTTTGAATGTGAGCAAAATAATTAGGCTGACACCTAGAAAGCATTTGAAGACATAAATGAATATATATTCACCAAAAAGTTACCGAAGACTGAGCTCATATGACAGAATTGGGTTCCAGTAAACGGATTTTGCTTTCCCTCCTTCACATCATCTTTCAAAAGCTAAAGTTGGTGCTTTCCTCTGCTCTGCATGGTGTCCTGGCTTCTCAGTGGACTCAGTATTCAGCATATTGAGTAATTTCTCCAGTCATAGTTTCTCCTTTGGCTTCAGTAAGATAACAAAAATGAGCAAGAATTTTTTTTCATGCACACTCAATAATGTGTTTAGGTTCAGCTGTCCTTGTTTCCTTCCACTCCAGTCCTTCCTGTTCTTAGACCACAAAATGGATAGCTGGTGGCTAAGAAAGGGGATGAGGGTTGCAAGTGTTAAAGGGAGATAGTGAACTCAGATTCTCTCTGACACAGCACTCATTACTTCCTTCAGCAACAATGATAGAATGGCAATAGTAGTCTTCAGCAGCCTCATGTGCTGGCAGAAAAGGATCATATTATTATATGTACATGATAGAGAGCAAGGCCAAAGGCACTATGAAGGAAGAGGCTGTTTCAGGAATCTGGGTTAGGCTAAAGGTGACCTAGAACAAGGTAGAGAAAATGCAGTTGAATTTGATAAATATGGAGATAGACAGTGAGGATTTGAGTCCTGGATAAGCCCATGGTTCTGGTTTAGACAACTGCATGCTTGGTGATGTCATTGAGAGAGAGGTCACTAAAGAAAGGATGCATTTTTTAGGGTAAAAAAGATGAATGTAAGGTAAGAATGAGTCACTTTATGGTTCCACTCTGAGTCCTGGTCTCAACATACATCAGACAATCAATGTTCACTGGTAACCTTTGCGTGTTTTCTTGCTGAGACCTAGACCACATTTTCGATGGTGCCACCACCCAACACTCAACTGCTCTCCTCAAACTTGGGTCTGAAAACTACCCCCTCCTTGCTCAGGATCATCCCACAGACACTGTGCTTTCTCCATTTCTCAGAGAAAACCAAGGACTCAGGCCAGGATTCACCCTCTCTATCCTTTCTCTCTTTTCCATTTCCAATCATTTCTCACTCGATTTGCTTCTAGCCTATCTTTGAATCTCCATTTCTCTCTTTTTTTTCCCCCCACTGTCACCATCTATTCCAGGTCATTATTATCTCCTATGCTGATTTTTGTAAAATCCTACTCGTTTCCTACACGCCTCGTTTCCTCTCTTGGCTCTCGGCATTCTGCTCTCAACGTTGAAACCAGTCATCTTTCAAAACTGCCAATCAAATGATGTCACACGTTTGCTTAATGCCCTCAATGGTGCCCTAGCTCGACTTCACCACGCAGCTCTGTCTCTTCTCTAGTTTTGTCTCATGTCGAGTTGCCCTGTTCTCCTCACACTGATTCTTATTTTTTTTTTTAAATGATTGCACCTGTGGTATATGGAAGTTCCTAGGCAGGGGTTGAATCAGAGCTGCAGCTGAAGCCTACGCCACAGCTGTGGCAATACTGGATTCAAGCCTCATCTGAAATCTTTGTGACAGGTTGCAGCAATGCTGGATCCTTGACCTAGTGAACGAGACCAGGGATTGAACCTGCATCCTCACATGAGACGACATTAGGTCTTAACCTGCTGAGCTGTTATGGGAATTCCTATGCTGATTCAATTTTTAATATGCTTCACATTTCTTATAATCTTCAGATATTTGCATATGCATCCCACCTGATGTGATGATTTGCTTTTCATTTGTATAATTATTATTTTTAAATATTGTCTTATTTGTTTTGTTTTGTACCAGTGGTAGCTCAAAATTGGCTATCCTTTTTTATTGAAGAATAGTTTCATTACAATGTTAATTTCTGCTATATAGCAAAGCAATTCATTTATATATACATGATTTATTATATTCTTTTCCATTATGGTTTATCTCAGGAGATTGGATATAGTGCCCTGTGCTGTAAAGTGGGACCTCATTGCCTCTCCATTCTAAATGTAGTACTTTGCATCTACTAACACCAAACATCTCTCTCTTCCCACTCTCCCTCCCCCTTGGCAACCACATATCTCTTCTCTATGTCTGTGAATCTGTTTGTTTCGTAGATAGGTTCATTTGTACCAGGTTTTAGATTTTACATATAAGTGATATCATATGGTATTTGTCTTTTTCTGTCTGACCTGCCTAATTTAGTTTAATAATCTCCAGTTCCATCCATGTTGTTGCAAATGGCATTTTTTTTTTGTTGTATTTTTAAGGCTGAGTAGTATTCAGCTGCATACTTGTATCAAATCTTCTTTATCCCTTCACCTGTTGATATATATTTAGGTTTTTCCATGTCTTAGCTATTATGAATAGTGCTGCTATGAACATAGGGGTGCATGTATCTTTTTGAATGAAGAGTTTTGTCTGGATGTATGTCCAGGGTGGGCTTTCTGGGTCATATGGGAATTCTGTTTTTAAAGAACCTCCACTCTGTTGTCCCAAGTGTTTGTACCAACTTGTATTCCCACTAACAGTGTAGGAGTGTTCCCTTTTCTCCACACCCTTTCCAGAATTTGTTATTAGAGTTTTCAGTGATGGCCATTCTGACCAGTGTAAGGTTTTACCTCATTATAGTTTTAATTTGCATTTCTCTAATAATTTACGATGTTGAACTTATTTCTTTCTTCCTTCCTTCCTTCCTCCCTTTCTTTCTTTCTTTCCTGTCTTTTTTGTCTTTTTAGTGCTGCACTGGCAGCATATGAAAGTTCCCAGGCTAGGGGTCTAATTGGAGCTATAGCTGCCGGCCTAAACCACAGCCATAGCAACACAGGATCTGAGCTGTATTTGTGACCTACACCACAGCTCATTGTAATGCTGGATCTTTAACTCACAGAGCAAGGCCAGGTATAGAACCTGCATCCTCACAGATACTAGTCAGGTTCATTACCACTGAGTTCATTACCACAGGAACTCCCTTGAACATCTTTTCGTACATGTATTGCCCATCTGTATGTGTTCTTTGGAGAAATGTCTATTTTGGTCTTTTGCCCATTTTGATTAGGTTATTTGTCTTTTGGATATTAAGTGTATGAGCTGTTTGTATGTTTTGGAAATTAAGCCCTTGTCAGTCACATAATTTGCAAATATTTTCTCCCATTCTGTAGGTTATCTTTTTGTTTTGTTTATGGTTTCCTTTGCTGTGAAGTCTTCTTACTTAAATATAAAACTTCTTCCTGGAAGTTTCCCTGACTCCACCCTTCTCTTAAACATGGATTTGATTCCGCTTCTGTGTGTGCCTCACTCTATCTTGTACTTCCCCTATCATAGTACAGGTCCTGAAGCTTCATAATTTTCTATTTATTTGCCAGAACCCCAGACTACAATATATAAAGTCACTGTCTATTTCCGTTTTATGATGGTATCTCTTACTGCCAACAGAGATACTGTTATATAGTAGATGCTCCATTAATACTTTCTAATGGGTATTGAATATGGAATTATTTATATGTATTATTCTATAACTGTGAACAATTATGAATGTGTATTATAACTAATTTAAATGAAGAGCTTGCCTGTTTTATCAATGTAAATGGCCAATCTTGATAACTGATAATCTGATACATTGGAATCTTACTTTTGCCCATCTGGAGTATTTTGACTATTACTTAAAAATAATTTGTTAATAAAGATAACATCTTCAAATTGCAGCTTTACCATATTTTCCTAACTTGTCACAATATATTGAAATCTGAGAAAGCCTGAATTTCTGAAACTTTAATACAAATACGTCTTCTTCAAGTTATATTTACTCATGAGTATTATAATGTTCTAAAAGTAGTCTCTTTTCTCCTTGCCTGTGACTAATCATTTATCATTTATCATTTCTCATGTGAAGCATGGTTCTCCATGCTAATTATCACTTTCTATAATTTCTGTATAACTGAATACCATCCCTGTTCTGTCTAAGTTACTATGAATTGTGCTGATATCTTTTTTAGACCTTCTTTTTGAAGCCATCTCTGCATCTGGTCAATGGAGTAACCTTCTTAATGTATTCAATGAATTTCTTTCAGTATCCAGAGCTCGGATTTCAAAATTTAATACAGGATAGATTTTTCTCCCAGATACACACTTGTAGGATCTCTGTTTCATAAATCAGATGCATGTGGATTGGGATGAGTGCTTGGCATGGAACCATCCCTGGAAGAAAAAGGAAATACTTGTTTTATGAAAGAAAAATCAGGAAGAGAGACAAATGAAATGCAATGCTGATGGAGTTAAGGCAGGGGAGACTGGAACAAGCATCTCAAATATGCTCAGATATGAAACTCTGGGTAAGGATGAAGCTAATTTTCAGGATACTTTGCTGTTTTGTGCAATACAGTGCTCTCATTCTTCACAGTTTCCTCAAGAAAATTTAATATGTTGAACCAACAGACCAAATTGGATACGGGTTGTACCTCTCACTGCCAAAAATACATCCTGACACCCCAGTCTCAAGATGAGTAACAATATTACAGCCATCCAAAAAGCATCATTATTTTTGTCATTCGTCTCCCCTTTCATATGTATTCATGTAGAGGCATACCATGTAGAGGTAGTTATTCCCTCTCATGAATGAAAATTCAAGCAGATCTATGTATTTTCAGCTCTCATTTTAGAAAAAAAATATAATCATTTAAAATTTCAAATATAGTTACTATCAGTATAATTAAAAGTAGCTAGTACCATGTTTTAATTAAACCTTGAATCTGATTTAAAGTTAAATCTCTCCCCAGTTGGGGTCTTTGCAGATACAATATATAAAAGGGGAGCTTTGTTCTTTCCCCATCTTTTTATGCCTTTTATTTACCCTTTGTCTCCTATTTTGTTGACTTTCTCAACCTTGGGGCAGGGGAAGAAAAGGCAGGAAAGGGATGCAGGGGTGTTTTGGGGCCCTAGGTTTTGCTGTTGTTTCTCTGCGTGTTGACATTGACTGGGCTCTTGGAAGACACTACCATTTGGGGGACACTCAGCATCTGTTATTCTGATGAAGGGTGAACTCTCTTCTGACTTATAGCTTTCTTTTAGCCCTTGGAAATTTTATGGTTTGCTTGCAGGTTTTCTCAGTGGAAGTCCTTTTGTGCCTTGTGGTATATGAAATAGAACCTTATATTCTTTAAGCTCCTCTTCTGCTGAAGCAGAATCACCTCCCTCGTCTATGAGCCTGGGTTGGCCCTGTGGCTTGCTTGGATAGAATGGAATATTCTGTAGTGACATTACGTGACTTCTGAGCTCTGGCCTCATCCTCTTGGAATACTTCTGTCACTGTGTGAAGAAGCCTGGAATGCAGTACAGCTTGGAGAGAGGGGGAGATCAGTTCAGCCATTCCAACTTTTCTGTGACTCCAGTTAAGGCTCCTGAAGTGTGAGTGAGGGAACCTTAAATGATCCTACCCCATCCAGGCTGCCTCTGACTAGAGCCGCTGAGGCTGAGGTGGACCCCGAGGAGACTGTCCAGTCAATCCACAAAGCTGCGAGGAAGTAAGACACTGTTTAAAGCAATAGGTCACTGATACACCCCTCTAGGTGATTTTACTGTTTAGGACCTAGGAGAATCACATGTCCATGTGCATTCTTTGTCCTGACAGATTTGGGGGATGCAGGCTGAATTCTATGCAGCTACCTCCTCTTCCAGATGATCTCCCTCTTCCTTTTTGAATTTTCCAGGCACGAGTTAGGCACCAGTCCATCATGTTCTCCTAAGGAAAGGGGTCTCTCGCTGTCCTGAGAGCTCCTGTCCAAACTTCTCTCATTAGATTTTGGTATGGGAAGTATTATCCCATTTCTCCCACTTCTCCAAAGAAATCATCTTCGAATTATTTTATTCCCCATGTAGGTAAAAGATAGAGTCGTATATGCTGCTTTTCACTACTGGTTTATAATCCTTATCTATAATTCTGAAATCTAAGAAACTGTAAAAAATAAAGAACAAATTTCTCTCTTTCTCTGTGTGTGTGTGTGTGTGTGTGTGTGTGTGTGTGTCTTGGATATTTATTTGGCAGTAATATCTCTCTTTAACATGAGGCTATTTATAATTTTGCATCTTTACTTGTCCCATTTGGTGGGGATATGCATACATTTTGCTGCGTAAATATTGATATATAATATCTACTGAGGGTATTATATAATATGTAGTATACTCTCATTCTAAAATTAGAAAAAAATTAAATTATGAAATATATATTTGTAATATTTTATGAGTCAGCTTAGCTAGATCATGGGTTGTCCTGATACTTGGCTAAGTATCATTTCTGTGAGGGTGTTTCTGGGTGAGATTAGCCTTGAATTGGTAGACACAGCAGACTGCCTTCCCAACTCGGGTGTGCATCATCTGGTTCTTTGAGAGCTTGAATAGAACCAAAAGCTGGAGGAAGAGAGAATTTGTTCATTTTGACTGCTTGAGCTGGATATTCATGTTCTTATGCACGTGGGCCAGGCCTTATAATGTTAGTTACCGTGGTTCTCAGGCCTTCAGGCTGGACCTGAAACTGGACTACTGACTTTCCTGGGCTTCCTGCTTGCAGATGGTAGGTGATGGGATTTCTCAGCCCCCGTAATTGCATATCCAGTTCTGTATAATAAATTCCTCTCCCCCACCTTCTTTCCTTGTGTATGTATATATGTTTTGTTTTGTTTCCTCTGGAGAACCCTGACTAATACAATCTCATCACTGAAATATTTCAGAAAAGAGGTCCTGCAACTCCCCAGAAGCAACTGTTTTCTTTGAATATTTGCATCCTGATTTGAATACCTCATTTTAGTGTCTGACCTATTGTCTTATCATGTTGGTCAAAATGCCCATTTTCACATTTTGCTATGTATAGACTAACATTCTTCTTCAAGTTACTAGCATTGGATTTATATTTCTTTT
Organism: Catagonus wagneri; assembly: GCA_004024745.2. Taxonomy (NCBI): domain Eukaryota; kingdom Metazoa; phylum Chordata; class Mammalia; order Artiodactyla; family Tayassuidae; genus Catagonus; species Catagonus wagneri. Next base: position 6,538,167 of record PVHT021183629.1, on the reverse strand, counting down.
AGAAGAGTTACCATGTATAAGGCAAGATACAAAAAGACCAGTTTCATTAGACATTGTAAAGACATGATTTCTTTTCTCAAATTATTTTAAGGAATCCATACACTTATCTGTATCTCTTTTCCATCTTAGCCTGTTTTCTCCCAGATGTTAAATAAAAATTGTCAACCAGATTAATGAATCCTCCTAACTTCATGCTGGAAGTAAGTCTGTGGTCTCATACGGCTCAACAGACCTGCTCTGGGGGTTTGGTGAAGGATGAGGCAGTACCTGTAAGTCTCAGGGTTCTTGAATGGACATAATCTAGTGGATGTTTTCTTTTCAGTGTTTTAAATTCTGAAATTCATGAGTTTCCCTGAAGAAAAAAAAAATCAACGTGTTATATGAAACATATAGCTGTTTTGGAATTTTTGTGTAACTTATAGGATGTTTAAGCTTTTATCCCAACCATTGCCACAGCCAGTGTTTATTTATGAATTTAATTTCTGTGCTTTATTTCACAATCTAAAGCTATCATTATTTTAAATAAAAACAATAGTGGATTCATACTTAGGTTGGAACCTCTCCCTCGACTTTGCAAGCATTTTGCTTTTATTCACATCTTTTTATTACATTTTTTGGAAATAATTGGCTGTGTCTCTCATTAGACTTGAAGGTGTTTTGGGGGTAGTTCTTCACATTTAATCTTTCTTAATACTTTTCACACTTAACATGTGTTTGATATTTATTAGAAATAAATAATCTATATCCTGAGCTGCTCTAATTCAGATCCACATGGAGAAAAGTATCTTAACTTCAGTTCATTTTCCCTTCCTCACTTAGGTACAGATCCAATATTATCTTCTGCCTTATGCATTTAATTATCTTTTAATTTTTAAATAGAGTTTTACAATTTTCAAAGTTTTTTATATGTTATCCAATGTGATCCTCACTCACAGAGAAGAAAAAGCATTAATCACTAAATAATTTTAATTAAGTAATAGAATTATTGAATATATCAGTAAAACTAGAAGTCATTTCTTTTAGCACCATTACATAATTTTCAAAGCATAATCTGTCTGAGGTTCCCGTTGTGGCACAGCAGAAACAAATCTGACTAGTATCCATGAGGATGCGTGTTTGATCCCTGGCCTTGTTCATGCTCAGTGGGTGGGGAATCTAGCATTTCCCAGGCTGTGGCTTTGGCTGGCTGCGGTAGCTTAGATTCAACCACTAGCCTGGGAACTTCCATATTCCAAAAAAAAAAAAAAAAAGCAGAATCTCTCATTATCTTATGCCCCTGGACTCTTCTGTTCCTGTTGTGTTTTCTGCTTCAGATCATGAAGTTGACTACAAAGAAGTATGTCACTGAAATGCATTTTCATTTGGTTTATTAATTTTTGTGTAAAAATTAAATAATTCACTGGAATATGTGTTCCTTAAATATTTTCTCCTCTTCACTACTAATGGAGGTGAAATACAAATTTAATAGAGATGAAAAATATATAGTTTATTTGTTAAACAAGTAGAATGGCTTTGTAAGAATGTTTTAAAGAAATCATTTAGAGGAACATGTTTAAAAATCTTTTGGTGAACTAAAAATACTAAAACATACTGTAATTTCCAAATATGCCACAAGATGGCGGCAAATTCCTTCGTTTAATTTTTAAAATTGCTATCCTTTCTCTTGTTGAAAAATTAAACCTATTCATGTTTCCCGAATATTGCTGTAAATAGATAGTGAACTAGTTGGAGATTGCAAATACGGATTTAACATCCGTCCTCCAGCCAGAATTCTCCTCTTTATTATCATTTGTACCAACAACCTCAAAGTTTTCCTATAGTGAAAACATCGTCAGCATTATTTATTTTTCTCCTTCCTTTTCCAGATCTAATCCTTACCATAAAGTGAATTCTTTGTTTTTGTTTTTAATGTTAAATAGATTAACCTCCTTCTCTCCTCTGTCCCTTTCATAGAAATTGCTTTTAACTGAGCTTTGATTATCATGTGGTTATTATAGCAACTACCTGGCTTCTAGACTTCAAAATCCATTCAAAGTATATTTTTAAAGTATTCCAAGAAAAAATATTACTTAGAAGCAAAGGATTAAGGAATAATATAATTATACCACTGCCTCGATGAAACTCCTTACTGTCTCTAAAATCAAGGCCTTGCTTCTTTTTTCCCCACAACTTTTTCCCAAGCATTATTCTCAGCTCAAGGTTTTTTTATATTGTCACCAGCAACAGCTCATTTATTTTCATGACCATCTTCACACATAAAATTTTTAGTATGCCATGCAATTCTATGACCTCTTTGTCATGCCATCTCTTTATTATAAGTTTTTTTGACAATTTGCCTCTTCTTAAAAGTATACCTTAACCCAGAGCAGCAAAATATTACCGTAGATTCTAGCTCTTCTTAGTTCTAGCCTTCTTAGAACTAGTTTACTGAAATATAAATCTCTACCTACAATAGGTTTACATAATCATTTATGCTTTTTTGAAAAAAATTAAATCTTTTATATTTTTTACTTAATTAGTGTTTTCTATTATTCAAAGGTACCAAGTCTTTAGAGAATAAAATTTAATATGTTTATCAACTTCCACTTAAATTTGTTCCTCAATATTATCTGTACATCTGCATGCATGTACATTACTCAGCATTTATTTTCACATATTTGTATGTGTCAAAATATAACACAGTAAGCTTTATAGAATATCCCAAGCTTTCAATAATTAAAGAGTCAATAGAGTTTTTATTTATAGCTTTTACTTTCTGAGTATGAAAGCCTGAATTCCAACTTTTGCCATAAATCCAAATGAGCTGTACTTTTACAACAGATCTATAGATATTTAATATGAATCATTAAAACCATGCGGAGACATAGGGCTTTGAGAGATTACCTGATGAGTTTCCTACAGAAAATCACATCCAGATTTTCCACAAAATATATGCTTTCATCTAGTCTCAATGGAAACCGGAGAAAATTCTATAGTATCCCTCAGTTATTATTTCCACTACATCCCTCAACACTTGCTGGATAAATGTTCTTTGTTTTTGCCCAGGGCAGATGTTTCAGCTTGTATCATAGTGTTTTAGAATTTACTCAGGGCTAGATGTGGCTTTGCCTTATTATAATGTTTTTGATCCAGTATCTTGACAACTGGTCTGTCTTAATCCTGGGACATTTTAATTCTTGTGATGGATAATGTTTCCATCTTTGCTTTTTCTCAAGTTTAGTTTCACTTCTAATAACTGTACAGCAAGGTATAGCACTGTATTGGCATGCCTATTTTATCCTTGGATTTATTATTTTCCTATCTAATTCCTTCTGTATTCCTTTTCCTAATCCTCCTCAATTTACTTATTTTTGCCTTTCCCTTGTATGCATATTTCCTAATAATTCTAACTCTTTTATCTAATGAGATAGCCATGAATAAGTAAACTTTTGGCATGTAAACATGATATTCTAGGGCACTGGGAGGAATGTTCAGAACCAGAATCTAGGGTGCTTTATAGATATAATATATATACTGAAGAGCCAAAAGAATCAGGATTAGCTGTAATCTACACTAAAATATAATAGATGTTCCCTGCACAAAGACCCCATTTATAAATTATTATTTCCCCAAGAATTGCATTTGCTAGGCAAAAAAATTATTGAAAAATTTCCTGCTTTACACTTACCCCAAATTACATGTAATGACTACCCATCCTCAGACTTTTGTTTCTGGCAATGTGGTTGACTAGATAATTTGAAAATGTCCTGCTACAAAACTATCTATCTATCTATCATCCATCTATCTATCTATCTATCTATCTATCTATCTATCTATGTATGTATCATCAATCTATCTATCATCTATCTATGTATCTATGTATCTAGATGTATGTATAATTTAGCTCAATGTGAAGTAAAGGACAACAGGGACCCAAAGAAAGAGTTGAAAACTGAAATAATAACTGGACCTCAGTGCAAAGATTGTCTTCTGGGTATTGCCAATCCCAGGATGATTGGGTTTTGATTGCTGCACTTAAAGAGGAGTCAAGGGCTTAGGACTGAATGAGGTGACACTTGGAGCAAGCTTCCTGAATAAAGCCAAAGGCTTCAGAGTGCTAAATTCTCCATGAAAGGACTGATTAAAAAAAAAAAAAAGCAAGTTATGGGAAATGAAATCCTTTATATTTAGGAACAACACAGTTGTGTATAACTCAAAAGAAGAAATCATAATGGAAACTAGACAATGTAACTGAAAAATAAAGAAAACACGATATATCAGAAGTGATGGGATATGGCCAAAATAATGCTCAGAAAGAAATTTATTGAAAAAAAGATATGCGCTCAGTGTCTAACTTAAGTTAAATAGAGAACAATGGCATAAACCCAAAGCAAATGAAAGAAGCAAGACTGACAAAGAGAGAAGGTACAAATAAATAAATAGCCAAGGTTGAAACTGAGCAGGGCTCTGTGGGTCTCCTGGGTATACAAGCCTTTCTGCATCCACCGTTTCTTATTTTTAGAAAATAAGCTTCAGGCTCTTTGACTTTGAGTTCCAAAGGGTAGGTTCAAATAGTTGCTAATCAGGGAAGGGTGGGGATGCAGAAGAGAAAAAGGAGGAGCAGTTAAGAAACAATAGTTCAGCCTTTGGGCAGGGCCCTGTTTCCTCTTCCAGGAATATGCATTATAATATCATTGAGTTGTTCTTCAGAACTAGGGCCCCTACCAAGGAAAACGAGAGAGGAAGACCACCAGAACCAGTAGGGGCCACTAAACACCAACTCTGAAGAAGAATGAAAACTTACATCTACCCTGATCCTTTATTCATGGCCCTATTGTCTACTCCCAAACTATAAAACCATTTCCTAATCTCTCCCAAGGGAGAGCACAGTCTTTAGGGCATTAGACTGCCATGGCCTCCTTTGCCTGGCAAAGCAATAAAGCCACTTTTTTTTCTCTTTCACCCAAAACTCTGTCTCTGCATTTCTGTTCAGCGCCAGTGGACAAAGGCCAAGATTTGGCAACAAGGTGACAAAATCCCACACAAAGTAGACTTTACAAAATATAGTCATCTTATTGCCAATAACTTTACAAACTTGGGTGAAAGGCAAAATTTATTAAGAAAATATAACTTGTCAAAATCAGACTTAAAGAAGTGGAAGGCATGAAAATGTCTCTGACTATTCAATAAATTGCAATAGTACTTAAAACACTCTAAAACTAATTAACTACCTATCCTCTTATCCCTTCTACCCATCTAGCAAAGCAAACTAGTTTTATAGGCAACTCAAATGTTCAAGAAGCATCTGACTCCAGTATTGCCAAATACTGATTCTTTCACAGACTGGAAAAAAACAAGAAGATTGCCTAAGTTTTTACATGGAACAGTTTAACAAAAGCTGGTAAATTGGTAAGTGAAAAATTATAAGCCAGGCTACTGGATTAATTTAGAAACAAAAAATCATAAACCAGTTGATTAACAACCAAAAAAAAAAAAATTCAGAATGCATCATGCTTGTACAGGTTTTGTCCCAAGAATGCAAGAATGATATCCTACTGGAAAAATAAACATTAATGAAATTCATCACCTTAACAGATTGATGGAGAAAAGTCACAGAGATTTCAATAAAAAAAGTTAATAAAATCCATTTTTTTTAAATGATAAAACTTAAAAAATCAGCGGAGAGAAGAAAACTTCATTAATCTATCAAATGTCACTCATAGTGGTGAAACATTAGAAGCATTCCTTTTGAAGCCAGGCGTGAGAAAAGCATGTTCTATTTTGCACTGTACTTGCCAACACAGGAAGCCCAGAGATTAAAGTAGGCAAATCTAAGGACTGAAAAGAAACAAACAATACTCTCTATATTTGAGTTAATAAGCAACCCAAGAGAATTTACAACTAACTTATTAAAAGTACTCAGAGATTTCAACAGATTTATTACATATAAGATCCAGCAGAAAAACATTAAAAATGTAATTTTAAAAGGATAGCATTTACAATAGTATCTAAAATGTAAAGCAGTAGGAATAAATCTAATAAAAGATATAGAAGACTTATGGAGAAAATTATAAAACTCTATTGAAAGTCCTTAAAGATAAGAACAAAATACATGGGGAAAGATATTGACTGCAATAGAAATAATATAAATACTGAAGATGTGAATGATCTCCAAATTTGTGTATAAATCCAGTGCAATATTCCAATAAAAATCTTAACGATGTTTTCATGGAACTTAAGACTAGTTCTAACACATTTAGAACAAAGGGAAAAGAAGCCGAGACAATGTGAAGAAGAACTTGGGGAGATATCCTACCAACACGTCAAAACATTTTAAAGTAATAATGATTAAGAAAAGGCAGTATTGATGAGGGCATAGATTAATAAACCAATGGAGACAAATAGAAAGCCCAGAGACAGAGTTGTGTATGTGTTTACATATACGAAGCTGAGGTAAAATGAAACCTCTGCAAATCAGTGGGGAAGAATGGACTTTTAAATAAATTATCCTTATGAGAAAAAACAAGTTTCTTGTCTTTAATTACAAGTAACAACAACAACAAAAATACTCTGTTGAATAAGACCTAAATAAAAACAAAACTTTAAGACTTTGCAAGGAAAACAAAGATCTCTCTTTATTTTGGAATAATGAAGAATTTGTTAAGGAACAAAGCTTAGCACATATAGGACACAGTAAATGGACTGTGGCAAAACTAAACACTTCTGTTTATTAAAAGACTGTGAAAAAGAGAAAAGGCAATGAAAAGATTAGATGAAGATATCTGTGGTGCATTGGAACTATCAAAGATTATTACCAAGAACATGTCGATGTTTTCGGTGAATCAATAGTAAAACAGTCACGTTCCAACAGGAAATGGGAGAAGAATATGAAAAACAAACAGTGTCTCAGAGACCAGTAAATACACGAATACTTGATTAGTTATGAAGCTGCATGTCAATCAAGAAAATGCTGATTATTACCCCAATAAGGTGCCATGTTATGGTTAGCCTAAAGTTAAACGTCTAATGTGTTGACAAGGATATGCAACAAAGGAAACTTGCACACAGTACTACTGTGACTGTAAATTCGTAAAATCATTCAGAGTGAGAGAAGTTGGTTATTACCTACTAAACTTAATGCTGATACATTCGACCCTGAAATTCCTAGAGATAAAAATTTCCAGATATGTACCCTAGAGACAGTATTGTATATGTACACAATGAGGTATGTACAAGGATGTTTAGAGCTCATTGTTTGAAACCAGAAAGAAATTGAGATAATGTAGATAACCATTCTCAGTAGGATAAATAAGTTGTGGGATAGTCATATGGTGGAATGCATTAAAGCAATGAAAACAAGTGAACTAGACTAGAGCATTGTATCATTATGGGTAAGTTTTCCAAACTTAATGCCAAGCAATAAAAAGCTTTGTGGAAAACAATATACCCGGTATTATTCCAATTATTTAATTTTTAAGAATATATGTTAGTAATGACAATATAAAGCTACGCATGGAAATGATAAACATTTAATTCAGCATGATATTTATGATGTGGAGAGTGATATAACGTGGGAGAGAGATGCAGGGCATTTCAACTGTATGCCTGTTTCATTCTTAACCTGTATTTTGGGTTCATAGGTTATTTATTTGTTATTTTTTATTTTTAGATATGTCTGAATTATTTAAGAAAGTCCTCAAAACAAAAACAACTAGAATTAGATCTAGTTACAATTGCCTGTGAAGTATATCCAGCCTTTCTTAATTGTGCTTATGTTTGATAGCTATATATCATATACCAAATTAAGATAAAATTTTGTTTCTAGGGAAAAACAAATACCCCAGAATCATGAATGCCAACTTCCTTTGCAATGAGAAATTTCATAGCGATAAGTTACTTGAAGCAAAGCGGAGACTACAGATGTTGGTCACCTTGTGTGTGTGTATGTGTGTTAGACACGCTCATGCAGAGAGAGGAGAAAGAGGAGGGAGACAGGGAGGTGGAGAGTGAGAGAATATGTGTGTGTGCTTGTGAGAGAGAGAGAGAGAGAATGGGCTATGAATTGATGAATACTATGATTGCATTTGGATCTCCTGTTTTGAAAAGACTCAAAATCATCCACAAATACCACATTTAGTATCACATTTAAGTTACATTTCTACCTGTTTCTTTCTCTTTCTCCTTTATCCCTGCCTGGCTCAAGTAATAATTTTCAAATATTTATCCAGTGTTTTTCATGTCAAAAATGATTGCTAGAGCCTGCAATGTTCAAGGAAAATGCTGCAGATCCTTCTTTCATTAACTCTTTAAATTAAATACTGGACAAATATAAACATAAAATGACATAAGCCTAGGAACACAAATGACTTCTCTGAAATTTACAAATTTCTCATTATTACTGGGTCCATTTTTTTCTCAGTAATGTAGATTTAAAAAAATCCATTTATTGAACAAAAAAGCCACACAATCCAAACATATATTTATTTATTTATATTTTTAAGGATAGAGCTGATTGTAATTCAACTAGGAACCTCTGCGAAGATTAGCTCTGTTCCCGAAGCTACAATTTTGCAGCAAATGCTTTCTTATTCTGAAGAATAATTTATCCAACTTCTGTTATAAATATGATACTTCTTTTCTTATATATGTACCAAGGACTTAACAAAAGCTTTTATTATCAGTTATTTTATCTAGATTTCAAACCCTTTAAAGAATTGCTTAATGTTTATTATATGAGACTTCCCATATGTTAAATTAGGCATTCTGTGTAAACATTTTTCATCTTAGTGAAAGTTAGAAAGCTGAACTGATTACAACCCTGTATTGATATTCTTGTGACTTATTGGAATCTATTTTCCAAGTCCTAATTTCACTATATCACTTAAGTATAAGGGCTCTTTTGTAATTTATGTATTAATGATATTATGAGCAAATAATCCTTTTTAGGCTTATAATTAATCACCCAGCTAAAGGCAAACACAAAGGTCATGGAGGAGGCCACCTCGCCTCTGTATTTTCACTTTCACAGCACTGCAGGATGTTTCTTTGCAGAATTTTCCATCTCACCCTCTGGTGCAATGTATAAAACTTGTGCATATCAGAATCGCTTTGTTCAGTGACTGTTCCCATCCTTCCTCCTGAGGGTCCTAAAACAAATGCATGGAGACATCTCCCTTTCTTTTCAAGCCTATAAGTGAAAAGTCAGTGTCATGATTATGTCAGAAAAGTTATCATTTGAAATAAGCTGCGATAAAGAACTCTGAGGAAGCACCTGTAATTTTGGTCCCAAGTCATTTTCCAGACCACTCTCTTCCAAATCCTGAGAAAAGGGTCTCTCTGCGTCTCTTCACCTTTTCTCAGATTCTAAGGCTAGTGAAGGAATTGTGACCTAATAGCCCTTCCCTTCACAACAAAAGATTGTAGGGTTAATAATCATTCTGGATGACCAATTTGCCTTTAAATTGCAAATAAATCCCATTCATTCCCTATTCTTTATTTTATCTCTTAGAGTTCATTTAATGGAGGTAGCAGTTAGAATTCCTCATTTGATCTGCAAATATGAACTGTATGTATGAGGTTCCCCTAAGCATTTCCCCTCCCATGGGACTTGAGGTTATCAGGACCTGGGCTGCCATTATTCCGCATCCCTGTCTCTTCAAACTCTTTTGGGGGAACATTGGGCCTCTTCACTCTCCTCCTCCATAACATCACTTCAGCTCTTTGGCATCCCCAGCTGGGAAGTTGCCTTCAAAGTACATCCCCAAATGGACAACTCTTTCTCAGCTCTCTTGGGATTATTTATAAAGTAGTTTCTTGCAACTGATAGTTACTCATAACTTAGAGATAGCTGGAAATTTAGTTTGCTCATCCTCTCTGCAGGGAACAGTGAATCACTTATTTCCTGAGTCTTGCAACTCTTAGTAAGTGACTGATGGTCTAGATACATTTCCAAATTTGTTTTTCACATGTTTACCATGCTATAGAATACCTTCTCTAGAGTATTCTGTTGACTTCTACACAGAATTATAGGTCATTTCAAGTTTTCTAGGTTTGGCAACTCTGTGTTGTCATAAGGGAAAACAGTCTGGAAATCATCTTACCAAACATGACCATACAAAAGAGGATGAATGTGTACCCTAAGATAGATGTCTGTAAAAGGAAATCAAGAAAAGAATGAGAAAATAAACCACCTACTCACACAAATGGACTGTATGAATGTGACTCGAGTATTCAGTACCCAGTGATTCCAAAACTAGCATCACAGAAAAGAGAAAATCTCTCTCTGATTTAATTTCCTCTTCATTAACCATGGGCTTATTCTGGGGAAAAATTACTTTACATTCCTGCCAAGTCTTAATTTTGTACCATGTGCATGAATTGACTACTAAAAAGTAAGATAAAAAATAAATGCCACATGGTTAATATATTATTCTTTTTTAAGGAATAGCACTAGGAGAAATGAGTTATAATTCTGTAGAGAACATGAATTTTAGCTCTATGTTACATCATTTCCTTTAAATCAGCTTAAATCTTTTCTGAGGGCAATTTAACCTCAGTTGTTACTGAGATTCCCTGCTCCTCAGCAAAGCTGTACAGATTCTCTGAGATGCTTAAAACATGATAGAATCATCTCTTGCAGGTGATTACTGATTATTTCTGAGATGCCAATGGTGGTAGCTTGCCTCTCAGGTTTCCTAAGGGTCCATCTCCTGTGCCATGCCAATAGCAGGAGAATCTGGTTATGTGCACCACACAGGTTTTGCCTCCTAAAAACTGTCACCTATCTGAAGGACTGGCACAGGCTTTCTAGGGAATGATACATTTCTTACCATTTCCTAATTTCAGGGCCATCTTTTTCTTCTATCAGCTCTCAGAAGAATCAATTTTCTCCCTTCCCTGTCTAGCCCACTTGGGATAATCTCTTCAAGGAGTTTAGACTTTTACAAAAGGCAGCGAGAAATGTTTGTTCTCAGAAAAGCTTCTGCTTTCAGCCCAGCGAAGTCCCTAGGCAAAAAAAAAAAAAAAAAGGCACTCTCATTGAAAAGTATGAAAAGAAATATATAGGAAGAACAAATATGATTTCCTATTTTAATAAATCTGCTATAAGTGTATCTAGGATGTTTGATTATAGTCAATGAAATTCTCTAATCAATTTCTTTGTAAAAGAGCTAGATCGTTCTTGAAAGTGATAATGGTTATAACTTGTTGATATGAGTCTTCTCGAGAAGGGTTTATGGATTAACATCCCTGGAAGCCTATAAAACTACAGCAGTGGATTCAAGTTTCCATTTATCTTCTGTGTTAGAATGTAAAGTCCTTGGGGGTAGGGTCAGGGAAGGGCCAGTACAGTTATTTATTGCAGGCACCAGCTCAATGCCTGAGATAGGGCAGGCCTTCAATAAACCTTTGTTGAAAGAATGAATGAGTTAATGGAGCTAAATATGGTAACCTACTAACATTAGTTATCAGTTCACAACAACCTATAATGATGTTCCTAAGGACTTTCAAGGTGATGAGGCAACTTCTGAGTCATCAGAGACAGTTTTAACTGTGAGCAATTTTTCAAAGATTGTATATACACTATTTAATTCTAATTCCTTAATATTGATAATCGATATTTGGTAGAGTTTTATGACATTTTGCCAGAACATTCAGTCAATATTTCATTAACTAGGATGCCCCCTATGACCTAACTGTGTTCTTTTAGTGGCACTTGCAGTGACAAATGTGTGAGATTTACTCTCAATAGGATTGAAAAATACTGAAATGCAATGGTGAAGGGACATTTGCATTTTTGGCAGCTATTTTATATTAAGTTTTTTAAAAGATTAATTCAAATCTTGTGATTAGCAATGAATTGACTTCTATTTAATCACAAAACATCACAAGAATTGACTTAAATTTTCCAGTTGTTCAAATCTCTAAAGAAAGACCATCTTTACATGAAGAAAGAAGTTTAGTATACTTAACTCTCCTGCCTCTTTTTCAGAGCTCCTTGCAGGAGATCTAAGTCTCCTCTGTATCCTTGTTCCCCTAAGCATGAAGGGTCTTTTAATTATGAAATGATCTACTCCTCTGTAACTGCAGGTATCATCTCTTATATAATCATATATTTCACATGCTATCAATAGCATTCTTTATGCCATTTGTTGTATGATGGGTTAGAGTCAATTGGTTTCCAGATTATATTAATATGCTTTTAAATAAATTTAGTTCTCTGAACAAACACTTGTACTTTATGTGACGGATCATTATTATTCTTAGGTGTTTGTCTTATTATTCCTAATGTCACATGGATAGCTTACAAATGATGGGTTAATTGGAGTCATTCATTTAAGAATCCAAGATGTATTTTGGTCTCTTTAAAGTCATGGTTTATAAATCCAGCTATTTTCATTCCTGAATTTCTTTCAGAAATTATTTTACTTAAATATGATATGCATCTTCCACCAAAATACATTTGAGGCAATAATTAGTATTCTAGGCATGCTTTTGCACTAGTGAATGTGAGAACATCCTAAGTGAAAGGTGGGGCTTCTAAATATAGTGAGGTTGTTGTGAACATTAATATGCTCATGTTTTCAAATCATGTTTGTATGTTTGATAAATATTTAAATGTAAAGTATTTCTCATACAAGTCAGAACCTGGATAGCTTCAATTTTTTCTTTTTTTTTCTTTTCAGGGCTACACCTTCGGCATATAGAAGTTCCCAGGCTAGGGGCTGAATTGAAGCTGAGCTGCTGGCCTACAACACAGCCACAGTATTGCCAGATCCCAGCTGTGTCTGCGACCTGCACCGCACTCACCGCAACACTGGATCCTTAACCCACTGAGCTAGGCCAGGGATCAAACCCACATCCACATGGATGTGACTTAGTTTCCTCTGAGCCACAAGGGAACTCCTATCTTCAAACTTTTAAGAGTGTGATTCTCATCCTTCAGTTTCTAAGTATCTGCTAATTACTCTCCATATTTAGAGGACATTATTTTTTCTTGCAAAAGAGCATTTGATAAAAATTTCAGCTTTGGTGAGTATACATAATTAAAGAAGAGAGAAGGAATTATAGTCTACTTTTTGTTTTATATTCTTATTAATCAAATCATAGTACTTTTTCTTTGATCACCTATGCAAGACTGCAAAAGGAAGACAGTTACACACTTCAAAACAAGGATTAGGCCGGGGCCTTGATGAGTGGCGTGGGTGCCACTGCTACGCTTAATGTGCTGCTTCCTACGTGTGAGGAGATGGAAAGTATTGCCATTCCGTGGCATCACTCAGCAGGTGCAAATGAAGTATGAAATGAAAAATCCCAGCCCACACAATGCACGGAGAAAAAACAGATAGCAGTTTGTAGTCACTGCTGTGTCAGGCTATTTACTGTCATAGACAACTCAGCTCCAGCTAGGCAAGCACCCCAAATCTCTCCAACTCTGACACCTGCAAGAGAAATTGTGTTTCACTCTGTGCCCCTTGGGTTATGCTGATTTCCCTCCAACAGTCCCCATCCTTCCAGAAGGAAACCAGTTCATTTGGTTAGGAACTGATTAGTTTCTTAGCAGGAAAGAATGATGTGAGGGTGGGGTACATGTTAGTTGGAAATGTGGGTGATTCTCAAAATGGAAAATAAGGTGATTCTGAAATTAGGTTTTGCATGGAATTATCAGGTCTTTTTTAGGAGAAGATATCGTAGCTAATATTTTTGTTTGTTCCGTTGTTTAAAGGTCTGTAGGGAGCATACCATGCATTGTTGTTGATATTTGATGTAAAGATGAATCAAATGTTTGGGTAGTAAAATTATCTTCATTAATTCAGATAAACTAGTATCACCATCTCCTTAGAATATATTTGCATGTCTCTGTGTCTATCTATCTATCTAATTGATCTCAATCTACTTGATAGTATCAGTCAGAACTAAAAATTAATTGATAATTTAAAGAGTACAAGTATTGGTACTTTCTGGGGTCATTACAATATATTGAAGAAGACAATGTCTCTGCTTAATTTTTTCTTCCAGTTCTATTGAGGTGTAATTGACATAAAACACATATAGGTTTAAAATATACAGCATAATGATTTGACTTATATACATTATGAAGTGTTTATAACAATATGTATAGTGAACTTCTATCATCTCATATGGGTAAAACAATTTAAATATAGAAAAAAAGTTTTTTCTTGTGATGAGAATTATAAGATTTACTGTCTTAAATAGATATACAGCAGTGTTAATTAGATTTATCATGTTGTATGTTACATCCCTAGTATTTATCTTATAGCTGAATGAGCTGAATGTTTTTACCTTTTAATTGCCTTCATCCAATTCCCTCTGCCCCACCTCTGGCAACCACAAATCTGATCTCTTTTTCTATGATTTTGTTTGTTTTTGAAGTATAATTAACCTACAATACTATGTTAGTTCCTGATACAAACATAGTGATTCAGTATTTCTATACATTTGAAACTAATCACCATGATAAGTCTAGTTATAATATGTCACTGTACAAAGATATTATCTTTAATAATACAGATATTAAAGTTATTGACTATATTCCCCACACTGTACATTTCATATCTGTAACTCCTTTATTTTGCCACTGGATTTTTGTACCTCTTTATTTCCCTCACTTACTGGTTTCTTTATCTACTCCCTTTCTGACTGGTAAATATCAGTTTGTTCTCTGTATCTATAATTCTGTTTCTGTTTTGTTATGTTTATGCATTTGTATTTTTAGGTTCTATATGTAAGTGAAATCATGCATTTGTCTTTCCCTGTATCTTCCTCTGACTTATTTCAGTTAGCATAATACCCTCTACGTCTGTCAATGTTGTCCCAAGTCGCAAGATTCCATTCTTTTTTATGGCTGAATAAAGAATATATATATATATATATTATATATATATACATATATATAATATATATACAATAATATATATATATATATATATATATATATAATCACATTGTTCATTTGTTGATGGACACAGGTTGCTTCCATATCTTGGCTATTATATGTTATAAATCATCTTTCAATGAACACCAGGGTTCATGTATCTTTTCTAATTAGTGTTTTTATTTTCTTTAAATAACCATCCAGAAGTGGTATTGCTGGATCATATGGTAGTTCTATTTTCAGGTTTTTGAGAAATATCCAGACTGTTATTCCATAACAGCTCCATCAATTTACATTCCCACAGTGCATGAGGGTTCCCTTTTCTTCACACCCTCTCCAACCCTTGTTATTTGTTATCTTTTTGATAATGACCATTCTGATAAGTGTAAGGTGATATCTCATTGTGGTTTTGATTTGCGTTTCCCCAATGATTAGCGATGGTGAACATCTTTTCATGTGTCTGTTGGCCATCTGTATGTCTTGCTTGGGCAAATGTCTATTCTGATTCTCTGCCCATTTTCTAATTGGGTTGTTTTTTGATGTTGAGTTGTTGAGTTCTTTTTATATTTTAGGTATTAACTCCTTATCGGATGTATCATTTGCAAATATCTTCTCCCACTTAGCATATTGTCTTTTCGTTTTATCGATAGTTTCCTTTGCTGTGCAAAAGCTTTTTAGTTTTATGTAGCCTCATGATGTCTCTGCTTACTTGGAGTCTGCATTTTATGAGTTTTAAGTGATGGATACCAAAAAAAAAATGAGTAGCAGAGTAAAATTTGACTAATTTTAACAATGAGAAGGAGATACTGGAGACAAAAGATAAAGGCTAGTCTGTTTTAATCAAAATAAGAACTATAGTACAAAATCAGTGCTGTTTTATTATACTAAGATGGAAATGCCAATATGAAATGAGTTAGATAATTGAAAATATCAAAATAGATGTGAGCAATGTTGTAGACATAGATTTGTTAGAACTTTACATTGAATCTATATTGACGGAATCTCTGGCTTTCTCTCTAAGCCTAAATTTCCTTATCTTTATGAGATAATAGCAATAAAACAAGAGCTGTCTGACAAAGTTTTGAAGGGATAAAGGAAAATAATCCATGTATAGCAAAGCGCGTGGCCCTTAATAAGTACTGGAGCGATAAGAGTATCAACCAGATTCTAATCTCTAGATTAGTAGCTCTAGAGACATCTCAAGGAGAATGTTTAAGTTGAAACTTTACCATTTATAATGGGCCACAATTATCATATATTATAAATCTCCATAAGTTATCATTTACAAATTTTACATATATACCAGTCTAATTGTAAAAATTTATCTGGAATAAGGTCTTTTTTTTTTTTTTTTTGGCTTTTTGCCTTTATGTAGAGCCGCATCCGCGGCATATGGAGGTTCCCAGACTAGGGGTCTAACAGGAGCTGTAGCCGCCGGCCTTCGCCACAGCCACAGCAACGCGGGATCCGAGCCGCATCTGCAACCTACACCACAGCTCAGGGCAATGCCAGATCCTTAATCCACTGAGCGAGGCCAGGGATCGAACCCGCAACCTCATTGTTTTTAGTCGGATTCGTTAACCACTGAGCCACGAAGGGAACTCCCTGGAATAAGGTCTTTAAAGTTTAATCTGGGAGTTCCCATCGTGGCGCAGTGGTTAACGAATCTGATTAGTAACCATGAGGTTGCGGGTTCTGATTAGACCTCCACATGCCGCAGGTGCGGCCCTAAAATGACAAAAGGCAAAAAAAAAAAGTTTAATCTGAGTTTTGATGTTATTATTATTTTGTTATATACAAAAGGGTATATAATCTTTTTTTTATACTTCCGGGTTACAAAATTCCTTTTTTTATAGAGATATACAATGTCCAAGAGGAATGGCTTACACTCCTTGCATTCGCTATGATCTAATCCCATCAATCAACCAAAGATTTTTCTTTTGGTGACCCTTTTTTACCAAACTCAGTGGCTTCTTGTTACACGATGATGCTCAATGCATTTAATCCACAGTTTTCTAGATTGATGGTGGTTCTTACATTTTGGGTGGGCAAGCAAAAACAGCCCATGTCCAACATAGTCAAAGATAAGAGATACTAAGGAAATCTTAATCACTTAGATTTGTGACTGGTCAGAAGTATAGAGGGAGCAGAAAGCGGGAGTCTAGATTGACTTCCAAGTTTCAAATTCTGTTTCCTAGAGAAGTGGTGATCTGTTTATTAAGAAAGAACGTTCAGGGGGAAAAATTTTTGGTAGAAAATTTGCTGAGTTCAGATTGGATATATGGTTTTTGAGGCAATGATGGTACACATATCTAATAGATGTTGTAAAAATGGGTCTATAGAGCAAATCTAAGTTATAGAAGTAAAGTTTAGAATTATAAATGTGAGGTTTTGGGCTTTTTTTTTTTTCATGATGATTGTAAACCATAACCTTGCTAAGTGCTGAGAACACACATAGGATAGGTTGTAGATTTATGTGCAGTTTCTGTACAGCAATTCTAACTTCATTCCTTGCTTGGAAACTCTTCCATGACATATCCTGTGTTTTGGACACCACAGTGTCATTCAAAAAGGGTCTTTTAAGATAAGAAGAAGTAGAAATGTGGTAATTACCAATGTTAATGGACAAGTAGAAAAGGAAACTGGCTAAGGGAACTGTCAGAGATGGAGAAGAATGAGGAGAGAGTGGCATTGCAAAAGGAAAGTGAAAGAGTTTTAAATTAGGGTACTTAACTGTCAAATGTTACTTTAAGGTCAAGAAAATGAAATGAAAGATTGGTATTTTTGTTTCCATCAAGAAACCATTGGTGATTTTTGCCAGAGGAGTTTGATTAAGTTGCTGTGGATAGAACCTTTCTGCAGTGGGTAATCAGGAGTCAGGAAGTAGGTACAATAACCCTAGAGCATTTCCTTAGTTCTGAATTGGACTTGACATCTCTTGTATGCCCAGATGGCTCTCTTAATTTGTCATCAGTTCATATGTCTTAAAACAATTTTTGTTTCTTTTATACCTTTAAAAAATCCCAGAGCTGTCACAAAGTTTTCCAGCCAAATGGAAATTGCATTTCTTCTCCTTATTCTGTACACTAGTTCAGGATGAAGGAATTACATGCTGCAGCAGCTCTCTGCTTGCTGTGCTCGTGGAGTTGTCATTATCAAATATAGAATTCTTAGGCTTTCATGGCAATTTGTCATGTTGGTGCTACAGGAGCATTTCATAAAAACTGAGTATTCACATCAAGAGCACATGGAAAATATTAAAAACATTTTCTGTACAGTCTAGGGTAGATGGCATTTTTTGCCTATAATTACTTGCTCCACACCTGGTCGAGGTTTCTCTGTGCATGGGGCATAGGTTCTCACTTCACTGACTTTAATCTTGGTCATGTGACTTAAATTGTCCAATGAAATACGGGGAAAAGTTCAGTACTGCTGAGTGGACTGGAAGCAGCATTATATATTTCTGCTCCTTAGCCTGTGCTCCTGTCCTGCACCGTAAGAACAGTATCATAGGTGGTTGTGTTTCTTTGGCCAGACTCCTGGAGTGAGAGACACTTGGAAGCAGACCTGAATTGGACCTCTAGAAGCAGAGGTACCCCAGAAAATCTGGGAGGCATAAGCAAGATGTATATGTTTGCTGTTTGCAGTCTATTGAGATTTTAAGGTGGTTATTCATCATCATCATAGAAATAGCTGACTAATATATCACCATTCTGGAGACCAAATCTATAATAATAAACTCTGAAGTTTGGTTTCTTCCTAGTTATTGAGCTTTGGGTTAAAGGCTTTGAAGAAGTGTTTGACCATAGTTATGATGTTTTTGCTATATGTGTTAGAACAGCTGGAAATGTTTAGTTAAGTATCAAATTAATTTTAGGCATGTTTTTGGAGGCATATATTAAAATTCTTAGTAGAATTTAAGTTAGTAAAAACTAACCATTAGAAATTAAGCATTTTAATATTAAAAATCCAGTAGAAAATAGAAATTAATTCGCTGGAAATTAAATCGCTTTCTGAAAAGACTTTCTGATCAGGTCTTTTCTAAATAGGCATCTAGGAGACTCATCTTGAGATATACAGAATTTTTTTTCTTTTTTTACTAATTCTTAAGATTAGTTCTTTTGTGTTGACCATTTGAATATGAGGAATAGACCATGCTGGGGTTCTTAATCAACTCTCTTGAGTCTAGGAAATCCATATTAATGTTTTCAAAGACCTTCAATTCTTTTTTTTTGTCTTTTGTAATTTTAGGGCCGCACACGCGGCATGTGGATGTTCCCAGGCTAGGGGTCTAACAGGAGCTGTAGCTGCCAGCCTACGCCACAGCAATGCGAGATCCCAGCCGCGTCTGCAACCTACACCACAGCTCACGGCAACACCAGATCCTTAACCGACTGAGCAAGGCCAGGGATCGAACCTGCAACCTCATGGTTCCTAGTCAGATTCGTTTCCGCTGAGCCACGACGGGAACTCCAAGACCTTCTGTTCTTTAAGAGATAAACTTAATGAGTTCAGTGAACACTTTTCTAAAACAGTTATTTTCTAAAGACTTTCCAGAAGGAACTATTTATCTCTCTTCTGTAGTCTTTCTAGAAGGACTGATTACCAACACCATAGAATGGAATTGGGACACATTTTCAGGGGTCTCTTCAAAGACTCATGGAATGGTGTCCCTGTCTTTGACGTGTGACCATAAGTTTCTTGAGAATCTTGCCAAGTTATTGGACTTATAAATAATTCTCTTGAGCCAGTTGAATATTTTTAAGTATGGAGCTCTCAACTATCAAGATCTCCACTGGTAAATAGACACAGAAAAGACAAGGTTGCATACCTGTAGGTTTATTTTAGTATTGTTTATTTTCACAGTATATTGAGAAGCCCCCAAAATTGTATAACCTATATCAAGTCTGCTAAACAAATTTAAACTTGGAAAGTACTGATGGCTCATGTGAGAGACTATCATTAGTTTTGAAATGCTGAAGAGGATCTGTTGAAAGACAAAAACGTCCGGCATGTTAGACTTTCACAAAAGCACATAAAATAGATTAAAGAAATTAATTGGAATTCAGTAATCCAATGGGCTTCCCATAGGGAAAAGTAGGAGTTATTTCAGGAATCTCTTGGAGGTTGGTGTGAAACATTGTGTCAAAAAGGTGAAATGAAAGAGAAGAGGTGAGGAGCATATTAGGTCACTTAAAAATGTCATATCCTGTCCCCATTTTTTCAAATGTGAATCACTTTTATGCTTGATGGAATATTTTTTTGGTGTCTGTATCTCATTTTTTCTTATTTGTAGAAAATCTAAGTGAAAAGAGCTTCATTTCTTCTGATATTCTAGCCTCTGGACCAAATCCACTGGCTGCCTATGTTTGTAAAAAAATGTTTTATTGGAACACAGCTACATCTCTTTGTTTATGTATTGCCTGTGGCTACTTTCATGATAGAAAAGCAGTGCTGAGTTGTGGCAGTAGAGATCATATGACCTGCAAAAGGTAAAATTTTAATAGAAATGTTAAAATCCATTTTTAGAAATGGAAAAATCTGGATTTTTACAGAAAAGTTTGCTGATCCTTGCTCAAACCCATGGCTTTTATACCTTTTAATTGGATTGTGTGCTAAGGGATTAATTATATTTTACATCCCTGCCAATGTGCATGTGAACACACAGATAAGAGTATATCTTGGTAAATATTTCATGTAATATATTTTACTTGCTACACTTCCCTTCCACCCCTCTAATCTTACTCTCTTTCAGCTTCTAAAAGATGATGCTTCCATCTTCACTGCTCAACACTGTCCCACCCTTATACTCAAGACTGTGAAAATAATATTTTCTGTAGATATCAATATCAACATCACTCATCTGTTTAGAGTGTTGAGTTTCATTTAGCAGTACATTTAACATAAAACAAATTTTATTATCTTTGCTGATATCAGCAGGAAAAAGAAAAGTGAAGCAAGTCACATACTTTAGCCATCCAATTATAGGGAAAAAATTGAAAGGAACAACGTGCAACCGTTTGAACATTGGGACGTTACTAACTCCATCACCTAAGATTACTTAGTAGGCTTCCTCAAGAACTTAATTTCAAATTCTTATCTTCCATTCCTGAGAACTCGGCTCAGTTCCATTTGTTACTGTTTGAGTTTTTGTTTGTAGATTGGGAGCAAGAAATTGGCATATAATGCATCAAGATAGGGACCCAAATAAGATATAAACTTGAATCACTGTCAAACCAATTCTTTACCTTTTCTTAAATTTCTTCTTCAATTCATTCACCTATTGAACGTCTATCTATTGAGACCATTTTGTAAATTCTAGACATGAGGTTGCCATTCAAGAAGGAATGGTATTTTTTTGAAGCTTCCTGCTCGATATGAGATAGGAATTAATCAGATAACCACATAAAACTGCATTTGTGATCAAAGCCATGAAGTTGAGATACATGTGCTATGAAGCATGTAATAGGGCAATTTGACCTAGCCAGGGAGGTCAGTTCAGACTTCCCAGAGGAAGTAATGGCTGAGATGATATGAGAAGGAATTCATGAACTGAAGAGGCCAGGGATGAGCGGACCCTTACAGTGGAGAGCGTCTTCACAGAAATTTACTCCTGCCCTCTCCCTGAACAGTGCTCTTGTCCCATGCCTTCAGTCTTTCCTTCTGGTGGAATTTTAAGTTAGTTATTTATCTTTCTCTCTCTACTGCCCTTTGTCCACAAAATGGAGAGAACGTAGCTGAAAAACTCTATTATGTACCTATTGATTCAAACATTGCCATGTAAAATACATTCACATTTGTGGAAATTGTTTTTGTTCATTGGGATAAAGTCCTAGACAGATTCCTTAAATAGCTCTATAAATCGTCATGAAGACCTGACCTTGATTTTCAATCAGCCTATATTTATGGTTTGGAAATGCTTCCTTGTGAAGCTGATGGGTTCAGAGTCACTGGCCATGGATTTATGGTTGCATTTATTATGACAGGTTTTGCACTCTAGAATGATAGCGAGGGAAATCCACTGCAAGAATGGCTATTCTTGTTGAGATCTAAAACTTTTAATATTTTTTTCCATCTATAGAAATTTCCTTTGGAAAAGCAACTGAAAATTTATACATACATTTTAACACATTTAAAATTACTCTTCTGTTAGTCTCTGTTCCTTTGTATATTGACATATTTAGGAATTTTTTTTCTTTTTGGCTAACATAAGGAATGAGCCAACACATAAATTTTAGTTTAAACAGCCTTTTTTTGTTTTAAGTGCTCCTATGTGATGAATATGTGACAAGAAAGGCATTTGTATAGCTGTTTTGCTTGAGGTGAAAAACATAATTTTACTGTAGAAACAATACTGAAATTGGAATTTCAGTTCACAAAACTATAGCAGGACTCTCAGTCCAAAAGACATTATCCAAGCAGTAGGATAAGCTACCAAAATTAGAAAAATAATGTAATAGTACCTATGAGATTGCATTCTGAATATTTTTTCTGTATAAAGTGGTGACATTCTAATATTTTGATTACTTAAGTAATTAAGAAATTTATTAATATCCACTTACATAGAGAGGAGGTTCAGTAAATGTTTCTTTTTTTTCCCTTCTCCTGTACCCTGACTGCCTACTCGTCAAAGGAAATGCAGAGAATTATAAACAAGTATGTCTTCCAAAGAGTTGAAAGGAGTAGAATATATTCAGTGATCTGAAAATGTGCTTTTTCTTCAGATCATTGAAATTAGTGTGTTATCGTCCTTATCTTTTTCAGGTATGAAGTTAGTGTTGAGAAAGTTTTCTTTCAATTAGTTAAGACTGATTTTTGCTTCTAAAAAGAACAATACAAGAAAACATTACAGTTCTTTAATCCTTCTGAATTACATGATGCTCAGACTGTCATGGAGGTTTTATACCAGGAGATGGCGCTCGGCTTCTGTCTCAAAAGAAGATGCGAATTGCTTGTTCTTCGGCCTCTACTTCCTACCATTCATTTTATGGGATGAAAAGCTGTATGCAGAGAAAAATCTTTGTTAACACAAAGCCTCTGTTTTTGCGAGAGACAAAATTACATTTTGAGTTCGTTCAAAGACTAGTTGATGATCTCTGAATTTTGCAAGTGAATTTTGCAAGTTAACTCAAGGGAACATGAAAAACAAAAACCAAAAAACAAATCCAAACCCCTACATTAATAGATTAACTAGGTACAGTCATTTTCTATCAGCCCATTTCTGTTTTATATGGAAACGCGGAAAAGGTAGCTGATATTTTCATGCATTTTGAAGGAAGAATAAAATGACTGATTCTTTCTGCCTTGCTTGTTCGCGGATTTTGTAAGCTGAGGAAATGGATACTATGGTTGTTTATAAAACCGGATCCAAACAAAGAAAGAGAGAGCCAAGATGCTTTCCTATAACGTTGACACATGTACCCCACTCTAGAAAAAGGATGAGACTGCAAAAGAAGGTTTTAGCCTAGCATTTCAATTCTAAAATGGATGGTCCTATTTAATTTTCCACACACGATATCTCTCCTCGCCAAAGAATAGATTATTACTAATCTCACTTATGTAGCAGCATTAAAAGGCCGCAGCAAGGATATTTCTAAAGCAGATTCATTTCTGCTGGTATAGAAAATTCCCTACCCACACGGAAAGCGATTGTGTTGGTAATCTCTCATGGTATTGCTTTAGCGGGAGACCGGCCTCATTCTTCGCTCCACGTGAGCCATATAGACAGGCATAATGGATGGAATGATGAGAGAAGCAATGATGAATTAATATCCCAGAGGTCCTGAAACTAATAACAATGAAGACTTTTTTTGTGGTCATTGGGTTCCTGGAGTTGTGTTATGAAATGTGATTTTGGAGATGTGAGCTGAGTGGTCGCCTGTAGAAGGTTAGAAGGAAGGGTTCTCTTAACTTCAGGATTAAAAGAGCAAGAAAAAGCAAGACATGCATTTGTTTGCACTACAATGAAGTGAAGTTATGAACCACATATATACTAGATTTCTGTATAGGTAAATGTGAGATTGTTTTTTTCCCCCTCTAGTATTGCAGTGCATATTGGTTGCAGCTTTAGTATTTGCATTTGGTTTGTAATTTGTTGTAGAAAGAGTGTACGTACATCTTTGTGGTATATTAAGCTGCTTCTTCCAACATGTGTGGATTAAGCATCAGAGATGTCCTGAGAAAGTGCTTTTCTATTTACTGTCCTTGGAGGTGTTACTGGGAAGAACCGATCCAAAGTAGATATTGTGAGCAAATGTAAATCATGATTATACTTTATCCTACTTGCTCTTTTACCCATTTTTAAACTCTCCCCAAGTGCCACCTTATACGAGGCACAATACAGGGCACCCAGGATAACAACAGGGAATAAAAGCGGTTTCTTCTCACAAAGAGGCAGACATGTATACTACTAGTAATGGTGCAATACCGTTATGTGCTGTCAAAGAACTGGGAAATGGTCCTTGGCTGAATTCTAGTGATTAGACCAGAGGTCTGAATTAAAGATGAACCCACTACCAAAAACAGGGAAATTATAAGCCAGGAAAAGTGCAGGCTTAGAAAGGAAGAGGAGGAGTTTGTTTTGTCAAAGACCAGCACAGGAATGAGGAACTCAGACAGGGGAGTTAACAGAAGCCGGCCAGTGTGCTCCTGCACTCACAACCTGCTTTACAGTGTGGCTTAGGAATTCAGTTTGGCTAATCATGTCCTTCCAGAATGCAAATACTTTCACATCCAAACATCAGTCAGTGTATGTAAAGGTTTTAAGGAAAATATCAATATTTAAAACACTTGTCAGTTTAGACAACCCACGCAACTTCTTTTTTTCGTTCAGAAAGGTATTTGAGAATTTACTATATCTCACTGCAGATTTTTACTACCCATATCCTGAAACAGAATCATATACATTTTAATGCAATGTTAACATAAGAAAATTGATTAATGTATATATCTGTGGTCTTTACAATGGATACCTAACCATATTCTATAATTTTATGACTTTTTATTATAAATAGGTCTTAATTTTTTTAAAAAATCGATGAAATAGCCATCGTAATGTGAACATTCAAATAAATATATAAACATAAATTTATAAATATAAAGAGACACAGAGAGAGCGGGAGTGAGAGTCACAGAAAGAGAGAGAGATAGAAACAGAGGGAAAGAGTTTAGTTCATGAGCTGGTTTGAAATTTGCTCCATGGTTTCCATAAGTCACTTATATATGCTCTTGTGTGAAATACTTTCAATAACCCTTATTGGTAAAGCACTTGGAGATCACTGGTTGAAAAGTACAATTGACTGAGATTGCAGGCTTCAGAGCCTTGTAATTGAACGTCATCACAAATTTTGTCTTTGCTTGTATAACTACAGAGTTTATTTTTATACAAAGAGGTAGCTTTTTCATTTTGTAAACACTTTAGCAAGGTGCTTCAGTAATGAATCTTAGATCAGCAGAGAAACTCGCGACAACAATAACATTTATGTGTATATATACCATCACTATTCGAATGCTTCTGTAGCTTTCCCTACTTGCCCTGGAATAAAAAAACACTAATATTTTAAAATAATTCTTTATATGTCCTCTATATTTATGGGAGATTACAGGAGATAAAGTCATGCAAGTTTATTTTAGAAAAGAGAATGATATTTATTTGAGAAATCTTCCCTAGTAACACAGATTTCTATCAACTTTTTAATATTAAGCAGGTATTCTGGGATGATAGTAAATTTATCAGCCTCAGGAAAAGGAGATTTATTGTTGTTGGGAATGTCGTTTCATCACCTATCAGCCAGAAAGAAAAGAAACTTTAAAGGATAAAAGTGGAAGTAAATTAAACCTTTCTCAGTATCAATGTAACTTTTCCAATCAGAGAAACTTCTTTCTCTGAGCAGGTGGAGAAAAGACACTGAAAGAATTGAAAGCTGAAGGAAGAGCACTGATGAAAAATACATCACAAATGACTAACAAATTGTAAATGAAAATTGGGTGACTTTCAGGTGGGAGCTGCTAACAGGCTCTAAGGCAGCGTTTGACCTCTTTTAATGGAAGTTTTAAGAGAGGACTGGGGGTGATGAAGGGTCATTCACCTGATGTCAGTGACTCCTGAGTAGTACTCCTGGTGGGCCACTAGGCTCGTGTTAAAGGATGGTGGGGAAATGCATCAATTAGCAGGGCAAAAGTCAGCTCTCCAGTCAACTTTCTGCTGTACCATTCAGAAACTGTACAAAGCACAGGCAGTCAGGTCATTTATTTAACTTGTGTTTTTAGTAAGAGATAACAATAAAATCTTACTTTTCTTTAGTGCATTGTTCTAAAGCCCATTTGCTAAATGCATCCATTAAAAATGCCAAAATAAATATGTTTTCATCTTAAAATATATTTCTATGCTTGATGTGATAAAAAATTAACTTACAAGTCACCTGGGATCAGAGCAATAATGAAAACCAATCTCTCGCAAATATAGTTTGCTCTTATGTATAGGAAAAGTTGGAGAGAATGAAAGCCATTAAGGCTGTGTATGAAAGATATATTGGAGTTACATTTATATCATTGATTACACTGTTTCTCAGTTATACAGTTTGGAAAAAAACATAAGCAATTAATCATGGTAGATTACACTCATTTTGTATTTGGCCAGCAGTAGCAAGTAGCTATTAAGAAGTCTGAGTTCCAATTGTTTCTCTAAATAATACTTTGTAATGTTTTTTGCTTATATAATTTCTGTAATACCCTTTAGTAAATGTGATTATTTATACCTAGAAAAGATTTTAAAATAGCTCTCATTCCCTCTTTATAATTATACTTTTAAATAGATTTTTTAATATGTTTACATTCTTAAAATTGATGCCATTACCAGCCTTGCCATTTGTCTTATTTAATCTGGATATGCATAATTATAAACCACACCAATTACAACCAATGTATGTGCATTATCAACTGGGTAAATGTTTAGTAGTTAAAATAAGATTAAAATATTAAATATTAAAAGATTAAAATACTTATACCCCTCGTTTTTGTAAAATAGTAATTATACCTTGGAAATTATTAACATTTTTATTTTATAAGAAAGTATTTATCTAAATATAGATAATGCAATTAAGTATTGATAAAGAACAAATCTTTTATCAACTACTTAATTTTCTTAAATACTGGGAATTATTAAAACAACCTATTTAAATTAAATTAAAAAATAATTTGAGACATTGACAGGACACATATGATGTATATGATTTACCTGTAAGTCTTGAAATGGCTCACTGATAGCCAAAGAAGCTGTTTTAATTTTTTATAAGAATTTAATATGCTAATACCTTATTATCTTCTATTTGAATTCAACAGAAAATAAGGAATTAAGAAATAATTAATAAGGCTAGAAATTATTTCAGATTAAAGCAATTTGAAACAAATCGTTTTGGCTTAGAAACTATAAACTATTGACATACGGTTTGAAATGATTGGATTCATAATGAAATGTTTCGACGTCCGTAATGTTTAGGAAACAGAATTTAGCCATGCACTTTTGCAATGACTATGAACTGTAGTCCTTCAGATGGTATCCTGATTTGCCTAGCCTTCTTTCTCTCTTGATTGTGCTATTTTCATAATTATATTTATCTGATAATTTAAATGGTATCCAAGAAAAATGGAATATCTTGTAAAGACTTAGCTTCTAATAGTAACTTTGTATTTCTGTAGTTTAATTTAGTGCCTTTAGGACATAAGTAGTGAGTTCTGGACATAGGTTTATTGAATGATTACATTCTAGTTGATTAAAATTATTC
The DNA here is from genome assembly GCA_004024745.2 of Catagonus wagneri. Lineage (NCBI taxonomy): Eukaryota > Metazoa > Chordata > Mammalia > Artiodactyla > Tayassuidae > Catagonus > Catagonus wagneri. The sequence goes on along the minus strand of PVHT021183629.1, from coordinate 6,510,513 downwards.
TACTCAAATCCAAAAATCCAAGGCACACATTCAATGTGATGGTAAATGTTATTAAGACTTACTCTCATCAGAGACTTGAAATGATACAGGGATGGGAAGAGGGAAGGAGAAAGAGAGGACAAAAGAGAAAAAAGAGAGGAACAAGAGCAGGTAAGCAGGCCAACTGGGAGAAGCCGGATGTGTCCTTTGGGAGTAGGTGAAAATACAGTTTATTTACACGGTGACCAGTATTCAGGCTAAAATTGGTCAGTTGGGTGTTCGAAGTTTTTATAATGAGTTCAAGATATTTTTAGCAGTTGCTCACTGAAGGAGGAATGTCCTTAATTAATAGAAGGTATTCAATAATATTTGTTTAGTTTTATTTTAATTTATGATGAGCAAGCAACCACATGACTTGGAATGTCCTTTGCTTACATTTGTCCAAATGTCATGTGCTTAGATTAAAAAGAAACAGGAAGAAAACATAGAAATTTAGTGCTAAAACTCAACGAGATCTCTGTTAATGTCAGGCCAAGAAAAAGATAACTGTTGACTAGACATTTTAGAGAAAAATGGGCAATTTTATTTTAATTCAGTTTCCTGATTTTCATTTGCTCATTTCTGTTTTTCCCAGTCTTGGAAACACAGAACATTGCAATCTGACGCAGTGATAATTCAGGACTCCTTCCCTTTTTACTTGATTCATTCTTTCTGCAGGTACTACAAGGTGACTGACTTGGATTGAACTTTAGTCCAAGCACTTCTGCTCTTATAACTTTCTTCTTTCCCTTCTCACAGCATCAGTTATCACCTCTGTGCTGCTATTTCCAAGTCTAAACCTGACATTTACAGATTGACATTGTAAGAATATAAAATTATACATCTATGAGTGGAATTTATTTTTGTAACCAAATCTCTATTTTTTAAATTTTTTTTCTAATTTCACCATTCTAGCCACTTAGATGAAAACTTCAGATTCATATTTGACACAGTTAGTTACTGCGATATCTACCATTTCTTTTATCCTCTTATTCACTACTTTGTGCCTGGTTAGTAAAAATGATTTTAGTTTGAGTTCTTACCTCTTTGAAGAATCATTCTGTTATGTCATAGAAAATTAATTTTCCTAAAACTTTTATCAGGATATTCAAGGTCATTTTCAATTTGACTCCAACTTATTTTTCTAGTCTTAAAATATATTTTAAGTTCCACACTCCAGAGAGAATAGTCCATTTAATGAATCAATACATTTTGCCTTTATATCTGTGTCTTTACAAGCATCATTTCTTTTATGCAATTATTCTGACACCCTTCTCTGCTTCTGTTAACACTAATAATTCTCAAGAGTTCAGCTCATTTTTAACTCCTTGAGTTTTCTATCTAGAGTTATGCATATTCGATATTTTGACACTTTCGACATTAGGCAGATTGGTCTGTTTGCTGTTCTCCAACTGTTACTGTGTAAGTATTGTGTAAGTAATTCTTTGTGAAATTTCCCAAACTCTTCTCCTTCCTGCCTTTATACTTCTTCCAGCCTACCAAAATAATAACAATAATGTAAGGTCATATATGAAGCGCTCTGGTCTAGACTTAAGTTATATGATGTCAAGTATTGTGTGTTATTATTTTTAGACCTCTATCATTTAGTATAGTCTCTGGCATGTCAAAAACATGCATGAATACTTGTAAAAAATTGAGAAGTGGATGGATATTCATAAGAAAACCTTCCAGGATACTGTCAGTCAGTACTGTTTTCCCCCATCCCAAACATCATTATATTTTCACTGATTGCATGACTCATTTAGCTTTCAAAATATATAACCGTAGAGAACTAACTCTATATAAAGATAATTTTCTTGGAGTTCCTGTTGTGGCTCAGTGGTAACGAACCTGACTACTATCCATGAGGATGCAGGTTTGATCCCTGGCCTTGCTCATTGTGTTAAGGATCAGGCGTTACCATGAGCTGTGGTGTAGGTCACAAATCTGGCATTGCTGTGGCATAGGCCCGCAGCTATAGCTCTGATTGTTAAAGCTCCCCCTAGCCTGGGAACTTCCACATGCTGCCAGTGAGGCCCTAAAAATAAATAAATAAGACTTTCTTGACTAAATTATAGGAACTTGAGAACTGATTATTTTATATGTTCCTTAGTGTGTGCCTTGCATAGAATAAGCTAACAAATATTATTTTGGAAAAATTGTTTTCATGAAATGGTTCATGGTTTATGTATTTTAAGTACATAGGCACATGAAAACTTAAATGTTTTGAATTTTGGATCCACAGATTTATTTATATTGAAGCTCTAATTCATGAAAATTACTGAGGTACCCTCCAAATAAGATATAAACAGAATGACTTAAAAATTGAAGAAATCATAACCAATTAAAAGAAGCAGGGGGAAGCTATTATTAAGCACTGTAAGATGAGTTAATTATTGAGATATGAATTTAGCTTTGATTCATGATCTAAGGTAAAAGGAGAAATCTAGAGGACACATTGATTTTATTCTAATAAAGTAACTTAAATATACTTTCTCTCATAAAATAAAGCATACATGCTTTTTAGGGTATTGTATTTTTAATCTGTTACTGAGTTCAGGAGGTATTTATTTTATATTGTTATAAAGGCAAAATCGGTAACATAATGGATAATTTCATTTTCAACCATAGTTTAGTAAAAGATACAGGTGTTCAAATTTTTTCTTGTGTTGACCCTCTAGAAAACTTGAGGGCTACTACAAACTTACGGAATACCTCACTGAGGGTGTTGGTTTGGAAATGGTGCTGACTTCAGTAACTCTGAAGATGAGTGAACGTTCTAACACTGATGGCAAAAGCACTGCAAGATAAGCACTTTAAAAGCACATAAGCTCTATACTCTAGTTGATACAGTTATTTCTTGTGGGAGTATATGCTAACATTTCTGAAACTTCTATACATGTATTCTGGAATTGAAAAATTAAGTAATGAATGGGTGAATGTGAGAGCCAGGGTTTTCACTGTTGAAGTGGGAGATTACAGAGAAATAAATTGGAAAGAAAGAATGAATCATGAGGTAATGGGCTGGATTTGGAGCCATCAATACAAATTCATGTTTAACTTAAAATAAATATAGCTGAGTATGTAAGGACATATATACGTAGTAATAAGCATACTAGGGCAAAAAATATTGGTTCCTAATACCAACAGTAAAAGGAAACAGGCCTTTTTGGAGAAATGGCTGATACCAGGGCGGGGAATATATATGATGATCCTGGATCATCTTAAAGTGCTGGAAGTTAAGAAAATGCCAATACACACGTACATCCACACATACATCCACCACATACTCACGCAGTGATGGGAACAAATCAAAGGGACCTAGGAACCTCTGAAAGATCTCCCAATGGCCAAAGCTGGAACAATTTGAACAACAAAATAAAATATTATTGGATCATATCCCAGAGCAGAAAATAAACATCTATGAGTTTATCCTGACACAAATCAATGATTATATAAATTATTGGATGATAATAGACAAATATCCTCTTGCAGACATATCCCAACTAATTTATTAGATATTCTGCTCTTAATGAGGTGGAACATAACTTTATGCTTCCTACGTACTGTGACTTCTTTCCTAATAATTCCATATGGAAAGGGAGTGAGTGAAGAGTAACTTAATCGTGGAGAAGCCTGAGAAGAAACATGACCTCAGCCAGGTGATCAGTGTCAAAACATCAACAGTGATTCCATGCAGATAGTATCCCTAATATCATGTTATAAGAAAGACAGTGTAGCTCAGTGGTTTTTCTCCTCAATTTAACCAGGAGAAAAACATCAGGTTCAAAAATCCCAATTGAAAAATAGTCTACAAAATACCTGACTAGCACTCCTAAAAACTGCCAAAGTCATCCAAAATGAAGAAAGTCTGAGATACTGTCACAGGCAAGAGGAGCCTAAGGAGTCATGATCATTAATTATCATAATGGCTGGTATCAATATTGATTCATTAATTATGACAATGAAGCATAGTCATGTACGATGTTAATAATAGGGGATACTGAATGTGGGGTGCATGGGAATTCTCTGTATTATCTTTGTAACATTTCCTTAAATCTAAAACTAATCTAAAATAAAGAGATAACTAAAATACAAACCTTAAAGCATAAAAGTAATTCTGAACTCAAGAAACCTGAGTAGTCTTAGGTTATCTTTTAGATTTACTAATTTATGATGATCTTATTACAGTTTATATCATAGGGAATAAATGGATATTTATCATGTCTATAAGACACTATCAATGTTAGATCCATTAAGTGATATATATATATATATATAATTTGTCTAGGGCTAGGCTTCAGTTAATTCCTCTGTTGAATTTGCCCAAAATCCTTTATGCTACATTGATATTTAATGAATCTATAAAGAAGGAGGTAGATTTGATTATGTAGAAATTTTTTAAAAAGTCAAGATCAGAAACAAAATTATAAATACAAAGGGAAAACTAGTATAACAAATGAGAACATGTGAACTATGAGAACAATTAAGTTCCTTAATTTATGAAATTGTTCCTAAATTTTTTTTACTTTTTTATTTTTAAATTTTTTATTAAAGTATAGTTTATGTACAATGTTGTGCCAATTTCTATTGTACTGCACAGTGACCCAGTCATATGTATATATACATTCTTTTTCTCGTACTATCTTCCATTATGTTCTCTCCCAAGAGATTGGATATAGTTCCCTGTGCTGTACAGTGAGACCTCATTCCTTATCCATTCTAAATGCAATAGTTTGCATCTAGTAACCTCAAATTCCCAGTCCATTCCACTACCTCACCCCTTCCCCTCGGCAACTACAAGTCTGTTGTCTATGTCTGTGAGTCTGCTTCTGTTTTGTAGATAGGTTTGTTTTGTCCCATATTTTAGATTCCACATATATGACATTATGTGGTATTTGTCTTTCTCCTTCTGACTTACTTACTATGAGAATCTCTAGTTGCATCCATGTTGCTGCAAATGGCTTTATTCTGTTCTTTTAATGGGTGTGTACTATTCCATTGTATATATATACCACATCTCCTAATCTATTTATCTGTCAATGGAAATTTAAATTGTTTCCACATCTTGGCTATTGTAAATAATGCTGCAATGAACACGAATGTTCCTAGAATTGATATGAAGATTCTGGTAGACAGTCATGTGAAGGTTATGATGAGACAGTTCATAAAATAATAAACAGCCTAGAGCCATAAAAATATATTTAACTTTGCCAGGAACTTAATAAATATGAATAAGAAAACGTAAATATGATTGTATTCAAATAAATAAAAATTAATACTCAGCACTAAGTATACATTGAAATATGTAAATTCTTATCATTCTAGATAATTCTGTGAGGCCTGAAATTAGTCCCGTAACAAAACAACTGCCACACTACTGGTACTAATACTGCTAATAATGCTCTGAAGTACCACAATCTTTTCTTGCCATAGCGCTTAAGTGTTTAGAAGCACACACAAACCTTTGGGAGTTTCAGCATGCATTTAGGGGAGTTTTATTACCTTTCTTTCGTTAGGCTCTTTGATGTGGGATGTAGACGCCCCTAAAATATCTCCTAAAATGTCATTTTAATCTGAGCCTACACATCTCAGAATGTATGATATTGCCAAGAATCACTTCCAACTGCAGCTCACTTGCTTTCTGGTAGAATTTTGTGTATAGTCCCTAGTTTTCTACATCAAGGGTGAATAGTTGAGGAGGTGTGAAATTGTTTCCTTCCTTTTTCCAGGTTGTCACTATATTGTTTCACTAAATAAAAACTGGACGATTTTTTTAACCCAAATAAAATGCTTTATATTTAGTGAAGATTTATTCCATACTCTGCCCTTAGGCTGTTTCTCAATTTTACTTTTTAATTTGGATGTAAGTTTTTGTATTTTCCTGCATCTTCATAGGCATTTTTGTGGGAACTTGGATAGGGTACTTTAGGTACAGCTAGCCAGATACTGTTATATATCGGATGGTTCTGCTGAACATTTTTTTTTGATTATGAATGCTTCTCCCTAAAAATCTATCCAAAATAATTCATAGAGGGAATATAACTCCAAATTCACCTCCTGCATTCTTTCTAAATACTTTAAAAACATAAAGTCTTTAAGATCCTGATTGTATTTTCCTTATTTGTGACTTGACCCTATTGTCACCATAATACTTACTCTGTTTGGCCTCTCTCCCAGGCCTATTTTCCTTTTGCCAGTTTGGCTTGCCATAGATTTTAACTTTTATAATCCACTTCAAGAACTATTCCATCAATCTTTGAAAGTTGCTCAGTCTGCACTTTTTCCCAAGCCTGTTCCATCACATATTCCCACCAGGCTGTGATTTCAGTTCATCTTATGGGAAAAACCCATTGAATTAAATAGGAAATGTCTTTGCAAGGATTTAGGCGTCTCTGAGGTATATGTAGGCTTCCTTCTCCACGCTATTTTGCTATAGTACTTAGAACAGAAAATTAGTGAAAGGTCACATATGTATTAAAATCCAATGACAATCTTTTTCTTTATGTTCAAAAAAATTACTCTGACAACTAATTTCCAAGACATTCTACTACTTTCTTCTGCAAGCTTATCTCTTTAGCACTGTGCTAAAACTAAAAGACGGTATTTTTAAAAGAAAAAAATCATTTTAGGAAGTTACACGTCTATAGCTTCTTGCTGGGGAAGTTTTTTTTTTTATTAACTTTTTTATCTGAATATTTCAAAATGTAAATGATAAAAAAATCATTTCAAACTACAACTAACCACAACTGCCCTTAAGGGAAGGAGATTGAATCCTGTAGCAAAATGCTTTGATGGCTTTTTTTTTTAATTTCAAAAGATGGGTCCCATGGAATTATCTGTAAGGTCACTGCAAACAAAGAGAAAGCTAAATTGACTGCCTAAAAAAGACCAAGTTGGATATTTCAGAATTGTGAGCTTTATAAGAAAAGGAAAGTGTGTAAAAGCTCTTGAGGGATGAAGAGGCTACAGGAGACTGGAGAACATCAGGAGAGAAGTAGACTTGTGAAAAAATGTCTACATTGGCAATGGCTGAGGGGATTTTGTTTCAAGACCAAGAGTGTGCAACAGTCCATCTCAGGTTATTCTCTGTGCTGTACAGTGATTTATGCCACAACTAAAACTAAAAGAAACATCACCAGACATAATATTTTGTGTGAATCTTGTAAGGAATTTAGAGTAAGTGGTAACTATCATGATTTAAGCCCTAAGAAATTTTCAGAAATATTGTGAAGAATGCAAAAAACATTTTATTAATATTTCAAAGGAAACCTGAAGATTCCTCCAAAGTTCAAAACTAGAATACTTTAGTAACAAAATAAACATCAATTATATTCAATTACAACCCAAAGAATATAAAAGTTATTCATGAGTTTGTATAATGAATGAATAATCAAGCAAACAAATAAATGAAAGAGAAGGAACCCATCTTCTTTAAAGAAGCATTCCAAATAATATATGTAAAAACACCTATCCAAGGGGTAGAGATTAATTTCCCTTCCTTTGAGTGTGGCCTAGACCTAATGAATAGCTTACACAGCATAGAGTAAGGAAAAAGAGTGAATGTATTATAGAAACCTGGTAGACATCATCTAAACCAAGTGACCAAAGTTAACATCACTGGTGATAAATCATTTTGATATCATGCATCCCTGGATATGATGTAATAAGAGGAGAACCTTACCTCTGCAGTATTCTTTCCCAAAATAAATAAGCTCAGTCTAATCATGAGAAAACATCAGACAAACTCAAGCTGAGCATCATTCCACAAAAATATCTGGCTAGTACTCGTTAGAAGTATTAAGGTCACGAAAGATACAATAGACTGAGAAATTCTTACAAACTGGAGGAGAAATGATGGCTAAATGCACTATGGTATCAAAGATCAGATCCTAGAAGAGAAAATAGACATGAATGAACAAACTGGTGAAATCTGATTTAGTCTACATTGTTTGGTGGCATTGAACCAATGTTAATTTTGACAAATGTATCATGGTTATGTAAAATGTTAACAACAACAAAAAAAGCTGGATTCAGTGTATAGGTGGACTCTTCATAATATCTAAATTAATAATCCAAAATTGTTCCCAATTAAAAATTTAAAAAATTAAAGGATGATGGTACTCAACATAAACTGCTTTAGATTCACTTCATTAAAACTAGTTTGTACTAAACTAAAGCCTAGTGTGACTACAATAGGCCTGAGTGCTAAAAAGACAAAGATTACCTTTGTCATGGTGCCAAGGGAGGCAAATTCAACAGCATAAATTAACAAATACATAAATTTGATGGTATGTTAGGAGGTGACAAATTCAATTAGTAGTGATTAAGCAGGGAAAGGGTGGCTTTGTAGTAAGCAGGGTAGAATTCAACTTTATAAAGATCATTCTCACTGAAAGGTGACATTGAAGCAAAGTCTTAAAGAAGGTAAGGCTTAAAGAATGTGAGGGAATTAACCAAATCTGGAAGATGAAAATTCTAGGTGTAGAGAACAGACAGCGTGGAAGTCCAGGAGTGGAGACATTCCAAGCACATGTGTAAGACAAAGCCTATTGGCCAGAATGTCTGTAGCCAGTGAAGAGAAAGGAGTGTTTTAGATGAATATGGGGTAAGAGAGATAACGGAGGACACACAAGGCTATTGCCAGAACTTTGACTTTTACTTTGAGTAGGAGGAGGAACCATTTCAGGGTCCTGAGCAGAGGTATGTTGTGATGTAACCGTAGTCTGAGAGGGATTAATGTGCCTGGTCTGCTGAGGTAGTAGTGGGTGAGTGAGGGTGGTAGCAAGACATACCTGGTTTTAATTTTTGTTTTTTGTTTAATATGCATTTATTGAGCATCTACTATGTGTCAGACTGGGGAGAGACAATTTGTTGTCTCCTGGAGCTTACCTTGTGGTGGGGAGAGATAGATGCAATAAAAAACTGGCAAGTGAAAAGATAAAACAGTGGACAATACTTATAAGACATATCAGTTTTTAATTTTTCCTATAAAGTCATTTTTTGGATGTTCTACTCTGCCACTCTCAAGTTTACCTTTTTCCCCCAAAATAAGACTAAATGCATGTACTATTTGTTTATTTATTTGCTGCATTATTGCTGTTTCTTTTTCTTTAGAGGTCTGAAAAATTAAAATTATTTTTGGTTTAAAGCAGAGGTCATCATGAACAAATCATCCCCCCCCCCAAAGTTTATTGTGTTATAATCGACAAATAAAGTTGTAAGGTGTTTAAAGTGAACAATGTGGTAATTTGATATACATATATATCATGAAAAATTCACCCATTGAGTCAGTAAACAAGCCATCTTTATAAAAAATTTAAAAGTTAAGAGAAATGGTTTAAAATACCTAAAATTTTGCATTTGAATCAGACAAGATATTCTTAAATCTCTAATCTAGGGGAAAGGGAGAGGGAGTGAGAAAGAGAAAGGGAGGATAGCAGGGGGAATTTTTTTTTATTTTAATGATTTTTTATTTTTTTCTGTTATAGCTGGTTTACAGTGTTCTGTCATTTTTCCACTGTATGGCAAGGTGCCCAAGAGTGGGATTGCTGGGTCATATGGTAGTTATATAAAAAGTTTTCTAAGGTACCTCCATACTGTTTTTCATAGTGGTTGTACCAATTTACATTCCCACCAAAAGTGCAGGAGGGTTCCCTTTTCTCCACATCCTCTCAGGCATTTGCTATTTGTAGACTTATTAATGATGGCCATTCTGACTGGTGTGAGGTACTTTTGGTTTGCATTTCCCTGATAATCTGTAATGGTGAGCATTTTTTCATGTGCTTGTTGGCCATCTGTATATCTTCTTTGGAGAAATGTCTATTCAGTTCTTTTGCCCATTTTTCCATTGGGTTGTTGGCTTTTTTACTGTTGAGTTGTAAAAGTTGTTTGTATATTTTAGAGATTAAGCCCTTGTCAGTTGTATTGGTTGAAACTAGTTTATCCCATTCTGTATATTGTCTTTTTGTTATTTTTTTATGGTTTCCTTTGCTGTGCAAAGGCTTGTCAGTTTGATTAGGTCCCATTTGTTTATTTTTGCTTTTATTTCTTTTGCCTTGGGAGACTAACCTGAGAAAACATTTCTAAGGTTGATGTCAAGAATGTTTTGCCTATATTCTCTTCTAGGAGTTTGATGGTGCATTGTCTTACGTTTAACTCTTTAAGCCATTTTGAGTTATTTTTGTGCACGGTGCGAGGGTATGTTCCAGCTTCATTGATTTACATGTGGCTGTGCAGCATTCCCAGCACCACTTGATGAAAAAACTGCCTTTTTCCCATTTTATATTCTTGCCTCCTTTGTCAAAGATTAATTGACTGTAAGTGTCTGCGTTTCTTTCTGGGTTCTCTATTCTGTTCCATTGGTCTGTATGTCTGTTTGGTACCAGTACCACACTGTCTTGATTACTGTGGCTTTGCAGCATTGCCAGAGCAGGGTGAATTTAATATCTGTACTTCTGTTCAACTTGCAGTATGTCAGATACAAAAATATAAATAATATAATTTATTAGACATTTCTGGGTAATGGCATAATTCCTACTAAAATTAGCTATTGGAATTAGATATTACAATAACCTTATTTCTTTTTAGACTGAAACCTCAAAATAAATACAGGGACATAATATTAATTATAAAATACAAAATTTGACAACTACTCCATAGATTTAGAAATTTGCAAAACAAACAAATTTATTCTCCTTCTTCTTCCTGAAAATTTAAAGTCAGCTAAAATTAAGTTCTTTTATTACGGTTTGATAAAACAATTTGGCCATAAAAAACCAAAAATAATTTGGCCTACCTATAAGGAAGTTTTAGGATGAAATCTTAAATTTATGCTCAGTTGCCGTCTCAATGACATTATATTTTCTCTCATTTTTCCTTTGCTTTTAAACATCTTTATCAAATTCATTATGTAAAAATTATAAAGTATGTTAATATATTAATGACAAAATTTTCTAAGTGATATCATATATAGACTAATCTTGTACAATTATGACTTAAATATTGAACGTGTGCAGGAGTGGGATATGAATGCACTAGAGCTTACTTTTTAATATTCAGTGTTGTATAGAAAAATCCGTATTTATTAACTTTTTGATAATTTTTAAGTCAGTAAAATGTACTTGGGTTGCTACTTAACTGTTTTTCAATTAACATTATTTTTAGTTATAGAATGAACTAGAAAAGGAAATACTTTTGTGTTCCATTTTCAAATGTGATACATCAAAATAAGGGATGTTTTGACAGAAAAAAAGAAATCTTGTTCAGCCCTTGTCAGCATCAGTCAATTCTTTCATTTATAGGAGAACTTGAGGAATATTTAGTGAACTGCTGACAAATGGACTTCAGAGCATATCTAATTAGTATTTTTTTTTTCTTCCTGGACTGTATAGAGAAGAGAAGGTAATTACAGAAACCTAAAGTTTAGTCTTCAAATTGAAGTCTGACTTAAATGTAGTTTAAAACCTTTATCCCTGTAAGCCCACTTCTCTTACTGCCTTTTGATTTCTTTGGTGGTTCATCCATATTAATGTACCTAATGACAGACACCCTGAAAAAGGTGAGAATGAATGCTTTTCCTCTGACATATCAGCAGAGGATGATGCTACAAAGCGTGTCTTTCAATGTGTATCTGCATGGACGCTGGGTCTGAGAGAATGATATATACTTCCACTTTATGCCTGCAAGATTCAAAAGGCCTTTTCAAATATTCATGTCTTCTCTTTTCTTCTTTTTTATTCTCTACTGGTATGTGTTATGTGATGAGAAGAATGTCAGCATCTCTGGAGTTTTATTTTTAAGTTTTAGTCTTGCCTGAGGGGGAAAATATATTGAAAATTTGCTGGTCAAGCTGTTCACATTTTCTCATAACATGTCTAATAATTGCAAAGCAGTTTGTTCTAATAATTTAGACAGGCCTTGCATAGTTACCGTGATAGACTTTGAGGTGAGTTACTGGATAGTGTCTGGCATTCGTTCGGTAACACCTGGGGATAACTTTGCCTTTGTGTTGCCTGATATAACCAAGGAGAAGTCACAGAGATGAGGACTTTTTTTTTTTTTAAAGCTGAATTCTGATCCGTCTTCCCTAATCTTCTTTCAACTTGGGTTATAACTTCCTCATGTATGATGCATCAAGTTAATAGGATTTGTATTGCCATAGGCACTATTGCCATTTCATATGCAATAGTAGGCAAATGGAGATGCTGATTAGAAACATAGTAATGCAACCACCTTTACTAAACCCAACCTTGGAGTGAAAGGGCAGTGCATTTGTGGTTTTATTACTGTGCCACTAGTTGTGGCTGTTGTTTGTTCTTTTTATTTTCCATGGCTTTGAAAATGTAGCATATGCATTCATATTTTAATATATCAGTTAGTTGTTTTCTTCCATTAGATTTCTAGACCCAATTAGTTTTTTAGATTTTTCTTTTAAGTTTTTCAGCTTCTAAGACTCCCCTTTCTCCATTTGCCACCAGGAAAAAAAAAAAGGAATAAAATCACTAGCTGATGAAAAAATTGTTTGAAGGATGTTAGCTAAGTTAACTTATAAATAATAATTATGAATTCATAACTTTTCAAGACAATCCATGTATTTAGTTAGCTTCAGGGAAAATAGAAAAGAGAAATAAACTTGTAGTGACCCATTTCTTCTACACCCTCCCCCCACCTTTTACAATCATCTATCTGTTCTCTGCATCTATAAGCTGTTAATTTTTTTAAGTTTTTTTAGTTTAAATAATAATTGAATAAGAATTTTTAAAAACACTAAAAAAGCAATGAAAGAAGAGTAACTCAGTTTGGATATATTTCTTGTTAATAATCAAAATGCACAATATTATTAAGATGTCAATTCTTCATAAACTGATTTAAAAATCCAGTGCAATACCAATAAAAATCTCAGCAAGCTATTTGTTGCTATCAGCAAACTCATTTCAAACTGAATAGTCTAGACAATACTGATGAAAAGCAAGTAGACAAACTCATACCTCCCAATTTCAGATTTATTATAAAGCTACAATCATCAAGAGATCATGATATATGAAAACAAATAGACATAGAGATAAATGGGGAAGAATCCATGAGTAGACCTATGCAAATACAGACAACTTGACCTTGGTGAAAGGAATTAAGACGCATTAACACAGAGAAGGTAGTCTTTTAGCCATCATCCACAAATAATGAGGGAACCAATGGACAACCATAAGGAAATAAATGAACAAAGTCACAAACTTTGTAACTTAGACATAAATTCCCTCAAAGCTGTTCATTGCCTTAAATATAAAATGCAAAACTATAAAAATTTCAGTGAAATACCTAGGATAAATTCTACATGAGTTAGAATTGATTAATTTTCATCTGCAACACCAAAAATGCAATCTGTGAAAGAAAAAATTGGATGATGTGGACTTTATTAAATTTAAAATGTCTTCTCTGTGAAAGACAATGTTCAAAGCATAGAGAGATAAGCCCCTAACTAGGAGAATATATTTTCAAGACACACATTTGAAGAAAGACTCACATGCAAAATATTCAAAGAACTGGTAAAATTCCACAATCATTAAACGCACTCTGCAAATTAAAATAGAGCAAAAAAAGAAAAATGAAAGTTAAATGATTTATCATTTTATAATAGAACACTTTTGAAGCTGAGACTTCAAGGACTCATAGCCTTTGAAAACTACCCAATACCAAAGGGAAGAAGAGACTATTATATAAAGCTATATTTCTCAAGTATTAAAAATACCTGCTACATTCTGAGTTAAGTAAATAGCTTGTAAACCTCCTCTTTATTATGGGAACAACCACGCTGGGATATAACATGTGTTGGAAGAAGTGATTAAAAATGATCCAAACCAGTGCACTAAAATTTTAAGCAAATTTTCACTATTGACACAGAAAGAACACTCATTGGGAATAGTAATAACATCCACTTATGCAAAGATATCTTTGATATGAGATGAAAACATAACCTCTGGATATGCATTCTCTCTTTTAGGTTTTCAGTGGGAGTTGTGCCTAAGTGATTAGGGCAGGACTTGGTCCAGTAAATAAATAAACTGAAAATTTTGTAACAAGTGGTGGAGTAATACATATTAATTCTGAACAGATTGACACTGTAATTTGGGATAAAAACCATAATGATTACAGAACGCAGTCAGTGTAAGTCAAGTCTGATGGACTGGAACAGATGTGTCCACCTGTTTAGAGCCCAGCTCTGCATCACTTGGGATGCATAATGTGACTGAGTTCCGTAACGTTAGCTATTTGGAAAGGTATACAGGTTAGGAAAAAGGAGAAATGTCAAATTCTGGATCACTCTTTTGTTCTCCTAGGTAACTATGAGGTCAAAAAGACAAGAGGGCACACAAAGTTCTAAAATAAAAGGCAGTCCAGAGCAGATGTAAATCTTATTACATGTCCTTCATTGGAGATAATTTGGAAAGCGTCATAAAGGATATTTCAAGGACAGATGAACTGAGTAGATTCAGTTTTCATTTTCCTAAAGTTGAAAAATTCTGTGTAAATTAACTTAATCTGACTTAAAGAAAAATGATAAAATGAAGAAAGATGGAAAAAGATTCCAACATTATAATTTTCATGCCTAGGGGGCATTCCATATATCTAACACCTACATGTAGGATTAGGCTTTTGTGAATATTTATCATTTGAAATCATAGGGAAAAAAATTTTTGACGGAATATGCCCCAGGTCTAAAGACTATACTGTGTATCACTAGGGGGTGATTTAATTTTTTTCTTAAGATAGACGGAAATATCTCTAGTATGATAGTAAATATGTCTTTTTATTATAAGACAGTTTTAATGTGTGGTCATAAACATTGCTCATTTTAAAGACTGTATATTATAGACGTTACTATTAAAATATTCTTCCTGTCTCTGCTGCTCAGTCTTTCATATTTGAATTTATTATCAAAACCAAGTACGTGTATGTTATTCTCCTCTCCTTTATTTTCTCTATCAGCCTCTGAGTATTTAAACAGTCTTTAACCTATGGAATCTCTATCACTATAAGGATAAAAAAGCATTAAAAATTTAATATATAGAAAGCAGTCTTCTAGCTCATTTCTAGTCTTCAGCTTTTGAGAAGGTATTTACATTAATAAATTCAAATTTATTCAACTTTTAGTAACATTATTTTTCTTGGAATGAGGTATTCAAATTTCATAATGGGAAAGATACAAGGCAGTTTAGTAAACTGAAGATATATTCTCAGCAAAAAGTTATCAACTGGGTAAAACCTATCAGAAATGCTAAAGAAGCTTTTTCAATTGTACCTCCTCTTCCTGACTCTTTCTATTTGTAGAAAACTAGGGAAATATTTTTTTTCAGTCAGTATTTATTAATATACTTGACAGAAACTTTAACAATCCAAAGATATCACTGGATAAATACCATTATAGACTTTAAAAAATGGTTTGATTTCTTGCACTCAACGAAATGTATAAAATTTAATGCATATACAAAAAGAAGATACAACTTGTATAAATAGATGAGACATATGCAGGTGTTCTATTTCAAGGGACAACAGAATAGCTGATTTGGGGGTAATAATATTTGCTAGAGATTCCTGCTATCCGCTCAAAAAGTTGAAAGGGTTCCAGAAAATTATGTGTTTTATATGATCCTACACATA
>PVHT021183629.1:6464332-6487298 GCA_004024745.2 Catagonus wagneri | reverse complement strand
ATGGGAACTCCCACAAGTTTAAATAGAATCATGTAATTTTCTGATGATATTTTTTAATAAATAGAGAAATTACATTGACGTTAAAAATTTCTTAGTTCCTAGGAGTGGAGGGGAGGCTTGGTCTGTATGACCCACTCACTCTTTATAGACATTTACATTCACTTAAATAATTTAGGTCTTATGGAAAACCTTTTTAATTATGACGATGAAAGTAACCAGGAGATTTGATAGATTTACTACATTTGAATATTTTTGGCAAAATTTCCATACTATGAAGAAACATGAAGGTGAATACGGAAGTTTAAACTAATACATGGATATTTTCATCAGCATTTATTTAACTATCTGATTAGCTATGAAAGTCTCCACTTAATTGGCCCTAACTCACAGAACCTAAGGGAAAACGTCTTCAGTTTTTGAAGTAATCACTGTTTGGAATATATTGTATTCTATTTTATTTTAAAGCGCCATGAGTGTGGCCCTAAAAAGGAAAAAAAAAATTTTTTTTCTAGGATACTACTAGATAAAGGGGACAGTCTTTGTGATCAGGTATACCTGATCAGCCCTTTCATTCTATGTAAACTTAGACAATTTACTTAACCTTGTGTAGACTATTTACCTCATCTTAAAGTGCAGTTCATATCATCAGTAACATCATGTGTTTGTAGTGAGGATTATGTAAGGTAATAACAGTAAAATGCTAAGTGTGTCTTGTTCATAAAATAATTTTTTTTCTGTCACAGACCACAGGCCTGTCAAAACATCAAAATGCATGTTATGTAATGTAATGGATGTTATAATAAGGTATATACAATCAATCAGTATTATTGAAGTATCTGTAATATCCTCAGTTATGCAGAAAGTGAGAAAAGAATGCTCACTTCTGCCAAGCAAGCTAAGGACACATAGAAACGGCAAAGTATGGATGTGATGGGACTGTGATAGATACACTAGAGTTTACTAAGCAAAGAAAGTGGATGATGTGAGGAGAAGCCTAGATAATGAGAACAGTGTGTGAGTGGTGTGAGTGGCACAGATGTAGTATAAAATTATATTGATCAAATAGATAGTACCTTAAGTGGATATGTGTGTGGTTTGATTCCAAATGAACTCTAAGCAACATGAACCTGTTTTTTTTTTAAATTAATTAATTAATTTTTTTTAGGACTGTACCTGTGGCATATGGAAGTTCCTGGGCTGGGGTTGAATTGCAGCTTCGTCTGTGACCTATGCTGCAGCTTGCAGCAATGCTGGATCCTTACATATTGAGCAAGGCCAGGTTCGAACCCGCATGCACAAAGACTATGTTGGGTCCTTAACCCATTGAGCCACAATGGGAACTCCTACATGAGTATCTTCTGATAAAGGCTGCTGACAGTAAATGTTATCTCAACATAATTTTATCTGGAACATGATGTTTTTTAGTTTTTTCGCTGCTACATAATTCCCATGTTTAAGAAACTGAAAGATTTCCCATTGGACGCTGACCACCAGGATCATACGTAAAATTATAAATGGAAACACTAGGAGTTCCCACTGTGGCACAGTGGGTTAAGAATCTGACTGCTGTGGATTGGGTCACTGCTAAGGTGTGGGTTCAATCTCTGGCCCAGTGCGATGGGTTAAAGGAAAGGATTCAGTGTTGCCACAGTGACAGCACACTTGAGATTCAGTTCCTAGCCTAAGAACTTCCATATGCTGTGGGTGCAACCAAAAAGGAAAAAAGAACAATAAATCAGAAGCACTAAACAAATTAAGCCTTCAAAATGATTTGTAAACATTAACTAATCCACCATATTAAATGTCAGGCTAAATAATTATTCATATTAACTTTTATAATTGGGAACTTTGAAAAAAGAGTAATGCATAGTCATTTAAGTTCAAAAGCTAGTACATTTCAAACTTGTATTTGACAAACAGAACATATTCCTGAGTATTTCATTAAATGGAGCTTAGGAAATAACGTTTAAATATTGTTTTATTACATTTTAATTTATATTTATTGTTTACATTCCACCTTTTAAAAATTTGAGGTTACAAGCTTATTTTATCTTGGTCATAATAAAATCATAATACCATCATTAGGCATTGTTTGGAAGCCCTTCATATATTCTACTGGGTAGTTTCAATTTCTTATTCAATTTAATAATAAAAATTAATAAAGGAAGATATTATCTTATTAAGAAAGTGGAAAATAAATAAAAAGTAAACAATCACATGTTTTTAATGCTTGAGTCTTGCTAAGGTATATTTGGGACAATCTTTTTCCTTTGGACTATTCTTTCTCAAGAAAATAGGTCTTGTGATGAGAAATTTGTTCTTTAGTACAAAAATATTTAGGTACTTAAAGTACTAGGCAAGTGCTTAAAATACTCTACTATATTTAAAGGCCATAGATATAAGCCACTTGATTATAACATAGCATTTGCGTTTATTACGGGTGCTTTGGTTTAAATGTATGTGGGTAATAGATTTCAAGCCACATTTTATGAAAAACTTGGTGGTTATTTTCACTGTGGAGCTTCAGTCCCTGAATCATGGTTGGTATGCTAAATCCTTGCTTACTCTGAACATGATTAGGCTGCCCTGTCTTATCTATCCTGGCTATTCTTAGTAAAAATAAGGTCTGTACCCAACTGGTCCATTGAGAAAGATGATTTAATTATCTCTCTAGGGCACAAGTCCTATAGGGCATGTCACAAACCCATAGCATACATACTTTAATTCGCAGTAAAAAGTGCTACCTCTCTTCTGGTTGACCTCCACTCTTCGTCCCCCCCACCCACCTCTTTTTTTGTCCATGCCTGCAGCAGGCAGAAGTTACCAGGCCAGGACTGAACCCAGGCATATTTCTCTCAATGAAGCAACATTTATCTAAGGGAAAGTCTAATCTAGCTCAAGTTCTTGAATCAGAATTAGTCTTTTACCAGATTGAGAAATAGGGATAATATGTGATCCATGAATTTAGACTCTATAAGCAAAGAGATTTTGCACTGATGTAAACAAGGGAACCAGTAAGGGAATTATAAATTTACCAAAATAAAATCACTTTAGTTTCACATACCAGAATCAACACTGTGAAAACTTTTCCAAGTAACATCAAGGATATTCCAAAACTGAGCTAAGACAATAAAAGTAATTTGTCAAAATCAAACACTTTGAGAGTTACAGAGAAGGAACTTGGAGTTCTGACCCTTAGGACATGTCACTACTATGAGAGGCTGTAAAAAAGGTTCGGGAGAAAGGTATTAAAGAAGTAGAGGTTGATAAGGTAGAAGTCTCTACTGCTGTTATAAAAGTAAATCTTCGTAAACCAGAGCCAACTGTAAAAGAGAAAGATTTACTGCTGGCTGTCTCTGTCTCTGCTGTTGTAATGGGCACCATTAGCTGTATGTTGTGAAAGCAACCACTGGGGAAGATGGGAGACATTACTTTTTAGATTGACTCTGGAATTCTCAGGGCTATTGTTCTACATTATTGAGAAAAGTTTCACGGAAAGAACAGGCAGTTTTAGACTTAATTTTTGACCTTGTCAGTGAGGCTGGTGGGCTTTGATTTTAGATATGTCTGCTTGAAAAGCAGTTATACTAATTATCAATTGTGTATTCTTGGGAGGGGTTGCATCACATTAAAATTTTTTAATTTCATAATCGAGGACATGATACCAATGATAACTATGTTAATGTAACTTCCTAAAATTATTAGTAAAGCACTCAACATGTATTTCACAGTAAATGTTAGCTTAAAATACAGAGTCTGATGTTGGACTCTTGGTGCTAGACATACTAATTGGCTATTCTACTATTGTCATATTGTAAAGAAATTCACTTCATTTTTCATCCATTTGAAAAATTGGTAGTCCGTAAGATAACAAAAAGGTTATTTAGCTTTTCGTATACTAAAAAATATCCCAAAACACTCAAAGCAGTGAGCTTTCAACAGATATTATTCACTGATAAAGCACAAAGAAACAAACTTAGTTTTGATTAGGGAAAGAGAGATTTAAAGAGTGAAAGAGCAAATTGGAAGCAAATGACCAAAAAAATACCCTCAGAGTTTATTCCTACAATTAGACAAAAAATTACAGCAGTATGAGTCAGTGTCTGCATCAAACAAACAGGAAGTACAGTTGACCCTTGAACAACACAGGTTTGAACAGTGCCGGTCCATTTATATGCCAGATGTTTTTCAATAAATACAAACAGAAACACTACATGATCCAGGTTTGGTTGAATCTATGGGTGGAGAGCTGAGGATATGGAGGGCCAACAGTACAGTTAAACTTAGATTTTCTACCATAAGTAACTGGGTGCCTGAACTGCCTCAGTTGTTCAAAGTTCATTTTACCAGATTCTGTGCCAGGCTCTTTACATGCATTATCTCATTTATTTCACCCAATAATCCTATGAGGGAAAGGCTACTTTCTAATTTTACTAATAAGAAAACAAAGTACCAGGGAGGTTTGTGTACTAAAATCCTATAGAGTTGGAGATGAGATGGACTTACCTGATTTTCTGACATTCTTCTTTGGACTTTATGGTAATAATTTAGGTCAAGGCCACACAGTGTTCCAAGCTTTGGTTGAAACTGGAGTAATGGAGGAAGATTGGAGAGAAATTATCACTTTCTCTTTTTGGAGGAGCCCAAGAGAATTGAGTGAGGGTTTTCTTTCTAGGACTCAGGTGTGACTTCAAGGAGTTGGCCAGTCAGTTAGACTGCAAGAAGATACAATATCATACAATATCATTTTTCACACTCTTTCAGACCCTTTAATATGTCAAGCAGTATGCATATGTGCATTTGTGGGGGTCGGGGAGAGAGAGGGAGAGAATAGGAAATGAGGAGAGCATCCCCTTTTATCTATGTCAACTGTTTTTTTTTTTTTTTTTGGTCTTTTTAGGCTCATACCTGAGGTATATGGAGGTTCCCAGGCTAATGGTTGAATCGGAGCTGTAACTGCTGGCCTACATCACAGCCATAGCAACGTCAGATCTGATCTGCGTCTGTGACCTACACCACAACTCAGGGCAACACAGATCCTTAACCCACTAAGTGAGGCCCCAGATTGAATCTGCATCCTCATGGTTGCTAGTCAGATTCATTAACACTGAGCCATGACAGGAACTCCTTCCATTTCTCCTTACTGTTACCTTTATCTCTGTAGAGCAATATGCTTTTTGTTCTTCATCTTGATTTTCTTTGATAATTTTCTTACACTTATTGTCTCTTATGGGACTGCATGGGCAGATTGCTTCTATAGTGAGTTGTTAGATTGAAGTGGTATTAGGTGTTTAGGGTAGAGGAAATGGAATCTATGCCAAGGAACACCTTTCAATCAGAGTGCGAAACACTTTTAGTGAGGCTAAAATACAATTATCACTGTATTATGTTACAGTGATTCATCTCACAATTAATATTACAAAGAAAACAAATATTAAGGCTGCCTCTTTGACAGAGGATGATGTACTTCTCATCACTGTATATACTAGAAAAATAACATCTTTTTTTTTTTTTTTTTTGTCTTTTTGCCTTTATGTAGAGCCTCAGCCACAGCATATGGAGGTTCCCAGGCTAGGGGTCTAACAGGAGCTGTAGCTGCTGGCCTTCGCCACAGCCACAGCAACGCAGGATCCGAGCCGCATCTGCAACCTACACCACAGCTCCCGGCAACGCCGGATCCTTAACCCACTGAGCAAGACCAGGGATCGAACCCGCAACCTCATGGTTCTTAGTCGGATTTGTTAACCACTGAGCCACCAAGGGAACTCCAAGAAAAATAACATCTTAAACGATCAGTTCTGATTTTACAAAATTGATATGAAAATATATCTTAAATATAAGACAAGACATCTAGTAGTCTTTACTCTTGTCCAGTGGGGAGTTTCCCTCATAGTAACTATTGTAATGGATGCTTTTTACGGCTTTCTTCCATCTCTAAACTTTATTCCTGTATTTATAAAAATCCCCGCTACCTGAGTTCCACCTTCTCTCTGGAAAGCCAGAAAAAAATTGTCAGCCTTCTCTATAACTCAAGCATAGTTGTGACCTAGGTTATACTAATCAGAAGCAAGTGACTAAGGATCTTGTGACCCAGAGTCCATTCGGCAAGACTCATAGATAACATAGTCAATTTTCAGGGTCAACAGTGGTGGACATTCCAGGAAAGTGTCAGTGCCTGGAATTGGAGTTTAGCAATGAATAAGAGCAATTCTCCCTAATGGTGGCAATTGTTATCTCTTATTGAAGGTAACAATTTTTAAATTCATTGAATTTTTATTAAACATAGGGACTTTAATAATAGTACAGAGTATACTTCATATCTAGGTTATAAATCACAATGACTCTTTGACCACCTAGAAATCCCCATTCTCTGACTATGTGGAATAACTCCCCTTTGAGCGCAAGTGCATTTAGTCTTCCATGCAATCTAAGTAAATAGATTACTTCCCCAACCAGTAAATATTTTTTGAGATTTTTATCTTTTAGTTTTATCAATACACTTTATTTTTAAAGAGTTTTATATCACAGAATAATTGAGCATATAGGAGGGTGTTCC
This sequence comes from Catagonus wagneri, assembly GCA_004024745.2. Lineage (NCBI taxonomy): Eukaryota > Metazoa > Chordata > Mammalia > Artiodactyla > Tayassuidae > Catagonus > Catagonus wagneri. The sequence continues at coordinate 6,480,742 of PVHT021183629.1, read as the reverse complement.
CATATTACACCTTTCCCCCCAAACACAGTCTCTCCAATTATTAAATATTTTATGTTAGTATGATTAATAGTACATTTGTTAAAATTATAAACCAATTCCAATTCATGTTTATTAACTAAAGTCCACTCTTCATTCATATTTCCTTCATTTTTACCTAAGGCCTTTTTTATCCTCTAGGATTGTCGTGTCTCCTTCAGTTCTTCTTGGCTGTAAATTTTCAAAGATTTCTGGTTTCTTTGTTCCCCATATAGATTATTACACAGTATTGTTTCCTTCTGCTATACATCTCATATTTCCCCTCCAGTAGGGTTGAGTATCTACATAATTTATTTGGAATTCTTTTGCATGGGAGATATTTCTGTATTCCCCCATTTCTTAATTTATTCAATCATTTATATCAATATGGGTTAATGGATATTTATTTTATACTTTATATTTTAATCTATTATTATTTTCATTATTTTATTCAAATTGTTCCAGTTTAGGCCTTTTAGTGTTCTTTCAATTGATTTCTATTCCCCTTTGATATCCTAGAGGATGTGATATTCTAGAGAATAAAAAAGGCCTTATGATGTGTGTTTGTGTTTCTTAAAGCACTTCTTTTACCTCTGGCACTGCAAGATGTTCCAGATTCATTTTATATATTCCCTGAAAAGCTTTAAAATCAGCCACTTCTCTAAAACTCTTACATTCTTTTATTGGAGAATGGGATCAGAAACCAACATCTGGGTGCTAGGTGTGCTTTTTTTTGCTACTACAGTGTTACTTTGTTCAGGCCCTCCTGGGTAACAGAGCAGAAAAATAAATGTGTGTATGTTAATCCGTGAATATACAAAAGTATATAGATATTTTCTACATGTAACATCTATATTTATATTGTTAAACATGTGTTCTCACTGATGTCTCCAATTCTAATCCATTACTACAAGCATCATTTTTGTCCCCACCCCTTGCTCATCTATAAATTTCTACTCCACAGTGAGAAACATAGATCCTACCACCCCTGTATACATTTACACACTTAATTGTTCAATTCTAGTATAGATGTACAGAAGTATCACTATTATTAACTTATACTCGTGGAAAACAATTTTACTGACTAAAGTATAGGACTTAAGTGCAGTTCCTTTTTGCCTTTAGTCTTACAAACTCCGTTCATAACTCAAGTTAATTATGTTAGTACCCCCACACGCACTCTTCAGTATGGTTGCATATAATACATTTGTAATAGTTAGATTTGCTTATCACACTCCTCCATCTTTCTTGGAATCTTCTGACCATCTAAATGATTTATTTTTCAATATGCATACATCAAAGTCCAATCTTCTTGTTGTAAAATTTTATATTTTTGACAAATGCATAATGTCAAATATCCAGCATTACAGTATTATACACAAGAGATTCATTGCCGTAAAAAATGCCCTGTACTTCACCTATTCATTCCCCCCCAGCCCCCAAATTCCTGACACCACTTATCTTTTTACTATCTCTATAGTTTTGCCAAAATGCCATGTAATTGGAATCATAAAATATGTGGTATTTATACACTCGCTTTTTTCATTTAGCACTGTGAACAGTATTCATTTAGTTTTCTCCGGGTCTTTTTGTGGATTGATAGTTCATTTATTTATATCACTGAATAATTAAATTACATAGATGTACACAGTTTGTTGATATATTGACCTATTGAGGGACATCTTTGCTGTTTCCAGTTTTTTTTCCATTTATTATTTTTTTTAATGGTAACAATTACTTCCCCCTCCCCCAGAGGCAGCAGTCTACAACTCTTAACCCCAGGCCCCCACACCATCCCACTCCCTCCCCAATCCTCTTGGCAACCACAAGTCTGTTCTCCAAGTCCTTGATTTTCTTTTCTGTGGAAAGGTTCATTTGTGCAGTATATTAGATTCCAGATATTAGCAATATCATATGGTATTTGTCTTTCTCCTGATTAACGTCACTCAGTATGAGGGTCTCTAATTCCATCCATGTTGCTGCAAATGACATTATTTTATTCTTTTTTATGGCTGAGTAGTATTCCATTATATATATATATATACCACATGTTCCTAATCCAATCATCTGTCGATGGACATTTGGGTTGTTTCCATGTCTTGGCTATTGTGAATAGTGCTGCAGTGAACATGCGTGTGCAAGTGTCTTTTTCCAGGAGATTTCTGTCCGGATATATGCTCAAGAGTGGGATTGCTGGGTCATATGGTAGTTCTATGTATAGTTTTCTAAGGTACTTCCATACTGTTTACCATAGTGGTTGTATCAGTTTACATTCCCATGAACAGTGCAGGAGGGTTCCCTTTTCTCCACACCCCCTCCAGCATTTGTTGTTTGTGGACTTGTTAATAATGGTCATTCTGACTGGCGTGAGGTGGTATCTCATGGTAGTTTTGATTTGCATTTCTCTAATTATCAAATATGTTGAGCATTTTTTCATGTGCTTGTTGGCCATCTGCATATTTTCTTTGGAGAAATGTCCGTTCAGGTCCTTTGCCCATTTTTCAATGGGGTTGTTGGGTTTTTCTTGCTCTTGAGCTGCATAAGTTGTTTGTATTTGGCAATCATGAATAAAGCTGCTGTAAAAATTCTTCAAGTTTTTTTTTTCCTTTGTGAACATAAACTTTCAACTCAATTAGGTAATTACCTAGGAGTATGAATTATATGGTTAAGACTGTATTTAGCTTTGTGAGAAACTACTAAGTGGCCTTCCAAAGTGACTGTACTAGTCTGCATTTCTGCCAGTAATAAATGATAGTTTCTGTTGCTCTGCATCCTCTCCAGCATTTGGTGTTACCAGATTTTTGTATTTTAGCCATTTTAATAGGTATATAGTTGTACCTCATTATTTTAATTTGTGATTACCTAATGACAAAAAATGTTTAGCATCTCTTCACATGCTTATTAAACAGCTGTTTATATTCTTTTTTGAGATGTCTGTTCAGATTTTTTTTGTCCATTTTCTGATTGAGATGTCTATTTTCTTACTGTTTTAAGTCTTTGCTTATTTTGGATGCTAATCTTTTATCAGATAGGTTTTGCTAGATTTTTCTTTCAGCTTGTGGATTGTCTCTTCATTCTATTAACAGTGTCTTAGAATAGTTCTCAGTTTTAGAATGTTCAGCATGCCAATCTTTTCCATGGAATGTGCTTTTAGCTTTGTATTTTAAGTCATTGCCAAACACGAGGTCAGTGGATCTTATATGTTATCTTTTAAAATTCATGCTTTTTCATTTTACATTTTTGTTTATACTCCATTTGAGTTAATATTTTTTGAAAAATAAGGGCTGTGTGTGTGTACATATTTAGATTCCATATATAAGAGAAATCATGGTATTTGTCTTTTTCAGACTTATTTTACTTAGCTCTTGAGGTTCATTAATTTTGTTGCAAATGTCAAGGCTTCATTCTTTTATATGTGTGAATTATATATTCATTTTTTATTGTGAATATATACCACAATTTCATTATCCATCCATCAATGGACACTTACGTTGTTTCCTATATCTAGGTTATTGTAAATAATGTAGTGGACATGGGGTGCATATATCTTTTCGAGTTATTATTTTTGTAACTTTGGATAAATACTCAGAAGTTGCATTATTGTGTCATATGGTAGTTCTATTTCTAATCTGCTAAGGATCCTCCATACTGTCTTCCATAGTGACTGGACCAATTTACATTCTCACCGAAAGCACACAAGTGTTTCCTTTTCTCCAGTGCTCCTTAATATTTGTTATTTTTTGTCCTTTTGATGACAGCTATTGTAACTGGTATGAGTTGATATATTATTATATTTACTTTTGATTTGCATTTCCCTAGTGATTAATGATGTAGAACATCCTTCATGTATCTGTTCATCACCTGTATTTCTTCTTTGGGAAAGTGTATATTCAAATCCTGTGTCTGTTTTTCAGTTGGACATTTGTTTTTGTAGTTGAGTTGTATAAGTTATTTATATATTTGAGATATTTACCCCATATCAGATACATGATTTGAAAATATTTTCTCCTACTCAATATGTTGCCTTTTAATTTTGTTGATGGTTTCCTTTACTGGGCAGAAGCTTTTCATGTTTTCATTTCCATAGATACTTTACAATTAGCTTGTTGATATCCACAAAATATCTTACCAATAATTTTATTTGAAATTGAATTGAATCTATAGATAAAGTTGGGAAGAATTAACATCAACAATAATGAATCTTTTAATCCCTAAACATAGATTTTCTCTTCACTTATTTAGATCTGTGTTTTCTTCTTCAGAGCTGTGTCAGATCTTGTGTATATTTTGTTAGATTTATATTAAAGTTTTCTCTTTTTTGATGCTAATGTAAGTGACATTCTCTTTTTAATTCAAATTCCAGTTGTTCATTACTGTCATAGAGTAAGGTAAATGATTTTGCATATCAACCTGTATCTTGTGAATTGCTATACTCATTTATTAGTCTTTGAATTTTTTTTTGATTCTTTGAGATTTTCTGTGTAGACAATTATGTTATTTGTGGACAGACTGTTTTAATTTTCTTCCCAATCCCTTTACCTTTTTTGTCGTGTCTTGTATTATTGCACTAGCTAGGATTTCAAGTACTAAGTTTAATAGAAATAGTGAGAAGGACCATATGCTTTGTTCTTGATTTTATGGGAACAGCATCCATTTTCTTACAATTAAATATAATATTAGCTATAAATTTTTTTGTAGATATCCTTTATAAAATTGATAAAACAGTTTTGCTGTTAGTTTTTTGTCATCAGTGGGTGTTAAGTTTTGTCAGATTATTTTTATATCGATTAATATGATATGACTCAATCTTTAGTCTTTTGAGGCAATGAATTACATTAATTGATCTTCAAATGTTTAATCAACCTTGCACAAGTGGAAAAAATCCCACCTACTTGTGGGGTTTAATTAGTTTTATACCTTATTGGATTCAATTTGCTAATATTTTGTTGAGGATTTTTGCAAGTATGTTCATAAGAAATACTGACCTGTACTTTTCCTTCCTTGTAATGTCTTTCTCTTGATTAGGCATTAGTGAATACTGACCTCAGAATGAGTCAGTAAAAGTTCCTTTCCTTTTTTTTTTTTCTAGAATAGATTGTAGATAATTAACACTATTTCTTCCAGTAGTGAATTCTCTTGTTTGGTTGCTTACTTTTGAATGCTTATTTATTAATTTCTTTAATATTTATATGCCTATTCAAATTATCTATTTCTTTCTGTGTGAGTTTTGTTAGTTTTTGTCTTTCATGGACTTGGTCAGTTCATCTATCAAGTTTATTGGCACAGAGTTTATAATGGTCCTCTTAACATGTTGATCAGTAGTGATGGCCTGTCTTTTGTATCTAATATTAGTAACTTGTGCATTTTCTTTTTAAAAATGTTTTTTCTTAAACTTTTTTTTTGGCCTGCTTGTACAATTATAAATGTTATTGATCCTTTCAAAGTACCATATTTTGTTTCATTGATTTTCTTTATTGATGTCCTGTTTTCAATTTCATTTATTTCTGCTCTAATTTTTATTATTTCTTTTCTACTCATTGCTCAAATTGCTCTTCCATCTTTAGTTTCCTAAGGTGGAAGCTTGGTTATTCCTTTTAGATTGTTTACTTTTCTATGGTATGTATTCAATGCTCTCCATTTCCTTCTAAATACCCTTTTGCTGCCTCCCACAAATTTTGATAAACTATATTTTCATTTAGCTTGAAATATTTCAATAGCTCTTATGAGAATTCATTGACCCTGTGTTGTTTAGAAGTATATATAGTCTATTTTCCAAATATGTTGGATTATTCTAGCTATATCTCAGTTATTCTAGTTTAATTCTACTGTAGTATTGACTTCTAGTTTAATTCTACTGTAATAACATACTTATGTATAATTCATATTCTTTTAAATTTGTTAAAAAATTTTAAGGACATAAGTATAATCTATCTTGTGAATGTTTCAAGGGAGTTGGGAAAGAATGTGCATTCTGCTAGTGTTTGATGAAGTATTTTAAAAACATCAACTAGATTCTGTTGATTAATTGTATTAGTCAGTTTAACAGCATAATTACAGATTTTGCTGCCTCCCGAATCTATCATTCACTGAAAGAGGGATGTTAAAGTCTCCAGTTCTAAAAGTGGATTTGTCTATTTGTCCTTGCCTTCTATGTGTTTTGCCTCATGTATTTTGGTGTTCTCTTGTTAGGTGCATATATATTAAGGATTGTACTGTAATTTTTAGAATTGACCCCTTTATTATTATAGCCCTATTTATTCTGATTTTTTTTCTGATTCTGTAGTCTCCTTTGTCTATAATTGATGTCGCTACTTTAGTTTCTTTTTTTAAAATAAAAATATTTATTTATTCTTTATTTAATGGTCACACCTGCTGCATATGGAAATTCCTAGGCCAGGGATTGCATCTGTGCCATGGCTGTGACCTGTACTGTGTTTGATGTTATTAGTTTTCAACATATGTAATGAAAATATAAACTGTTCTTATAAATGTATATTTATTTATTTTAATGTAATTTTATGTTTTAGTTTTCTTTTTAATTTGATCTAAACCATATTTTCCATACACATCCCCAATCCTAGAAATTCATATTAAACATGTCACGTGCTTATAATTGTTTTCCCGATTCATATACACACATCTAGAAGACCTGTAATCATTGTTTTATAACAATGGGAGATTTCAGTTTCTACAGCATATGCTTTTTTCTCAATAGTATCTCATGGAAAGTTCCCTAAGTCAATTAAATTAGTTATAATTCATTCTTTTAGTGGCTACAAATTATTTCATGGTCTGGACATAAAGTTATTTATTCAATAACTTCTAAATGGTTAACATTTACTTTATATGAAGTTGTTTTTTCCACTTAAAAATAACTCTATTACTGTTTTCATTTAGCCTAATTTTAAATAATTTATTAGTATGGGATACATTCACAAGAATGAATTTACTGGGTCAAAGAGTATTTGAATTTTTAATTTTACTAGACGTTTTCAGATTTCTTTTGAAAGAGGTGGTAATAATTTATATTTTCTTCAATAATATGAGAGTATGCCCTCTATATTCCACACAGTATATCGTAATACATTTTAACATTTTAGTCAGGCTAATATGTGCAAATGTTTCATTTTGCTACTTAATCTATTTTTCTCTATTTAATGGGATGTTCAAGAATCTTGCCTTCTCTTGGTTTTGGCCACTTGATTTTTCTCTTCTGTTTCACATCATTGTTAAAAATTTCCCATTTATCTATTGTGGTATTGTCTCTTTTTATACCATTTTTATAATTTTTGAACATTTTTTATAGTTCTTAACTTTTTCAGTGAGCTCTCTGTATTATAAACATTTGGTTTCAAAAACAACTGCCTATCTTTTGCTTTGCTTACACCATCTTTTGCTGTCCCAAGTTGAATTTTATCTATTAAAAGAGATCTACACTGAAAAATAACTTCTTTTTTTTTTTTAGTTAAGAATATATTTGTCATCCTTTTTTTGCCCAGAGTCTTAAAATTAATAACTTACAATCCTGGGAATAGAATAAATTTTAATCAAAGAATCACAATTAAAATATAACATTTTAAATAAATCTATTACAAATATTATAAAATGATATAGTTTATTGAATTGATTTCTGATGAAATGAATGAAGAGGAGTTGACTAAGAAGAGAGAGGAAAAATATTTCCTCTAGAAGGCACATCTATATGCAAATGTCTTATGGTGGAGGAAAATTTCATGTGGAGAAATGGGTAACTGTCAAAATACACAGATCCCTGTAAATCACATATTTGAGCTTCATCTTAAGAGTAAAGGGAAGTTAATAAAATTTAAATATTGGTAATAGGACTGAGGGAGGGGGTGAGAGAAAGAAAGAGAGAGATTGAACTTTCATTTCAAATAGATAACTTGGCTCCAGTATGGAAAATAGATTAGATGTACTATAGAGAACATAGATAGTTAATTTTTATATCTGGTTTGAGAAAGTGGTCGCATTTCATTCTTTTGCAATAGCTGTCATTTTCACAACTTCATTTAAGAAACTGTTTTTTCCTTAGTGTACATTTTTGCTTCCTTTGTCATAGATTAATTGAATATATGAGTATGTGTTTATTTCTGTACTCTCTATTCTGTTTCATTGATTTATGTGCCTGCTTTTATGTCAGTATTATATTGGTCTGATTACTATCATTTGGAGTAAAATTTCAAGTCCAGAAGCATGTTACCTCCAGTGTTTTTCTTTGTTAAAATTGCTTTGGCCACTCAGGGTATATTTGTAGTTCCAAAAAATTTTAGAATATTTTTCGATACTGTGAATAATGCCATGAAATTTTGATAGAGATTGCATCGAATCTGTAGATTGCCTATGGTAGTATGGATATTTTAGCAATATTGACTCTTCCAATCCATGACCGTGGTATATCTTTCCATTTACTTATGCAATCTTCAATTTGTTTCTTCAATGTCTTATAGTTTTCATAGTGCAAGTCTTTCACCTACTTGGTTAAATTTATTCCTAGGTATTGTATTCTTTTTGCTGCAACGTAAATGGTATTGTGTTCTTTTTTTCTTTCTAATAATTTGTTATTAGTCGATAAGAATGTACTTATTAATTTTATATCCTGCAGTTTTACTGAATTCATTTATTAGTTCTAACAGGTTTTTTTTTTTTGGTGGAAACTTTTGAGTTTTCTACATATAGTACCGAGTCATCTGCAAATACTGACAGTTTGACTTCTTCCTTTCTCATTTGGATGCTTTTCATTTATTTTTCTTGACTAATTGTTGTGCCTAGGACCTCTAATACTATGTTGAGTAAAAGAGGTGAGAGCAGGTATTCTTGTCTTTTTCCTGATCTTAGAGGAAATGCTTTCAGCTTTTCACCATTATGATGTCACCTGTGGGTTTGTTATATCTGGTCTTTATAATGTCGAGGTAGGTTTCCTGTATAACAAATTTGTTGAGAGTTTTTAATCACAAGTAGAAACTGAATTCTCTAAACACCTTTTCTGCATCTATTGAGTTGATTATATGATTTTTATCCTCATTATTGTAGCTTAATATTAGTTGATTTATGGATGTTAAACCATATCCCTAGAATGAATCCTAGTTAATCATGGTGCATTATCCTTTTAATATATTATTTTATCAGCTTTGCTAATATTTTTAAAAGAATTTTTTCATATATGTTCATCAGGGATATTGGCTCATAATTTTTTGCCTTTGTGTATTTGCACTGACTTTGTCTGGTTTTGGCATCAAGGTAATGTTAGCCTCAAAAAATAAGTTTGGGGTGTTTCCATTGTGGCACAGCAGAAATGAATCCGACTAGAAACCCACGAGGTTGTAGGTTCTATCCCTGGTCTTGGTCAGTGGGTTAAGGATCCCATGGTGCTATGACTATGGGGTAGGCCAGCTGCTGTAACTCTGACTGAACCCCTAGTCTGGGAACCTCCATATGCCGTGGGTGTAGCCCTAAAAAGCAAAAAAAAAAAAAAAAAAAAAAAAAAAAAAAAAAAAAAAAAAAAAAAAAAAAAAAAAAAAAAAAAAAAAAAAAAAAAAAAAAAAGCAAAAACAAAAACCCAGTAAGTTTGGAAGTATTGCTTCCTCTTCAGTTGTCTGGAATAATTTGAGAAGGCTTTTTTTTTAATGCTTTGTAGAATTCACCTTTGAAGTCTTCTAGACCTGGACTTTTGTTTTTGGGATTTTTTGATTACTGATTCAAGGGCTTTACCAAGTAATCCATCTGTTCAGTTTCCTATCTCTTCATGATTTAGTCTTTGATAATTCTATGACTTTTTTAGGTTGTCTAATTTTTGGTATATAATTGTTTATAGTACCCTATTATGATCCTTTGTATTTCTGTGGTGTTGGTTGTAATTATTCCCTTTCATTTCTGGTTTTATTTACTTCAGGTGTCTCTCTTTTTTTCTCAATAAGTTAGCCTAATGGTTTTTCAATTTTGTTTATATCTCCATATAACTAGCCCTTAGGTTCATTGATCTTTTCTGTTGTTTCTTTGGTTTCTTATTTATTTATGATCTGATATTTATTATTTCCTTCTTTTTGCCAACTTTCAGTTTTGCTTATTTTACTTTTTTCAAGTTTCTTTTTAAACTTCATCTAGATTGTTCATTTGATACTTTTTCTTGTTTCTGGAGATAGGTCTGTATTTCCTATGAACTTAGAATTGCTTTCTTGTGTCCTATGCATTTTGCACAGTTGTGTTTCCAGTTCTTTTTGTCTCAGGGTAGTTTTTAATTTCTCAATTGATTCTTTGTTGACCCATTGGTTGTTTAGTAATATGCTGTTTAGCCTCCAGTATTTGGATTTTTCCCAGTTTTTTCTTATTATTGATAACTAGTTTCATACCATTATGGTCTGAAAAGATACTTGATATGATTTCAAGCTTAAATTTATTGAGAATTGTTTTGTGTCCTAACATATTAATTATCCTGGAGGGTAATCTATGTGCACTCTCAAATAATGTGTATTTTGTTGCTTTTGGATGTAATAGTCCACATAAATCTATTATATCCATTTGGTCTAATGTGCCATTTAAAGCCAGTGTGTTTTTTATTTCATTTTATTTTTTTGGGGGGGTCTGGATGATCTATTCATTGAGATAAATGGGTTATTAAATTCCTACTATTAATTGTATTTTTGTCTATTTCTTCTTTAAATTAGGTTATATATTTAGTTGCTCCTATGTTGGGAGAATAAAAGTTTACAAGTGCTATCCCTACTGCACGTTGGAGTGACATTTTTATCATTACATAGTGTTCGCCCTCATATTTTGTTACAGCCTTTGTTTTAAACTCTGTTTTCTCTAATATAAATGTTATTACCTTAGTTTTTTATTTTCTATTTGCATGGAATATCTTTTTTCCATCCTTTCATTTTCAGTCTATTTGTATCTTCAAATCTTAAGTCACTTTAGCAGTGTATAAATGGGTCTTGTTTTCTTATCCATTCAGCATCCTATGTCTTTTAGTTGGAGCATTTAGTCTGTTTACATTTAAAGTAATTTTGATAGCTGTGTACTAATTGCCATGTAAAAAATGTTTTCTGGTTGTTTTTCTAGTTCTTCTCTGTTCATGCCTTCTCTTGGTTTCTTCCCTTATGGTTTGATGGATTTCTTTAATGTTCTATTTGTATTTCATTTTTTTTTTGTATGTGCACCCATTGTAGGTTTTCAGTTTGAGGTTACCATGAGGTTCATTTGTGTGAATCTGTACTTGTAGCTGTCTATTTTAGGTTGATAGTCAATTAAGTTTGAAAGCATTTTAAAAGCCCTGAATTTTTATTTCCCCTGTACCATTCTATGTCTTAGATATAATTTTAGAAACTTTTATTTTGTGCATCCCTTAAATACTTTCCGTAGTTATACTTGATTTTACTATTTTTATCTTTTAACTTTTATATTAACTTTTTAAATGGCTGAGCCACTGCCATTATGAAGCCTTTACGCATGAGCATATCCACTCTTACATTTTCCTATTTCTAGTTGTGGCCTTTTCATTCCATTTAAAGAGTGCCCTTTAACATTTCTTACAAGGCCATTTAGCAGTGATAAATTCTTTTAGTTTTTGCTCATCTGGGAAATGCTTTATCTCTCCTAAAATTATGAATGATAATCTTGACAGAGTATTCTAGATTGTTTAAGTTTTCTCCTTTCAGCACTTCAAATATAACCTGCCACTTTCTGGACTGGAAAGTTTCAGTTGAAAAATCAGCTGATAGTTTCGTGGGTTTTCCTTTGTTTGTGAGTAGTCATTTTTCTCTCTTGCTGCCTTGATTCTCTCCTTTGCAGTTCCCATCATGGCTCAGTGGTTAAAGAGCTGGCTAGCATCCATAAGGACAAGGGTTCAGTTCTGGCCTGGCCTTGCTCAGTGGGTTAAGAATCTGGCATTGCTGTGAGCTGTGGTATAGGTTGCAGACATGGCTTGGATCCTGTGTTTCTGTGGCATAGGCCAGTGTTTTCAGCTCCCACTCCAGTTCAACTCCTAGCCTGGGAACCTCCATAAGACATGGGTGTGGCCCTAGAAAGAGAAAAGACAATAACCACAACAACAACAAAAAACATTCTCTCTTTATTTTTAACTTTTGTCATTTTAATTGCAATATATCTTGGTATGGATCTTTTTGAATTCATCTTGTTTGGAACTCCTTGTTCTTCCTATATCTGGGTGTCTGATTTTTTCTCCCCAGGTTATGAAAGTTTTCAGCCATTACTTCTTCAAATAAATTTTCTGTCTTTCTCTGTCTCTTCCTTCTAGGACCCCTATAATTAAAATGTTATTATGCTTGATGGTCTCCTAGAATTCTCTTAACTCTCCTAATTTTCATACAATTATTTCTTCCTTTTGCTTCTCTGATTGGATGATTTCTAATATTCTCTCTTCCACTTCACTTATCCATTGTTCTTTATCATCTGGTATGTTGTCAATTCCCAGTGGTATATTTTTTTATTTCAGTTATTATATTCTTCAGTTGTTATTGGTTCTTATATTTTCTACATCTTTGTTGTTGTTCTCATTGAGTTTCTCTGTTCTCTCAAGCTTGGTAATCATCCTTATGAGTTGCTTTGAATTCTGTATCAGATTAATTGCTTATCTCAGTTTCATTATTGCTTCTTTCTTGGATTTTATTTTGTTTGTTCATTTAAAACTTGTTTCTCTAACTCCTTATTTTGTTTGAATTGAGGACTTTATTTCTATGAATTAGGCAAAGGTCATATTTCCTGGTCTTGAAGGAATGGTGTTGTATGGAAGCATCTCCTGTGTGGACTACTTTCATCTAGTGACTTGGCTGGCTAGCTGGCTGGAGCCGGAGCAGTTGTTGAGCAGGGGCTGTGCCTAGGGAGCACTGTGTCTCAGGTCACCTTGGCAGGTTGGATAGAGCTGGAGCAGGCCCTGGACAGGGGCAATCACAAGGCTAAAACTGTGTTGGTGGGTGACTGGAGCTGGAATAGCTGCGAGGTTGGGGAAGTTCTGGCAAGGTCTCAAATGATAGTATTCACTAGAACCTTAGAACCTGGAGAGGGCTCCAGCAGTTCCCTGCCCATCTGGAGGAAGCTCTAAGATTAGTAAATGGATTTTATTCCTGTATATTCAAGATGTTCCCTACACTGCTTGTTTTTCACTGTGTCCCAGGGCAGGCAAACATCCAACTGGGCCCCTCAGCAATATTTCTCTCTACTGCAGTTCACCATATCAGGGGGTTCATATGAATATTTTCTTGATATCTTTTATATTCATTTCTATATGTTTCTCTTTCTTCAGTTGTCCCTTGGGTCTTCTTCAAGTGGAATTGCTCTATACGTAGTTGTAGATTCAATATGTACATGGAAGGAAGTGATCTCAAGATTGTTCTATGCCACCATCATTGGGATTTTAGTCTTAAATACTTGCTAGGTCTTCCTTCTAATTTTGATGTCTGATGCTGTATGGATTCTTAATAAATCTTCTAGGGATTTTTAGCCTCATATCCAAGAAATTATTATTCAGATCTTAGGTGATGGTAATTTTTAGGTTTATTTCTAGCAAGCAATTTTTAAAAACATTCCATCCTTTTTGTTGTATTGTAGCAATTTAAGTACTAGTCTCTCTTGATAAGAATACTAACATTAAGAGAGCATGAACATCTCTGGATATATAAAGGCAGAGAGACAGTAGTGGGGGAGATGGTATTCTGCTTCCTTTGAGAAATGTGCCCTTTCTCCATTGAAAAGAACAAAGATGCTCCAGGTACTTATATATAAAAAACAAAACAAACAACAAATAAGCAAACAAAAACTTGTCCCCAAGAAACCTGTAGGGAGAGAGCTACACAAACAGGCACAAAAAAATTATAAGCCATTAGCAAGGGTTATTTTACTACTAAGAGAACATAAAGATGTGCTTTCCTGTCTTTATAGATAGAGGTACTGGATGCTAACCTTCTATCTTCCCTATGACTTTGTTACAATAAATGTTTTCTTTTTTTCAGGGAATTAACTGCTTGTTTCCCTTCTGCATCATGTGGGACATTTTAATATTTCCCACTTCACTTCTTCTTGCTCAGATTGATCTAGTGAACTCTGAAATAAAAAGACTCTTTGCATCTATGGTTCTCACTTTTAAAATCTAGATATACAATGAATTTGATCCTGGAGTCCAAAGAAAATTGGTCAAACCAAGCCTGACTGAGTTCCCAAAAGGGAGATGGAACCTGAATAGTTACCTGAAAGGCAGAGATTGAAAAAGACTACAGCCATTAGTAAGCTGATCATTTAGGAATAGTATTTAAAGTTCTACTTTTCTCACTTCTGTTCTTATATCCATTTTTGTAGAGAGACCTTGAGATAAAATGACCAGTTCTCAAAGGGAAACCACATGGTGAGAAGAAATTTTTCTATGGAGTCTGTACATCAGTCTGTTTCTTTTTTGCTTTTGTTTCAAAGGTGACTTTCATGAGGGAAGGCTCTGAAATCATTAAAACAGCAAGTCGATGAAATCATTGAATTAAATACAATTGAGAGCATTTTTGATGTCAATTTAAGTAATAAAACTCTAATTATAAATACAATAGTTTAAAAAGAGATTGTTTAAAATTATACTTTATTCCTGCTGTGGCATTTCCAACATTTACGATGAAGATAATTAGTTAAATGTTCTTTTTTTTGAAGAATGAATAGAAATACACTTGTCTTGTTATGGTTAAGGAATATTTGTTGTTATTATGACTCCCCTTAGCTATAAAACACCCTAGATCAAACCTAATTTCTTTAGGAAGTAGATATTATGATGTTACTAGTGTGCAAAGATATAACTAAATAGTTCACCTAAGCCTTGAGATAAGCAATATCAAGGATATTAAGTTACTAATCACAATTTTGCTTCTGTTAAAAACTGAACTCTTTACAACACCCAGAAGCTGTGTGCAAGATGAGGGTTGTGAGAGCTCTTTTACATGAAAGAGTTTAGAAATCAGTATTTATTTTATGAATACGTCAGAGTAATTTTGGAAATGCAAGACCCTTATAGCAATGTTAATGTTAAAGAAAATTGTGTAAAGAAATTGAAATATATTGGCTGCAAGGCTAGAAGGGTTAATAGGGCTTCGAAATCCTCTTTAATATGTACCTTATCATATTTCATTCTTAGTGCCTGCTCATTAATCTGGTACAGATGGAAACTTCACTGTTAAAAGCTTGCCCATTCTTCCAAATATTAACAACTCTCTTCTAGGTTCAGAAACACATTTTATTCATTTTAAAAACACATTTAGTGTATATGAGTAAAGACTTGTTATTATTTTCTTTTTTTGTTTTTTTATTTTATTTTTTTAATTTTTTTATTTACATTATACCCAGCTGTACAGCGTGGTGACAGGGTTACACATCACAAGTGGTTAGACATAGTTCCCAGTGCTATACAGTGGTATCTTCTTGCTTTCCAGCCCAGAGGCAAAAATCTGCAACTATTAACCCCAGACCCCCCTACCATCCCATTCCCTCCCCCACCCTTTTGGCAACCAAAAGTCTGTTCTCTAAGTCCTTGATTTTCTTTTCTGCATAAAGGTTCATTTGGGCAGTATGTTAGATTCCAGTTATTAGTGATATCATATGGTATCTGTCTTTCTCCTTCTGACTTACTTCACTCAGTATGAGGGTCTCTAATTCCACCCATGTTGCTGCAAATGACATTATTTTATTCATTTTTATGGCTGAGTAGTATTCCATTGTGTATATGTACCACATGTTCCTAATCCAATCATCTATCGATGGGCATTTGGGTTGTTTCCATGTCCTGGCTATTGTGAATAGTGCTGCAATGAACATGCGTGTGCAGGTGTCTTTTTCAAGAAAAGTTTTGTCCAGGTATATGCCCAAGAGTGGGATTTCTGGGTCATATGGTAGTTCTACATATAGTTTTCTAAGGTACCTCCATACTGTTTTCCATAGTGGTTGTACCAGCTTACATTCCCACCAACAGTGCAGGAGAGTTCCCTTTTCTCCACATCCCCTCCAGTATTTGTTGTTTGTGGACTCGTTAATGCTGGACATTCTGACTGGTGTGAGGTGGTATTTTGTAGTAGTTTTGATTTGCATTTCTCTAATAATCAGTGATGTTGAGCATTTTTTCATGTGCTTGTTGGACATCTGCATTTCTTTTTTGGAGAACTGTCTATTTAGGTCCTTTGCCCATTTTTCAATGCGGTTGTTGTTTTTTTTGCTGTTGAGCTGCATAAGTTGTTTATATATTTTTGAGATTAGGCCCTTGTCAGTTGCATCATTTGACATTATTTTCTCCCATTCTGTAAGTTGCCTTTTAGTTTTCTTTTTGGTTTCCTTTGCTGTGCAAAAGCTTGTCAGCTTGATTAGGTCCCATTGGTTGATCTTTGCTTTTATTTCTGT
>PVHT021183629.1:6451926-6463332 GCA_004024745.2 Catagonus wagneri | reverse complement strand
CTTTTTGGTTTCCTTTGCTGTGCAAAAGCTTGTCAGCTTGATTAGGTCCCATTGGTTGATCTTTGCTTTTATTTCTGTTGCTTTGGGAGACTGACCTGAGAAAACATTTGTAAGGTTGATGTCAGAGAATGTTTTACCTATGTTTTCTTCCAGGAGTTTAATGGTATCTTGTCTTATATTTAAGTCTTTAAGCCATTTAAAGTTAAATTGAGTATGTCATCAAAACTCTCCCTACAAATAAAAGTCCAGGACCAGATGGCGTCACAAGTGAATTCTACCAGACATACTAAGAGGAACTCATACTCATTCTCTTTAAACTTTTCCAAATGGTTGAAGAAGAAGGAACACTCCCAAAGACTTTCTATGATGCCAACATCACCTTAACTCCAAAACCAGACAAAGACACCACAAAAAAAGAGAACTATAGGCCAATATCTTTGATGAATATAGATGCAAAAATTCTCAACAAAGTTTTACCCAACTGAATCCAACAACATATCGAAAAGATCATACACCATGACCAGGTGGGATTCATCCCAGGTGCACAAGGATGGTTCAACATACACAAATCAATCAACGTCATACACCACATTAACAAAAGAAAAGTCAAAAACCACATGATCATCTCAGTAGATGCAGAAAAAGCATTTGACAAAGTCCAACATCCATTCTTGATCAAAACTCTTACCAAAGTGGGAATACAGGGAACATTCCTTAACATAATAAAAGCCATTTATGATAGACCCACAGCAAATATAATACTCAATGGAGAAAAGCTGAAAGCATTCCCACTAAAATCCTGAACAAGACAGGGATGCCCACTCTCACCATATTCAACATAGTACTAGAGGTCCTCACTACAGAAATCAGACAAACAGAAGAAATAGAAGGCATCCAAATAGGAAGAGAAGAGGTAAAACTGTCACTGTATGCAGATGACATGATACTTTATATAGAAAACCCCAAGGACTCAGTCCCAAAATTACTTGAACTTAGAGACAAATTCAGCAAAGTGGCAGGATATAAGGTTAATCTTCAGAAATGAATCGCATTTCTGTATACTAGTGATTAAATATTAGAGAAAGAATACCAAAATATTTTACCTTTTAAAATAGCACCCCAAAAAATCAAATACCTGGGAATAAACTTGACCAAGGAGGTGAAAGACCTATAGGCAGAGAACTACAAAGCATTAATCAAGGAGATCAAAGAAGATACAAAGAAATGGAAAGATATTCCATGCTTATGGGCCGGAAAAATAAATATTGTAAAAATGGCTATATTACCCAAAGCAATCTACAGATTCAATGCAATCCCTATCAAATTACCCAAGACATTCTTCACAGAACTAGAACAAACAATCCAAAATTTTATATGGAACCACAAGAGACCCAGAATCACCAAAGCAATTCTAAAGAACAAAAACCAAGCAGGAGGCATAACTCTCCCAGACTTCAGGAAATATCACAGGGCCACAGTAATCAAGACAGTGTGGTACTGGTACCAAAACAGACATACGGACCAATGGAACAGAATAGAGAACCCAGAAATAAACCCACATGCCTATGGTCAACTGATTTTTGACAAAGGAGGCAAGAACATAAAATGGGAAAAAGACAGTCTGTTCAGTAAGCATTGCTGGGAAACCTGGTCAGCTGCATGCAAATCAATGAAACTAGAACACACTCTCACACCATGCAGAAAAATAAAGAGTTGTTATTATTTTCATTTACTAACTAGAAATTTTAATCAGTGCCAGATAAGAATTTATTTTATCCACTTAGCTTCTCATCCAAAAAGATTAGACCTAAATCTACTGATTATTTAGGAAGTCCTATTTTATTCTTTTGTTTAATTTACTCCTAATTTTTTGGTCTCATCAACAAAGTTCTGCAAACTTTAGTTCTGCAAATGTTAGCCACTGCAGAATAATCAATAGAACAAATGCACCATTTCAATATTTCACTCCAAAAAAGTCAATATTTTCCCTCAAGGAAGAAAAAAGTGCACACTGATGACAATAATTAGGAAGACAGAGTAGAAAAAGAGTGGTTGAGAAAAAACTGTTATTAGGACCCAGCTCTGATTTAAGTGCTGTGGGTAGCATTTTACTCTCAGCTCATTTCAAGACCCTGCTGGAGAATTGTACAAGAGGTTGTTAAAAGGAGGTAGTTAAAAGTTTCAGGTCATTAGGATTTATGTCAGCAGTGCTCTGAGAGGAAGGCTTTTTTTTCCTCCAAGTCTGAAGTGTTGTTTTGGCCCATTGTCAGCTGGAAAACAGATGTCTTATAGGTGAGATGTTTGTTGCGCTATATCACCTCATCGAAGATGGTGCTTCATTCTATCTAGAGGAACAGAGAAATTTATGTCTCAAATTTAACCATTTATGGTTGACTTTTTTCCTTTTTCTCTTGTATACAATTTATTGTACACCAGCTGCTTATTTAGGACACAGGTTCTACTGAGTGCATCATCTAGTAACTTAAATTTATATTCTTGGTTTACTTTATTAGTACAAAATCTAAAATGTGTAACAGTATGTAGTATTTATGCATTTAGACAATTGATAACTGACACATAACACTGTTTACTGTAAACACTAACTGAAAATTCATTCATTTGAAAATTTGGTCTTTTCATAATCCTTTTTATTTTAGCCAATTCTTCCATGAGTTTTCATCCTGAAATTTTTAATAGTCAGGGGTAACTCTTCCATTATAATTCTTAAGTCATTTTTAAAAGTTACTTTAAATTCTTAAGATAGTGAAAAACAGTCCAACCCCGTACATTTGGCCACAAACCACTGGTTGAAAATATGCTATAACAGTGTGCTCATTATATTACCATCATAGCTTAAAAATGCACACCTTTTTTGACTCAAGAACAAATTAGGACCTCTGCAATGTGCAATTTGTTTTGCAGCCCAAGAAAACTGATGAATGGGAATTTCTTATAATGACCAACATGCTTAAGGTGAAGTAAAACAAATACCAATTCACTTTATTTCTCATTTTTACCTGGAATCTTTCTGCAGATTTTAAATTGGAATGGTCAATACACCAGATGGAATCTAGTAGCAGTACTTGGCAAATAAATTATGAACTGATAGGAGATAAACACAAACTTTCAATGTAATAATAAAATCTTCCATTTACTGCTTTCTATAATGTCTGTTCTAGGACTAATGACAAGATTGTATATTAAATATTGGAGAATTCAGCAATTTGTAAATATCTTTGTTAACTCAAGCAATCCATATTATATTTTTAATTTAACTCTGTGACATACTTAAATTTATTTCAAATAATTTGAACTAAAAAGAAGTATAGATTGTTTTTTCTAGCATCGTCCACATTTATTAAATTTTAAAGATAGTATTTGATTAAAACAGAAAATCATGGCTCATGCAGTTGCAAAACTTATATTTCGGTTCCTCAATGAACTGTAACTCATAGTGAGTTGCCAGAGTTTTATGTCAACTTGAACATCTCCAAGAGCTTTATTAAGAAATGGTCTTATCCTTCAACAAGTGAAAAATATGTGTCAGGTAAAAGTGGGAATTGAGAAATTACAATAGTATTATTCTCTAAATTCGTGTATTATCAATGGAAATAGTTACATTCCGTTAACTATAAAAATAGTTGTTTTTTTGCTAATTTTCCATTGTAGCTATGAATTAACGTCGGAAAATTAATCTTATATAATTCTTATATACTAGAAATGCCATCTAAGAATAGTTACCTTTTATAAATAAATTTATATTTTTATAAATGTTTCATAATTTACTGGCTTGAATTACTTACCCAGAATGCAGAGTATACTTTTGAATACTGAGAAGTTAGAATAGTAGCAAAAGCTTATCATAAGACTCTAGTTGTAAATTGGTAAAAATCAACATGCTGGAAAAAATTCTTAACGATTTTACAGCTTTAAATAGAATATGATAAAAACGTTTTTATAATATTGACTTATTGGCAAGTTGGAGAGCTTAGGAACTTTGTAATAAAAAAGTAGTCATTCCATATAGAATATAGATTGCTAGCTTGAAAGACAATGGGGATTTCATGGGGCAATCACATTTACATTTCTCAACTGCTGTGCACTCTAATTTTTACTTTAAAAAGTTAATAACAAAAGTAAACTTTGCTTTTAAATCAGAATCCTGGTTTATTTGACTATGCATGATTTATTTGTCATTAGTTATTTAAAGATACAAAATAGCCCCCAATTTTATGTATTTCTAGAATGTTATTATACATTTAAATATCAGTACTGAAGTCTTCCTATTCAAGAATAAGATGACCTTTTTTTTTTTTTTTTGTCTTTTTGCCTTTATGTAGAGCCGCACCCACGGCATATGGAGGTTCCCAGGCTAGGGGTCTAACAGAAGCTGTAGCCGCCGGCCTTCGCCACAGCCACAGCAATGCGGGATCCGGGCCGCGTCTGCAACCTTCACCACAGCTCACGGCAACGCCGGATCCTTAACCCACTGAGCAAGGCCAGGGATCGAACCCGCAACCTCATGGTTCTTAGTCAGATTCATTAACCACTGAGCCACGAAGGGTTTTTAAAGACCCTAAATAAATATTGATGTCATAAAATTTTTGGTTTTGTTCTAATTATAAAATGAAATGCATTCTGTTTGTAGGATTAAGTTAGAAAATTAATTCATCCACCCTTATCTAGAAATTAAAGATATTATGAAAGACAGAAAAATGCTGTACTTGTGCATTTGTATTAATAATTACTTATAATAGAATAAATCATTGTCCTGCTTGTTAGGGTTTCACACTTTAAAAATTGTGTGAAGGCAATTATTGATGATTCTTGCAATACTGCTAATCTTGTTAATGGGTCAAAAAATTCACAAATAAATACCCATTGCTTATTTGATAGAATATTAAAAAGACAGCAGGTGAGTCACTGTACACTATCAGAAGAATTGATTATCCTTCCATTGCTTTGCACCTCAGTTGTCTTTTATAATTTATGTCTGTTTGGCTCATAGCATCATGCTGAGTACTCCCTCTCTAGAGCTATATTCATTTTATCATTTGCTTCCAACAAATCTCCTTGATATATAGATTTCTGCTGTAAAAATCAATCTTATAATACATGTTTGCCATATGTAAGTTTCCAGCTACTTTGAACGTATTGTTTGTCAGTCCTTAAGAACTTACTGCTTACTTTAGCAACAACATTACAGGTTTGCTAAAAATTCCAAACAGGCTTTCATATCTGATGCTAGAAAAAGATTTTGCAATATTTTCATTTTCATTATAAAACAGAGTTTGGTGTTCATTCAGAATATATCAAGCCTATTTATATTTCCTTTGCTACAACCATGAATCCAGTCTATTGTGCTGTTCCCTTTTCCCTGGTGTACATACTTCTCTTCAATACTAAATCTATAATGTACAAGAAGTGTAATCATCCTGAACACATGGAGTCTGGTTAGATAGTTGTCATACCTACATACAGTTTGACTTTCAAACAGGAATTCTACACACACACACACACACACACACACATTCCCTTGAAAATAAAAAGATTAAGACAACTTGCCTGAAGCACTTAGCTGGACTTTAATTATATTTTCGGGAAAGCCCCAGATATGCCTTTGAAAGATAAACCATTTTCATTCTGGGAAAATTTTACTTTCTGTTTTCACTGGAGGTGCCAAAAAAAGTGTTAAAAAGAAACAAGCATGTTGTCATAAAATTGCTTTTTATACAAAATTCTTAAAAAAAGTCTCCACAACTATAATTTAAACCACAGTTTCAGAGTATCCAGTAATCATGTGGCAAAAAACATGGAGAGAGCACTATTTTTTACAATTTAATTTGTAAACTCTGGAACATTTAAAATTTGCTTTATGTAAATAAAAATAGTTTGGGTTTTATTTTTGAAGTTTTAGTGGCCACATAAAATTTATTTAATGTCATATTAATTATTGCTCATTTTAACTAAATTTTGGTTTCTTTAACTTTATATGTATCTGGGACTTCACTGGATTTATAACATGGTGAATGTTTTGGAGTTTATTTTGTCCACTAAAATATCCAAATGCCCTCGATTTATAAATTTTTTCTACTAGAATGTGTTTCTTTTTAACTAAAATTTACTTTCCTTCTTTACATAATTTTTGTACTATGTATTACCCTTTTTCATAAACCGCAGATACATAGATTTTAGTTATGTCTCTGAAAAGCAGGTTTTCTAATGTTGCCTTAAGAAATATTAGGAGGTATTCAGAAACAGTGATTTCTATGAAGTTATTAACATATTTTATAGACTACTGCCTTAATATTCATATGAAAAAGACAATACTTGCAAAGTGAAAATGGTCGATTTCAGCCTTTCTTATCAAATAAATTTGTATTAAAATATAATATCTACCCTATTCCTAGACATGAAGCATATATTTAACCTATTACAGAATCTAAATATCATTATTATCATTATTATTATATGCATTTAGAAGGGTGAACAGAGTATGTGTCTAAAAAAGAAGCATAGGGTCTGAATAGACATTTTTCAAAAGAAGACATACAGATGGTAAACAAGTACATGAAAAGATGCCCAATATCAGTAATAATCAGGGAAATGCAAAGCAAAGCTATAATGAGATATTAACTCACACCTGTTAGGTTAGCTATTATCAAGAAAACAAGAAATAACAAGTTTTGGTGAGAATGTGGAGAAAAAGAAACTTTTGTGTACTGTTGGTAGGAGTGTAAATTGGTGCAACCACTATGGAAAACAGTAGGAGTTTCCTCAAAAAATTAAGAATAGATCCACCATGTGATACACCAGTTACACTACTGGTATTTTATCTGAAAAAGGAGAAAACACTAACTTGAAAAGAATGTATCCCCATGTTCATTAGAGCATTTATAATAGCCAAGAGATGAAAATAACCTGTGCCCAAAAAGGGATGAATGGGTAAAGGTGTCACACAAACAAAGAATTGAGAAAGCATGACTTTTACAGATACCAAGGTGAAAACTGCATCTATAAATCATACTTAATAGTGAAAAGTGAGCTGTTTCCTTTCTAGGTTCAGGAACAAGGCAAGGGTATTCCTTCTCACAACTCCTAGTTACATTATATTGGAAGTCCTAGCTAGTGCAATTAAGACAGAGAAAAGAAATAAAATTATACAGATTAGAAAAGAAATAAAACTGCCTTTGTTGGCAGATAGCTTGGTTGTCTATGTAGAAAATCCCAAAGGATCAATAAAATTCCTGGAATTAATAAGTGATTATAGCAAGGTTTCAGAATGCAAGGTTAGTATACAAAAATTAATGCTTTTTGTACAGCAGCAACAAATAGTTGGAGTTCAAAATTAAAAACACAATACCATTTACAGTAGCACCAGAAAAGAAACACTTAGGTACAAATATAACAAAATATGTACAAAGTCTATATGAGATAATACAAAACCCCTGAAGAAGGCATCTAAATAAGTGGAGAGATAGTCCACGTTCATGGATAAGAAGACTCAATATTGTTAGGATATTTGTTCTTCCAACTTGATTTATATGTTCAAGGCAATCCAAAC
Organism: Catagonus wagneri; assembly: GCA_004024745.2. NCBI lineage: Eukaryota > Metazoa > Chordata > Mammalia > Artiodactyla > Tayassuidae > Catagonus > Catagonus wagneri. The sequence goes on along the minus strand of PVHT021183629.1, from coordinate 6,455,768 downwards.
AAAATCCCAGTAAGTCATTTTGTTGATATGAACAAGCTAATTCTAAAGTTTATGTGGAAAAATGAAAGACCCAGGATATCCAACACTACATTGGAGGAAAGGAACAAAGTCAGAGAATGTCAGAGGACTGATACCTCATTTACTAACTATAGTAAACAAGATAGGATGGTACTGGCAAAAGAATAGACAGAGAGATCAAAGGAGTAGAATAGAGAGCCCAGAAACTGACCCATATAAATATAGTCAATTCACATTTGGAAAAGGGGGAAAGGGATAGTTTTTTCAACAAATGACCTGGGTACAGCTTGACATCTATATCCAAAGGAGTTAACCTAGACCCAGACATTATACCTTTCACAAAAATTAACTCAGAATGGAACATAGATCTAAATACAGAGCACAAATTGAAAAATCCTAGAGGATAACATAGAAGTAAATGAAAATGACCTTGGTATTGCCAATGAATTTTTAGATACACCATCAAAAGCACAATCCATGAAAGAAAAAATTGCTGTGCTGGACCTTATTAAAATTAAAAAATTCTTCCTTGTGAAAGACATCACTAAAAGAATGAGAAGACAAGGCACAGATTGGTAGAATATCCTTGTACAACACATCTGATAAAGAAATGAGAAAATAAACTACAGACTGGGAGGTGATATGTTCAGAAGACATATTTGATAAAGGATTTGTACAAAATCCACAAAGAACTCCTAAAACTCAACAATAAGGAGACAAATAGCTCAACTGAAAAACACAAAGATCTCAGTAGAAACTTCATCAGAGCAGAGGTACAGATGGCAAATAGAATATGAAAATGCTCAACATCATATATCATTATGCAATTTCAATTAAGCTATAATGAGAAAGCACCCATTAGAATGGCTAAAATGCAAAATTCTGACACCACCAAACATTGGAGGGGAGGTGGAACAGCAGGAATCCTTCCTTGTTACTGCTGGGAATGCAGAAATGGTACACAGCCACTTTAGAAGAGTGTTTTGAAGTTTCTTACAAAGTTAAATGTATACGTACTATGTGATTGAGCAATAGGATTCCTTGGTTTTTACCCTATTAGTTGAAAATTTGTGTCTACAGGAAAAGGTGCACATGAGTATTTTTTTCAGTGTTTATTATTCATTATTGCCAAAACTATAAAATTACCAAGATATACTTCAGTAGGTGATTCAATCAACTGTGGCAATTCATACATTGGAAAGTTATTCAGCAATTAAAAAAAAGCTTTCAAGACACGTAGAGGAATTCAAACAGAATCCAGTGTGCCCCTGAAATGAGAAAATAGAGTTAGGAATTTTAAGAGTTCAAGTGGTTAGAATTTTCAGGGTACAATATGGGAAAGAAAGGAATATATGGCAAGGAGAGAAGTGATAAGGAAGGAGAGGGAACTCTGGAAATCTGCACAAGTCCTTGCCGTCTGCAGCATAGAAGTCTATATTTGAAAGCTACCTCTTGGCCTGCTACTGGGACTTGGTAAAGATGAAGCACATGACCATGAGTCAATATAAACTGACAAAATAACCAGAATTACTCTCTTAGATCTGGGTGCTATCAGATGCACAAAGTCTTTTTCTGCTGTTATTCTTAAAAGGTAACAGTTCTTTAATCTATATAATATGACTAACACTATTGTAGGAACTTGAATTTACATTATCTTACTTTTCCTTGAGATACCATCTATATGTCCTTCCTTTTCCTTTTCTTATCAATCTTTGTTTCCTTCTCGAGCTTTCTTCTATTGTTGTTGTCTCTTTCCTTTCACTCGCTATTAATCTTTGAGAAGGTCAGATGTTTAAGGAAGTTGCTCTTACCACCATACTACACTCTGTAAAATTAATAACATATTTATAGTATTTCACCATATAAGTAGATCTAGCTATTGTGTCTTTGAATAATATATTTTTCTTTTCTTTTTCCTTTTTTTTTTTCTTGATTTTAAGGGCCACTCTTACTACATATGGAAATCCTCAGGCTAGGGGTCAAATCGGAGCTTCAGCTGCCAGCCATAGCCACAACCACAGCAATACAAGATCCAAGCTCTGTCTGCTGCCTATACCACAGCTCACAGCAACACCAGATCTTTAATCCACTGAGTTAGGTTAAGGATAGGTAGTAACCCACGTCCTCATGGATACTAGTTGGGCTTGTTACCACTGAATCACAGTGGGAACTCCTGAATAATGTATTTTTCATTTAGACTTTTCTGAATAACAAAAAAATGTGAATTATGTGAATTTAGGATTTTTAGAAAGCCAAAGAAACACAAAAAATTTGCAAGAGTTAAATGAAAGTCTATAATTTTCAGAACATTGAGAGTGAATACAAAGGATTTTTACTGTAATGTTTTCATGTGCAATTTTGTCCAGCTTTTTAAAAATAATTACTGTAGACATGTTTTCCCTCATCTTACAATAATACAAGTATATAGTTAACTATTCTTTTTTGTTTACTCTAGTAGTTATTTTGTTGAATGAGCAAATCTAGTAGTTAAAGGACAGTCTTTTGTTTATTTTTGCCAGTTTTGTAGATTTTTCTTGTTTTTATATTTAAATGATATACTTTTCCTCTTTAATGAGGAAATTTATATATGTAAGTATATAAAATATACTTTTTAAAAATTTAAAATGATTGAGTGTAGATCATTGGAAACTATTTTACCAGAGATGATGAATTTTTTCATATTTTATCTGACATTTTGATGAATGAAATAGAGACATTTAAAATTATGCTGTATACGATATTGCTGGAAATGAAAGTTCAGCTACAGTTTTTTTTTGTTTTTTTTTTAAGTATAAGGAGTTTTATTTAGAATCATAAGAGCTTCTTTTTGGTTGGAGTGGAGAGAGATTTGCTGTGTTATATTAATACCCCATTTTCTGTTACTTCAGACAGCTATCAATACATTTGTATGAACAGTTAATGTATCTTTTTTTCTTAATTCTGTTGTTTTAGCAGATTGTGATATGATTATAATACAGGAAATTACATGAGTTTAAAATGTACACTTCAATAAAATTTGACATATATATGTATCCATAAAACCATCACATTACAGATAATATCACTATTACTCCAAAAGTTTCTTTGTCCTCCCGTGAAATATGTATCTTTTAACTTCAGGAAATACAGTACAGCTCACTTATTTTTTTACTTTTTCACAAAATTACCATATAGGTTATGTGAGACAAATAATATTATCCTCATTTGGCCAATGAGAAAGCTGAGGCAAATTAAGCTAAACTTTTTTGCCTAAAGCTACTGAACAAACTCAGTAATAAATTTGACATTTAAATACAGGTCTTTTGCATCTCAGCATAGTTTGTATCCTTTTAAATATGAGCTAAATTATTATTTCAGGAATAGCGTCATATATGTGTTTTTAGATACTTGCCATTTGAATTATATGATCAGAGCAGAGAAATGCTGAAATAAAGGTATATAATTTATTATTGAAAATAATTGTTGTTTAAATCCATGTTTTTTTTTCCTCAATTTGTAGCACTGAGGGTCCATTTCTTTCCTTTTTTTTCTTATTTTGCTTTTTAGGGCTGCACCGCAGCATGTGGAAGTTCCCAGGCTAGGGGTCAAATCAGGGCTGCAGCTGTTAGGGCCTATACCACAGCCACAGCAACATGGAAACCCAGCCGTGTCTGTGACCTACACCACAGCTCACGGCAACACCGGATCCCTGACCCACTGAGTGAGGCCAGTGCCGAGGTCCAGCCTCAGCAGGGAAGTGGGTGCCCCTAAGGATGAACGGCGTCGGCGAATAATGACAGGAGTCAGGTGTGCAGCAGGCGAGGAGCTTCTATCTTCGCTTCGCT
>PVHT021183629.1:6432924-6450926 GCA_004024745.2 Catagonus wagneri | reverse complement strand
AACAGATCAGCCTCAAGCAGTTTCATTTCAGTAAGAGTAAAATTCCTTAAAACTATGTTAATCCTAAATCTATTTCTTTTCTCTTCATCACACCAAGCTAATATTATTGTAACCTATTAAATTCTATATAAATCACCAATAAAAATAAGCTTAAATATAAACTTTATAGATTTCTACTGTAGCTTTAATAGGTCAAAAGCTCCTGTTCAGTTAGCCTCGCTATGCCCTTGTCATTCCGGAGAGGTCAGGGATCCTTGTGCAGTTGCAGGGTTAGAGGAGCCATGTTGCCATTTCAGCGGGGCTCATCCTGCATGGCTCCCGACAGGCCAGCAATCCAGCCTTCATTCTCATGGATACTAATTGTATTTGTTTCCACTGTGCCAAAACAGAAACTCCCCATTTCTTTTATTTTTACCATTTGCTGATGCCTACTTTCCCTGCCCCCTAATTCTTCTTCCCTAAACTCATTGCATAGTGTTGAGCCGTCTAATTCCTAAGCGTAGGTAATATTACTCTACTTAGATGAGTAAATAGAAATCATTCTGTGTTAGAGTTTATTTTTATTTGTCCTCTCCTTTTAGAGGAAAATATTTCTCTATTCTATTACAAAATTTCAACTTCCAGCTCTCCTTTTCCTCCCATAGCTGCAGCTAATTTGCTACTTCAGTTTTCTCCATTCTGCTTTTGAATGTCCCTATCCATTAATTATTTTCCTTCCCAAATGCTCAGTTATTTAATATCCTAAAAAATATTTCCTTAGACAAGTTCATCTCTCAAACTACCCCATCATTTCCTTTACTACTTTGCTGTCAATGCTACTTTCCTAAACCCTTTCATATTTACTCATTCCATAAATTTGTTGTTAGTAAATATTTTGGGTCACAGAGCCATTCTAGCTTTTAAAAATTAGGTAAAATAATCCTAGAAAAATATTCATAATGACCAGATTCTCCATAAAAATCACTAACCTAGGTACTACTGTGAAGAGACTACAGGCGTGGTTACTAGTCAGCTGACCTTAAAATAAAGGTAATTTCTTGGGTTGTTAGAGTGAGCTCAATGTAATCACATGATCACTTGAAAGCAGAAAAGGAAAGCATGAATCATAGAGATGCAGCAGGAAAATAAGGCAATTTTTTTTTTAAAGAAGAGGAATTAGGAGAGATTTACAGCATGAGAAGGTTCTGATGTGCGTTGCTGGTTCTGAGATGTTTGGTGCCATGTGCAAAGATTAGTTAAGGTCTCTAGAAGTTAATGAGAGTCACATGCTGACAGCCAGAAATGAAATAAGGACCACATTCATACAACTGTAAGTAAATGAATTTGGCTGGAGCCTGAATGAGCTTAGAATTAGATTCTTCCCTTGAGCTTCCAAAATGCAAAATAGCTTTGTTGACACCTTGACTTTAGCCCAGTGAGTCCTGTGTCAGCTTTATGACGTATAGAGCCTTAGCTAATAAATGTGTAGTGTTTTAAGCTCCTAACTTTGTACTATGTTTTATAAGCGATCTCAAGTCTATATACTTGATGGTTGATATTCTTGTAATCCAAAGATCCATGCCAAAGGGTTTATGGACTCAGGTTAGGAACTCTTGCCTTACCTAGAGAACTTAGTCTTCAAATAAGCAAGCCAGCTTTGAAAAAGATGATAAATAATCTGATTTCTAAAACCAGAAATATCTTCTTAATTTCTTCTTATTCCTAATCTTTCTCATTTTTTTTCAATATTTGATGTGTAGGTTATTCCCTTCTTTTTGAAATTCCTTTTTGGACTAACTCTTCTACTATTGTATTTTTATAATTTTTTTCTTTGTCTCCTTCCTATTTCCTTATACTTTGTGTATCCATCAGTTGGACATTTCTCAAGATACTCAATTCTGAATCACATCATCCAGTCATTTCTTTACTTATCCCACCTTGAGAGACAGACTAATGTAATAGGTTGAGTGTAGGGTTTAAATCCATGTAGAACTTCATTTGAATTTGAGCTCCATGTTTTATCACTGTGTTAGCTGGCTTTCACTAGATTAAACTATATGAAAACAACCGCTGATTCTTAGTTGTTTATAAAACAAAAATTTTGTTTCCTTTCTTAGATGTGTTCTACTTTGTTTCATATGCTTTATTTATACTGGATCCAGGCTGAGGAGAATATTCAATCTTCTAGAAAAAGGAAAATAACAAATACATGTGATTGCTTTTTAAGTTTCTAATTTAATATAGTTTATGTATATGTTTAGAACAAGTGATATAAAAAGCACGTGGTTCATAATCTGCCGAAGTATATTCCTCCCTCAGGGACGCATAGCAAATCAAATGGCAAGGGGCAAGTACATATAATCTTTCTACTGGAAAGGAGTTGGAAAAAATATACAACCTATAAAAATTACTTTTACAGCAGTAACGACTTGCCTATACTTTTTGTCTCATTTTACTAATCGATAAATTGAGGATAGCAATACTTATTCCACACAGTTGTCATTGAGAATAAATCAGTATACATGTTTAAAATGTTGCCTTAGCACTTGATCCATTATAAGTGTTTGATAAATATTGGTTAATTACATTCTTTTCCAATTATTCTTATCCCGAGCTCTAGGATCCAGAGTTTTTACTGTTTGATGTTTTATTCTTACTGTGTCATTCCAATATATCCCATTCTAACTGCTTTGAACATAATTCAAGAGCCCATTATGTTTTCTCTGTAATATTTAAAAAGCCTTTAGTTGAGAAATTATATAATCACCAATTCTACAATTTATAATTAACCAAAATTTTATTTACCTTTATCTATCTAAAAAGTTGATATTACTTTCTGTTGCATGCGCTACTTCAATAATTTTTAGCATTTAGTATAGGAATAAGAAATATAATTATTTTAAAATTCAGATACAACATATATCTCAAATAATAAGACACTGGTAAATAATGGAATAGGTTGTTTCCCTTCCATCATATTTTTAACCTAATGCCCTTATGTTTGTTTCTTTTTTAATATATGTGATTTTGATTAAATGAAAGTCAGTTTTAAGCATATTTCTAAATTAAAATGTTAATAACTTCTTCTTTTAAGAAAAATAGAGCTTTTTTTCTTTTGTGATGAGAACTCAGGATTTGCTGTCAACTTGCACATAAATCATGTAGCAGTGTTAGCAAGTCATTATAGTATACTTTATATTGCTAGTACTTATTTATCTTGTATCTAGAAATTTGTACTTTTTTGACTATCCCCTTATAACATAATTTCCCATCCCCTTATAACATTCCTCAGGTACCCACAAAATTGAGCTCTTTTTCTGTAAGTGTGATTTTTAAATTTCTTTTCCTTTTTGATTCTACATTTAACTGTGAGCATACAATATTTGTCTTTCTGTCTGACTTATTCCACTTGACACAATACCCTCAGGATCCATCCACATGGTCATAAATGACAAGCTCTCCTTATTTTTTATGGCTTAATAATATTTCATTTATAAATGTAACACATTTCTTTATCTATTCATCCAGTGACAAATACTTAAGTTGTTTTCATGTCTTGCCTATTGTAAAATATGCCACAATGAACATGAGGGTGCATATATATTTTAGTTGTTGTTTGGATATTCCCTGAGGTGGAATTCCTGGATCATGTGATAGCTCTACATTCAGTTTTTTTGAGGAACCTCCATATTGTTTTTAATACTGGATGCACCAATTTACATTCCCACCAACAGTGCATGAGAGTTCCCTTTTCTTTATGTCCTTACCAAAACTTACTGTTTCCTATCTTCTTGGTTAAGGTAATTATAACAGGAATGAGTTGATATCTCATGTGGTTATGAGTTGCATTTCCCTGATAATTTGTAATGTTGAATTCTTATTCATGTACCTGTTAGCTATTTGTATATCTTTAGAAAAATGTGTATTCAGGTCCTGTGCCTGATTTTGAAAAATTGAAGTACAGTTTATTTACAATCTGTGTCATTTTCTAGTGAACAACAAAGTGATTCATATTCAGTTCTATTACGGTTTATTACAGGATATTGAATATAATTCCCTGTGGTATATAGAGGGACCTTGTTTATCTATTTTACATATAGTAGCTTGTATCAGCTAATCCCAAACTTCTAATTTATCCCTCCCCTACCCCCTTTCCCCTTTGGTAAACATATGTTTGTTTTCTTTTCCTGTAAGTCTGTTGCTGTTTTGTAAGTTCATTGGTAATGTTTTTTAGATTCTGCATGTAAGTGATATCATATGGTATTTTTCTTTCTCTTTCTTACTTCACTTACTATGATAATCTCTAGGTCCATCTATTTTGTAAATGATATCATTTTCTTGTTTTTTCTTCTAGTAGTTTTATTAGTGTATAGGAACACAATAGATTTTTTGCATATTGATTTCATATCCTGCAACTTCACTGAATTCATTTATTTTTTCTGTTTTCTGGTGGAGTCTTTAGGGTTTCCGCTTTATAATATCATGTCACTTGAAAATAATTATAGTTTTACTTCTTCATTTCTGTTTGGGATGAGTTTTCTTTCCTTTTCTTGCCTAATTGTTCAGACCAGGACTTCCATCTTTGTTGAAAGTTTGTTCATGAATGGCTGTTTAATATTTTCAAATGCTTTTGGTGCATCTATTGAGATAATTATATACTTTTTTCCTTCATTTTGTTAATGTGGTATATCACATTGATTCACAGGTATTATGCCATCCTTGCATCCCTGGAATGAAACCCACTTGATCATGATATATGATCTTCTAATCTATTGTTAAATTTCCTAGTGCTTTTTGAGGATCTTTCTACTTATGTTAATCAGGGATATTGGTTTGAACTTTTTTCTTTTTTTTATGGTGTCTTCATATGGTTTCGGTAAAAACGTAATTTTGGCCTCATATAAAATGAGTTTGGAATTCCTTCCTTTCCACTTTTATTTTTTTGGAAGAAATTGAGTGATGTGTATTAAATCTTCTTTAAATGTTTGGTAAAATACACCAGTGATACTATGAAGTCCTGGACTTTTCTTTTTTGGAAGTTTTTGATTATTGGCTCAGTCTCCTTGCTGTTAATTGATCTGCTCAAATTTTCTCTTTCTTCATGATTCAGTCATGGTGGTTGTATGTTTCTAGTAATTCACAATTTATTATGTTATCCAATTTATTGGTGTTTGTTTGTAGTAGTATCTTATGAGCCTGTTTATTTCTGCAGTATCATTTGTAATTTCCCTTCTTTCATTTTTTTTTATCATTTAAAAAATCTTAAAGTATAGCTGATTTACAATGTCTCTTCCACTTTGTACAGCAAAGTGACCCAATGACACACAGTTCCCTATGCTGTACAGTAGGGACCCATTGTCCATTCATTCCAAATATAACAGTTTGCATCCAAAAACCCCCAAATGCACATTTATCTCACTCCGTCCTCCCTAGGAACCACAAGTCTGCTCTCCTTGGGCATCATCTGTTTCTGTTTTGTAGACAGGATCATCTGTGCTGTATTTTGGATTCCACAAATGATATCATATGGTATTTGTCTTTTTCTTTCAGGCTTACTTTGCTTAGTATGAGAATCTCTACTTCCATCCATGTTGCTGCAAATGGCATTAGACTGTCTCTTTTATTGCTGAGTAATATTTTGCTATATATATGTACATCTTTTTTATTAAATTATTTTTATTATTATCCATTATAACTGGTTTATAGTGTTCTGTCAATTTTCTACTGTAAAGCAAGGTGACCCAGTCACACATAAAGATATACATTCTTTTTTCTCACATTATCATGCTCCATCATAAGTGAATAGATACAGTTCCCAGTGCTATACAATAGGATCTCATTGCTTATCCATCCAAAGGCAATAGTTTGCATCTATTACCCCACATTCCCAGTCCATCCCACTCTCTCCCCCTTCACCTTGGCAACCACAAGTCCATTTTCCATGTCCATGATTTTCTTTTCTGTGGAAAGTTTCATTTGTGCCATATATTAGATACCAGATATAAGCGATATCATATGGTATTTGTCCTTCTCTTTCTGACTTACTTAGTATGAAAGTCTCTAGTTCCATCCATGTTGCTGCAAATGGCATTATGTTGTTAATTTTTATGGCTGAGCAGAATTCCATTGTGTATATATATACCATATTTTCCTAATCCATTCATCTGTCAATGGACATTTAGGTTGTTCCCATGTCTTGGCTATTGTGAATAGTGCAGCAATGTACATACAGACGCATGTGTCTGTTTCAAGGAAAGTTTTGTCTGGATGTATGCCCAGGAGTGAGATTAGCTGTCATTTGGTAGTTGTATGTATAGTTTTCCAAAGTACCTCAATACTGTTTTCCATAGTGATCGTACCAGTTTACATTTCCACCGACAGTGCAAGAAGATTCCCTTTCTCCACACCCTCTCCAGCATTCATTATTTGTTGACTCGTTAATGATGGCCACTCTAACTGGCGTGAGATGGTACCTCACTGTAGTTTTGATTTGCATTTCTCTAATAATTAGTGATGTTGAATGTTTTTTTTCTTTTTTTGTCTTTTATAGGGCTGCACCCACAGCATATGGAGGTTCCCAGGCTAGGGGTCTAATCAGAGCTGTAGCGCCAGCCAACGCCACAGCCACAGCCACAGCAACATGGGATCCGAGCCACATCTGCGACCTACACCACAGCTCACGGCAACGCCGGATCCTTAAACCACTGAGCAATGCCAGGGATCGAACCCGCAACCTCGTGGTTCCTAGGCAGATTTATTAACCACTGAGCCACAAAGGAACTCTGAGTGCTTTCTCATGTTCCTGCTGGTCACCTGTATGTCATCTTTAGGGAAATGTCTATTTATCTTCTGCCCGTTTTTAAATTGGGTTGTTTGTTTTTTAGTTCAGTTGTATGAGTTGCTTGTATATTCTGGAGATTAAACCTCTGTCAGTTGAGTTATTTGCAAAAATTTTGCCCCATTCTGTAGGTTGTCTTTTCATTTTTTAATGGTTTCCTTTGCTATGCAGAAGCTTTTGAGTTTAATTAGGTCCCACTGGTTTGTGTCTTCATTCTAGGAGGTGGGTCAAACAGGATGTTGCTGTGATTATGCCAAAGAGTGTTCTTCCTATGTTTTCCTCTAGGAGTTTTATAGTATCTGGCGTTATATTTAGGTCTTTAATCCATGAGTTTATTTTTCTATATATTGGAAAATGTTCTAATTTCATTCTCTTACATGTGGCTGTCCAGTTTTCCTAGCATCATTTATCGAAGAGTCTATTTTTCCTCCACTGTATGTTCTTGCCTCCTTTGTCATAGATTAATTGGCCATAGGTGTTTGGGTTTATTTCTGGGCTTTCTATCCTATTCTATTGATCTCATTTCTGTTTTTGTGCCAGTACCATACTGTTTTGAAGACTGTAGCTTTGTAGTAGAGTCTGAAGTTAGGGAGCCTGATTCCTCCAGTTCCACTTTTCTTCTCAAAATTGCCTTGCTATTTGAGGTCTTTTGTTTTTCCATAAACATTTTAAAGTATTTTGTTGTAGTTCTGTAAAGGATGTCACTGGTCATTTGATAGAGATTTCATTGAACCTGTAGATGACCTTAGGTAGTATTTTCATTTTGACTCTATTGATTCTTCCAATCCAAGAGCATGGTGTGATTTTCCATCTATCTGTGTCTTTGATTTCTTTTACTAGTGTCTTACAGGTTTCAGAGTACAGACCTTTTGTATCTTTAGGTAGGTTTATTCCTAGGTATTTTATGTATTTATTTTTTTGATACAATGGTAAATGGGATGGTATCCCTGATTCCTCTTTCTGATCTTTTATTTTATATCTGTGTATTAATTTTGCAATTGATATCTGTGTATTAATTTTGTATCCTGTGACAACCAAATTCACTGGTGATCTCTAATAGTTTTCTGGTAGTGTCTTTAGGATTTTCTAGATATAGAATCATGTCATCTGCAAACAGTGATCATTTTACTTTTTCTTTTCCAATTTGGATTCCTTTTACTTCTTTTTCTTCTCTGATTACTATTGCTAGGAATTCCAAAACTATGTTGAATAATGGTGGTGAAAGTGGACATCCTTGTTTTGTTACTGATCTTAGTAACAAATCTTTTCAATTTTTCACCGTTGAGAATTAGGTGAGCTGTTGGTTTTTCAAACATGACTTTTATTATGTTGAGGTAGATTCCCTCTATGTTCACTCTCTGGAGATTTTATCAGAAATGGATGTTGAATTTTGTCAAAAGCCTTTTCTGCATCTATGGTTTTTATTTTTCAGTTTGTTGTTGTGGTGTATCACATTGATTTGTGGATATAGAAGAATCCTTGCATTCCTTGGATAAATCCCACTTGATCATGGTGTATGATCCTTTTAATATGTACTTTGATTTGGTTTGCTAGTATTTTGTTTATGATTTTTGTTTATGATGCTGGCCTATACTTTTCTTTTTTGTAGTATTTTTGTCTGGTTTTAGTATCAGGGAGATGGTGGCCTCATTGAATGAGCTTGGGAGTGTTCTTTCATCTGCTGTTTTTTGCAAGAGTTTCAGAAAAATAGGTGTTAACTCTTATGGGAATGTTTGATAGAATTTGCCTGTGTAGCCATCAAGTTCTGTACTTTTGTCTTTTGGAAGGTTTTTAATCACATTTTCAATTTTGGTACCTGTGATTGGTCTGTTTATGTTTTCAGTTTCTTCCTGGTTCAGTCTTGATAGGTTGTACTTTTGCAAGAATCTGTCCATTTCTTCTAGCTGTCCATTTTATTGTCATATAGTTGCTTATAGTAATCTCTTATGATCCTTTTTATTTCTGTGGAGTCAGTTGTAATTTCTCCTTTTTAATTTCTAATTTTATTGATTTGAGCCCTCTCCCTTTTTTTCTTTATGAGTCTGCCTAAGGGTTTATCAGTTTTGTTGATCTTTTCAAAGAACCAACCTTTGGATTCATTGATCTTCTGTATTGTTTTTTTTGTCTCTATTTCATTTATTTCTGCTCTGATCTTTATGATTTCTTTCCTTCTGCTAATTTGGGGCTTTGTGTGTTCTTCCCTCTCTAGTTATTTTAGGTGTAAGTTTAGGTTGCTTATTTGCATTTTTCTCCTTCCCTGAGATAAGACTTTATTGCTATACACTTTCTTCTCAGTACTGCTTTTGCTGTGTCCCATAGGTTTTGGGTTGTTGTATCTTTGTTGTTATTTGTCTCTAAGTATCTTGTGATTTCCTATTTAATTTCTTCAAAGATCCATTATTCGTTCAATAGCATATTGTTTAACTTCTAGGAGTTTGTGTTTTTTGCCTTTTTTTTTCTTGTTGTTGATCTCTAGTCTCATTGCACCATAGTTAGAGAAAATGCATGGGACAATTTCAACTTTTTAAAATTTACTAAGGCTTGATCTGTGACACAAGTTGTGATCTATGTTGAAGAATGTTCCATGTGCACTTGAGAAGAATGTATATTCTGCTGCTTTGGGATGGAATGTTCCATAAATATCAGTTAAATCTATCTGGTCTAGGGTGTCATTTAAGGCCTGTGTTTCCTTGTTGATTTTCTGTTGGGATGATCTGTCCATTGACGTAAGTGGGGGTATTAAAATCTCCTATTATTTTGTGTTGCTGCTGATTTCTCCTTTTATGGCTGTCAGCAGTTGCCTTATATATTGAGATGCTCCTATATTAGGTGCATGTATATTTACAATTGTGGTCTTGAGTCTTGTTTTTGTATGCAATCAGCCAGTCTGTGTCTCTTGATTGAAGCATTTAATCCATTCACATTAAGTTTAATTACAGATGTGTACATTTATTTCATTTTTTTAAATTGTTTTGAATTGTTTCTTTGGGGCTTTTTTCCTTCCGTTCTTTTGTTGTCTCTTCCTGTGATTTTCTGACTATCTTTAGTGTTGTGTTTGAATTGACAACAGTTTTTTATGTGTGTGTCAGGTAGTTTTTTGTTTGTGGTTCCCATTAGACTTGAAAATGACAATATATGTGTGTACAGACTTGTGGGTTGTAGTTCTCTAAATTTAAAATGTGTCTTCAATGTTCTGCATTTGTCTTCTCCTCATTCTTGCTAGTTTTATATCATATTTGTCAGTGGGTGATTTTTTACCTTTATATTATCTTTGTCTTTACCAGTGAGCTTTCTCATTTGAAATTTTCTTGTTTCTAATTGTGGCTTTTTAGTTTCTGCTTAGAGAAGTTCCTTTAGTAGTTGTGGTGGAGCTGGTTTGGAGGTGCTTAATCCTTTTAGCTTTTGCTTGCCTGAAAAGCTTTTGATCTCTCCATCGAATCTGAATGATATTCTTGCTGGGTATAATATTCTTGGTTCTAGGTTCCTCCTCTTCATCACCTTAAATATATCTTGCCACTCCCTTCTAGCTTGCAGAATCTATGATGAAAGATAGCTGTTATCCTTATAGGGGTTCCTTTTTATGTTATTTGTTGCTTTTCCCTTGTGGATTTTAATATTTTCTCTTTGTATTTAATTAGTATGTTTCTGTTTGATTAGTATGTATCTTGCTATGTTTCTCCTTGGCTTTATCCTATGGGGGATTCTCTGTGCTTCCTCAACTTGAGTGTTCCCTTTCCCATATTAGGGAAGTTTTTGCTTATAATCTCTTTGAATATTTTCTCTGGCCCTGTCTCTCTGTCCTCCTTTTGAAACCCTTGTGATGCAAATGTTGGTACATTTAATGTTATCACAGAGATATCTTAGACTCCCCTCAGTTCTTTTCATCCTTTTTTTTCTTTATTTTTTTCTGTGGTGGTGATTTTCACCACTCTATTTTACATGTCACTTGTTAATTCTTCTGCCTCCCTTATCCTGATATTGATTCCTTCTAATGTATTCTTCATTTCAGACATTGTGCTCTCCATCTGAGACTGCTGTTCTTTAGGTCATCTAACACTTTGCATTTCTGATAATTTCTCTTTGTGTCTGTTTTTCCCCAAGGTCTTGGATCATCTTTACTCTCATCTCTCTTGAATTCTTTTTTCAGAGAAGAATTAGTAATACATATTACATTTTATTCTGTGGCTAGAACATTCTAAGCTACACTGAAATGGCAGAAGTGAGTATCCTTGTCTTTTTGCTGATTTTAAAGGAAAAATTTTCAGCTTCTCATCATTGAATATGATGTTAGCTGTGGGTTTGTCATAAATGTCCTTTATTATGTTGAGGTACATTCCCTCTATGTCCACTTTCTGGAGATTTTTTTTTAAATAAATGTATGCTAAATTTTATCAAAAGATTTTTCTGCATCTTTGGAGATGATCATACAGTTTTTATTCCTCAGTTTAATGTTAATGTGGTGTATAACACCAACTGATTTGCTGACATTGAAAAATCCTTGCACCCATGGGATAAATCCCACTTGATCATCATGTATGATCATCTTAATGTATTATTGGATTCAATTTGGTTGTATTTTTTGAGTATTTTTGTGTCTATTTTTATCAGTGATATTGGTCTGTAATTTTCTTTGTTTGTGATGTCTTTGTCAGATTTTCATATAAGGGTGATAGTGGCCTCATAGAATGAGTTCGGAAGTGATCCCAATAAAGTGAGTAACAAAAATTTTATGGCTCTTCAGTGCATATGAAAGTTATGTATGCACTATAGTGTATTCTATTAAGTGTGTAATAGTATTTTGTCTAAAGCGATATATACGTTTTAATAAAAGTACTTAATTTCTAAAAATGTTAACTTTCATTTGAGCCTTCAGAAAGTCATTATCTTTTGTCTAGTTGAGGATCTTGCCTCTATTTTTGGCTGCTGACTGATAAAAGTGTCAGTTGCTACAGGTTATGGTGGCTGTAGCAATTCCTTAAGACAATACAATAGTGTAGTTTGCCACATTGCTTAACTCTTCCTTTAAGGAACAATTTTTCTGTAACATGCAATGCTGTTTGGTAGAAATTTACTCTCATTAGAACTTCTTTTGGGAGTTGTGGCTCAGTGGTAATGAATCCAACTAGTATCCATGAGGACATGGGTTTGATCCCTGGCCTCACTCAGTGGGTTAAGGATCCAGTGTTGTTGTGAGCTGTGGTATAGGTCACAGACGTAGCTCAGATCCCGTGTTGCTGTGGCTGTGGCTCTGGACAGTAGCTACAGCTCCGATTTGACCCCAGGCCTGGGAATTTCCATATGCTACGGGTGTGTCCATAAAAAGAAAAACAAACAAAAAATAAAAAAAATCTTCTTTTAAAATTGTTCTCAGTCCTCTCAAACACAGTCAATTGCTTTATCAGATAAGCTTATGCATTATTCTAAATCTTTTGTTGTCATTTAAACAATCCTCACAGCATCTTCACCTGAGGCAGAGTCCATCTCAAGAAAGTGCTTATGAATGTGCACTTTCTTTGCTCATACATAAGAAGCAACTACTTGGTAAAAATTTATTATGAGACTGCAGCTACTTGGTTATGTCTTCTAATTCTATATTTCTACTGCATATGAAGTAACTTCCTCAGCTGAACTCTTGAACTCCTCACAGTCACACATGAGGGTTGGAATCAACTTCTTCCAAACTACTGTTAATGTTGATATTTTGACTTCCCATGAATTAAAAATGTTCTTAGTGGCAACTAGAAAGGTGAACACTTACCAAAAGTTTTCTAATTTATTTTGCCCATATTCATCAGAGAAATCACTGTCAAAGCATCTATAGCCTTTGCCTTTTTAGGGCCACTCCTGTGGCATATGGAGGTTCCCAGGCTAGGGGTCCAAACAGAGCTGTAGCCGCTGGCCTACGCCAGAGCCACAGCAATATGGGATCTGAGCCACATCTGTGACCTACACCACAGCTCACAGAAATGCCAGACTCTTAACCCACTGAGCAAGGCCGGGGATTGAACCTGTGTCCTAGTGGATGCTGGTTGGGTTCGTTAAAAACTGAGCCATGACAGGAACTCCTAAAATATATTTCTTAAATAATGTCTTGAAAGTTGGAATTACTTCTTGATCCATACACTGCAGAATATATGTTGTGTTAACAGGAATGAAAAAAAAATGGTGATCTCCTTGTATGTCTTCATGTCCATTGTCAATGAGCAGTAATTTTGAGAGGAATCTTTTTTCTGAGCAGTAGCTCTCAGTAGTTTTCAGTATGCTTTAAAACCAGTAAACATTTTGGAAACAGATGTTTTGCCATCTAGACTTTGTCCTTGTACACAGAGTAGCTTAGAATAATTCTTAAGGACCCTAGGTTTTTGGAATGAGAATTGGCTTCAACTAAACTCTCTAGCTGCATTAGCACCTAAGAAGTTTGTCAGCCTGTCCTTTGAAGTTTTGAAGCTAGGCATTGACTACTCTATTTATGAAATTCCTATATGGTACCTTATTCTAATAGAAAGCTATTTATTCTACTTAGAAAAACTGTTGTTTAGTGTTACCACCTACAATAATTATATTAGCTTGATCTTCTGTATAACCTTGTGCAGCTTATATATTGGCCCTTGCTGTATCTCCTTCCCATTTCTGTTATGTAGATAGTTTTTTTCCTTAAAATTCATGAACTAGCATCTGCTAGGTTCAAAATTTTCTTCTGAAGCTTTCCCACTTCTCAGAGTCTTCCCAGAACTGAATAAACTTATGTCTTTTTTCTGGATTAGGTTTTGGCTTAAGGGAATGTTGTGGCTGGTTTGATCTAAACAGATAACTAAAACTTTCTCCATATTAGAGATGAGGGTGTTTCACTTTCTTATCATTTTGATGTTCACTGGAGTAGCACTGTTAATTTCCTTTAAGAACTTTTCCCTTGCATTCACAACTTGGCTGTCTACTTGGTTCAAGAAGCCTAGCATCCAGCCTATTTCAGCTTTCAATATCCCTTCCTCATTAAGCTTAATGATTTCTAGCTTTTTATTTAAATTGAGAGTCATACAACCCTCCCTTTCACTTGAACACTTAAAGGGCATTGTAGGGTGGTTAGTTGGCCTAATTTCAATATTGTTTCTCAAGAAATAGGCCTGAAAAGAGGGAGGGAGAGAGGGGAACAGATGGTCAGTGGAGCAGCTAGAACACACACAGTATTTATTGTCTATATTTGCTATCTTATGTGGGCATACTTTGTGACACCCCTCAAACAATAACAACAGTGACATCAAAGAGCACTAATCACAAATCACCCTTACAAATACAATAATAATAAGAAAGTTTGAAATATTGTGAGAGTTACCAAAATGTGACACAGAGAAACAAAATGAGCAAATACTGTTGGAAAATGGTACTGATAGAATTGTCCAATGCAAAAAATAGAATAGTCCAATGCAAAAAAATCACTATCTGCAAAGAGCAATAAAGAGAAGTACAATTTAAAAAATGTACTTGAAGTAATTGATTATTCAGAGTATCTAGGCTCTTAGTAGGAGCTGGCATTCAAGGAGAGCTGTCCTTATTAGGACTTTAAAACACTGAGCCTCTGGTTTGTAGCAACCCCTAATAATTGAATATAAATTGAATGAATTCATTCATTGATCACCCATTTTTTTTCATTCCTGCCATATATATTCATTTTATTTTTTCAACACAAGCAAGAGAGTCTGTTTCCTAGGGCCCTGCAGTCATAGGTCACACTTTGGGCTGTGCAGCTGGGGATCTGGACCATGGGTTGGTCATGTGGATGTGTTTCTGACAGGGACAGTTTGCCCAGAGGAGCTGAAGTGGACACACTTGGCCACCTATGGATTTTTTCTGCCGAAGTGGGATGGGGAGAAGGGCTCATTCTTTTCTTTTTCTTTTGGTTTAGTTTAGGGTCTGGGGTGCTGACCAGTTGGGGGATTGGAGGGCACCTTTCTCAGGTTTCTGGTTTTGTAGTCACAGTTTATTTCTGTTGTCTCCCAATAATTGTTAACGTTCCTTTCATATATCGATTTTCCTAGTTGTCATACACTATATGATCAGTGTATTAATAGGTCAGTCTGTAAATTTGGATTCCTTCTGATATTCTGTGAGTACATGCAGTCCTGCTTTTACTCTCTTTTGAAGTTTTATAACCCCGTCTATTATATCTCTTCCCTTTTTTACCTCTTCCTCTAATTTTCTCAGCATTGTTTCTATTCCTACTGTTCATCATGAACCCAAAAAACAAACAAACAAATTTCAATCCTGAGAAATTGTTGTAGAGGTGTTGTCAGAACCCTCATTTTATTTTATTTTGTTATTTTCAAAAATGTTATGGTTGCAGCCATGGAATATGGAATTTCTCAGGCCGGGGATTGAATCAGAGTCACAGCTTTGACCTACACCACAGCTGCAGCAATGACCGGTCATTTTAACCTACTGTGCTGGGCCAGAGATTGAACCCACACATCCTTAGTGACCTGAGCCACTGCACTTAAATTCTAAACCCACTGTGTCACAGCAGGAACTCCCAGAGTCTTCATTTTAACATGCAGAAAATTTCTACATCATGAGGAAAAAGTTCCCTTTACAAAGTAATTTTTCATGACTCTTATAACAGCTTAATTTTTAATGCATTTTGGAAATAACCACTTGAAATGTTACAGCATTGAATATTTGAGGTGAACCTTCATTTTCTCTCAAATCTCAATCTAATTTTATAGGTGATTATTGATTATTGTTTTATTTGACATTTTCATGTCACCTATAATCCTATTTCCTAGTGAGTCATACCAAAGTTGTGTTATTTCCATTAATTATTGTTATTCCTTATGTGAGTTCTACTTACATCATAATAAGTACCATTAAGACAGTGTTGAGGAGTAGGAGGGCAAGATGGCGGAGGAGTAAGAGGTCGCACTCACCCTCTCCCACAAATACATCAAAAAACACATCTAAATATAAAACAACTTGGACAAATCATCATCTGAATGCTGATTAATTTAAACCTCCAAAAACTGCAAGAAACCCTTGAAATAACTGGGTAGAACAACAGAAGAGAAAAGAAAAGGGTGAGAGAGAGAAAAGCAATTAGGATGGCAGCCAGCACCCCAGGGAGGGAGCTGTGAAAAAGAAAAGTTTCCTGGGAAGAAACCTAAACAACAATCAATGGATCAAAGACCAACGTAACTAGAGGGACATCAAAACCTGAGAAAAATGCAGCAGCTGGATTGAGATAGGAAAATCGGAGTTAGAGACCTGAATACAGGCCAGACACCACAGCCTGAGGCACTGGGCGGTGCCTGGGAGCTAAGACACAAGTTCCTAAGGTTAGTCCCTGCAAGAGAGCAGAGGTCGGTGGCTGTGGCGGTTGCTGGAATAGGACAAGGAACAGCGATATTCTAGGATTTGTGGATAGCAAAACCAGGACTGAGGGAACCGAGGAAGTCTGGTCCCCCAGGGGAGGCAAGTCTCCATTGTTAGGGAAGAGGAGAGGAGGAAGGGCTGGCCGCCATAGGAAGCAACTTGAACTAGCGCGCAGGGCGGGGTGACGGTGACCCACCAAACAGAGCAGAAGTGGGGAGGAGCCAGTGGAGGCTGCGGCAGTGGGGGCAGAGCCCGTGCCTTGAAGCCCATGGGTGGAGCACTGTGCCAGGTTGTGGACCCAGGCATCTGCGCCAGCAAGCATCGGCGGGGGTGGTGGGGCCCTGGGCCGGTCCAAGGACCTAGGTGACTGTGTCAGCCCACAGAGTTGGTAGCTCTGGTGGGTGGAGCAGTACGCGACCACACGGAGCTAGCTTTTGCAGAGGAGCGGGGCCAGCGCCAGCCACTGCCTCCAGGAAACCACCCCATCTGATGAGAAAGCATCAGCGGAAGGGTGGAACAAATGCCAGCCTGCTGAGCCAGCCTCTGACAGGTACCTCTTGTGGTTCCAATCACCTCAAAGAGGACTTTGTAATCAAACACTAGTTTCCCGTGGCTCTCACTCCCGGAGGAAATCATACTTCCTGCTGCTGCTGTTGCCAAATGCTTAAGACATCTGGTAGATCTGCCTAGAGCTCGCGACCACTTCCAGGGCTGGGCAACTAGGAGTGGACAGCGCCACCTTCCTGCAATTGAGAGCGTAGAGACTAGGCACCCACCCACTGTCGACCTTAGCCATTCCTACACTCTCACAGAAAACACTCAGGGAACCACTGAGATAACAGCCTGCTCATTCCAAAGAAATAGACATCAATAGTCAAACTCCTACACCAAAAAAAAATAGTAACCCCACCAAAAGATACAAAGGGGAGCTCCTCCCTAGAAGTAGCCTTCCAAGTCTACAGCGTGGCCTCCCCAAACTCACAGAAAAAAAAAAAAAAAACCACAAACAAGATGAAGAAGTTCAAAAACCATTCCCAGTTAAAAGAACAGGACAAGTCATTTAAAGCAGCCAACAATGAAACAGACATCTGCAGTCTGACAGAAATGGAGTTCAGAAGGGAGGTAATGAAAATACTTGAAGAATGAAGGCAGAATATCCAGAAATTAAGAGAAGATGCAAACAGCAATGCAGAGTCCTTTAGAAAGGAGCTGGAAATCATAAGGAGGAGCCAAGAAAAGCTAGAAAACTAATTTGCAGAGATGCAAACTGAGCTAAAGGCAATAAAGAGCAGTTTGAATAATGCAGAGGAACGAATTAGTGATGTAGAAAATAAAATAATGGAAATCATGCAATCAGGACAGCAGACAGAAAATCAAATTAAAAAACATGAAAGCAATATAAGAGATGTCTGGGATAATATAAAGCGGCCCAATTTACGCATAATAGGAATTCCAGAAGGAGCAGAAAAAGAAAAGGGCATTGAAAAAATATTTGAAGAAATTATGTCTGAAAACTTTCCAAATCTGAGGGAATCTGACATCAAGATACAGGATGCACTGGAGTTCCCTTCGTGGCTCAGTGGTTAACGAATCCGACTAGGAACCATGAGGTTGCGGGTTCGATCCCTGGCCTCGCTCAGTGGGTTAAGGATCTGGCGTTGCCATGAGCTGTGGTGTAGGTCGCAGACACAGCTCGGATCCTGCGTTGCTGTGGCTGTGGCAAAGGCCAGCGGCTACAGCTCCTGTTATACCCCTAGCCTGGGAACCTCCATATGCCGCGGGTGCGGCTCTAGATAAAGGCAAAAAGACAAAAAAAAAAAAAAAA
>PVHT021183629.1:6353933-6419423 GCA_004024745.2 Catagonus wagneri | reverse complement strand
CCGGATCCTTAACCCACTGAGCGAGGCCAGGGATCGAACCTGCAACCTCATGGTTCCTAGTTGGATTTGTTAACCACTGAGCCATGACGGGAACTCCTCTATCCTTTCTATTGATTCTAAATCACACAAGCCCTTTAGCTACACTGACTGACCAGCAACCTCCCTTCAATTATGGAGGAATGCAGCAAAGTCAGGAGACAGAAACAGAATTATTTTTAGGAGTTGGCAGTGGAGGGTGGGAGGAATAGATTGCAGAAGTGTAATTTTATGTTGTTTTGCACCATCCTAACTCAGAGTTTGAGAGGCTGCTGTGTCTTAGGTTACATCTGTGACCCAATACACAACTTCTTTAGCTCAGAAATGGTAAGTGAACTGTTAACTAAAGCTCAATGATGCAAAAATGTACTTCATTAGTGCCCACGGTGCCTGATGACTACAGTCACTACAATTACCACTCATAATTAGTCAAGACACAAACACTCAGTTTCAATGTCTACTAATGTGATCTGAAGCACTTTGTTTTGATATTAATAATAGCATAATTAAGTGAAAAGCTGGCTTGCTTTAGTTACACTATAGAAAATGGCACCCTCTTTTCTATGGTCATAGTTGACAGTATTTTCATTGGGGATGGAATATTGCTTAAAAACCTAATTAAAATGCATTTGTTGTCTAATTTCTGTTACAAGTTTTCAGGTAAAGTAAACTTAAGGGGCTGAGTTTAAGTCATTACTTTTGAAGAGAAAGTTGGGGAGATGAAAAATAATTACTAAGTACCTATGATATTTTGAAAAATAAATTAATTTTAATAATGCTGTGTCTAGCTCCATGGGCTTTTCTTATAAAGCCCCTTCATTACCTCCTTGGCTAGTCATTTCTTGATGTTCCTGTGTCTGTTGCAATGTTTCCTGTGGGACAACTGTGTCTTAATATTTTAGCAACTGCACAGTCATGTAATTATCTGTAAATAATTTAGCATGTATTTCATTCATGTGGAAATGATCCAATTAGCCAAAGTGAGGAAAAATAAAAACTTCCAATGAAATGTTAAACCACTCACAGTATGGCTTTATTTAATATATTATTATTTTATTTCCTTGGTGTTAGCTAATTAAAAATATTTTCTATTTCAGATTGTCTGCGAAGTTCCTCCAACTAATTTGAAGCTATTAATACTCATTTTCTCTTTCTTAAAGTATTTGGCATCCAAACAAATCTTTTCCTGTAGTTGTTATGGATTTGTAGGTAGGTTGGCTAAAAGTGCTTTAACTGTAGCTAAGACTTTCCCTTCAACAAGTTAATTGGCTCACCTGCATCCCCAGAGATATAGATGATATCATTCATAATGAATATAGATTTCCTCATGTGTCTACTTATTACCAGGATGATGTAGGAGTGAGGCAGTAGCACAGATAATTAAAAGCTATAGATTACCCAGTATTCTCTTTCACTAATATTAGTTGTGAAGGTCTTAGAATTTATAAGAAAAGAGAATATGAGATGATTTTAGAAATGTGTAGTCAGACTTATGCCTGCATAGTCTACAATGTAGAAGTTCTGCTTATGCATAATTCAACATCAACCGAAGTTAAACAAGCAGAGCCTTCGCCTATCTTTTCTTCTTACGAGCTATAAATAAGTTTGATGCCAATAGATTAAATGAGTTAAATTCCCTTCTGAAAATTAAGAAAAAAAAGAGTGCTTACTTCCAAGTTTTACTTAACTAATTCAGCTGAGTACCAAACACAAAAACAAAACTATCATCAAGATACCCCATTCATTTACAAGTGAGATTGATTGCATAGCCTTCCACGAGTGCTCTGGCTCATTATACACTTACCATAATGCTCAGCACTTTCTCTTGTCATGAATACTGTGCTTGATGTACCAGCTAATAGTCTGACTTTCTACATGGTATTTTAGGACATTTTCTCCAGGTGAATTTTTGTTTGATTTTTTAGGGCCGCACCCCCACCATGTGGAATTTCCCAGGCTAGGGGTCAAATTGGAGCTACAGCTGCCAGGCTATGACACAGCCACAGCAAAGTCAGAACTGAGCCACATCCTCAACACAATGCTGGATCCTTAACCTAATGAGCAAGGCCAGGCATTGAACTCACATCCTTGTAGATACTAGTTGGGTTCTCAACCACAACAGGAACTCCTCCAGGTGAATGTTTTTAAATGCTCACAAAATACCAAATAAGTTAAGCCCTCATAGATGAAAATGCATAGGTTAAATGATAGCTAATTGAAATTCATGATATTGTAACTTGTCTGTGTTGCAACGAATTTCCATGCTGAAGAATGTCTGCTATTTCCAGTATTTAGCTATCTAGGTTTTGGCTATTCATGAATAATATGAATAAAAACTGTTATTAATAAAAATTCCATATGAATTTCTAGATTTTTAGATGAAAATAAGTTTTATTTCTCTTGGATAAATGCCCATCAGTAAAATTTCCTGTGGACTCTATGGTGACTGAGTATTTACTTTTATAAGGAACTGTGTAACTGTTTTCCAGATGGTTATATCATTTTGCATCCCCACCATCAATGAGGGTTATCAATTTCTCTGAAACCTTGCTGTTTTTATTACATTTTAATACTTCTATGATTTACTATTTTTACAATATGCATGGTATTTATTTGCATTTTCCTAATGTTGAATATCTTTTCTTATGTTTATTTTCCACCCTTATTATATTTTTCAGTGCTGCTTCTTCATGTTTTTTACCCATTTTCTTATCAAATTGTGTTTTACTGTTGAATTTTTAAAGTGTTAAAGTACATTTTAGATATCTGTCCTTTGTTAGATAAGCAGTTGTAAATATTTTCCCCCTTTCTGTAGCTTGTCTTTCTGTTTCTTTTCACATGACATTTTACAGAATTAAAAACTTACAATTTTGATGAGAATCAATGTATCTATCCACTTGTTGGATAGAAAAAATTTTCCAATTTTTTACCACTTGCTGAAAAGGCTAAACTTGTCTACACCAACAAAAAACTTTGCTAGAACTTTGCAAGAAATTTTGTTAAACCTATAGATC
The DNA here is from genome assembly GCA_004024745.2 of Catagonus wagneri. Lineage (NCBI taxonomy): Eukaryota > Metazoa > Chordata > Mammalia > Artiodactyla > Tayassuidae > Catagonus > Catagonus wagneri. The sequence goes on along the minus strand of PVHT021183629.1, from coordinate 6,416,373 downwards.
AGTTTGGAGAGAAATGACATTTTTCCTCTTTTGAATATTCCAGTGCATGAACATGAAATATTTCTGTTTATTTAGATCTTTGATTTCTTTCATCAGAATTCTTTAATTTTCAAGTTAAAAGAGTCTATATATATTTTGTTAAGTATATACATAAGTATTTAATTTTCTTTGGAGTAATTGTAAAAAGTGTTTTTAATTTCAGTTTCTACATATTCATTCTTAGCACACAGAAATGTAGTTGATTTTTGTGTGATCATCCTATGACATTGCTGAAATCACTTATTAGGTTTCAGGAATTTATTTTATTTTTGGCTTTTGGTAAATTCCTTGAGAATTTTTTCTAAAAGAACCTTTCCTATCTGTGTCCCTTTAATTTCTTTTTCTTGCCTTATTGAACCCACTGAAATTTCCAGCGTTCGGAATTGTGAAAGCAGGCATTCTTGGCTTGCTCCCTATTTTAGGAAAAATGTATACCATCTTTCATTGTTAGAATGATGTTAGCTGCAGATTCATATAGATACGATTTATCAAATTGAGATAATTTCCCTCATTTTCTAGCTTGCTGAAAATGGGTGTTGACTTTTGTCAGTTTTTTTTAGTCAACTGAAAGAGCATAAGACTTTTCTTCATTAGCTTGTTGATATGGAGAGTTAGTTACTTTGATTGATTTTCTAATGTTGAGCCAGCCTTGCATATCTGGAATAAATCCCGCTAGATCTTGGGGAAATATAATGACTTTGATAAAAATATTTTCAAATGAATTTTAGATGACTCCCAAGGAATTTTGAAAGGCCATTAAGTGTATTATTTCACAACAGTATTGTGGAAAGTGTCATAAAATTGATACTACATTTATTTTCATTTATCCCTTAAAATAATTCATTGGCCTTTGCCCTGTATGCAGCATTTGCTTAAGAATTAATCTGTGATCACTAAATGCCATTATTTTTTATTCCTCTGCAAATGACCTCAGTAATTCTGACTTTTTAAAAATAATAGTAGACTCCTTTGTGAGGTGCCCTAATTTTAATGACAGTTTTCTTTCATACATATGCAGCTTTTAAATTTATATGCAAAATTAGGAGTTCCCTTCGTGGCTCAGTGGTTAACGAATCCGACTAAGAACCATGAGGTGGCGGGTTTGATCCCTGGCCTTGCTCAGTGGGTTAAGGATCCGGCGTTGCCGTGAGCTGTAGTGAAGTTTGCAGACGCGGTTTGGATACCGCGTTGCTGTGGCTGTGGCGAAGGCCGGCAGCTACAGCTCCTGTTAGACCCCTAGCCTGGGAACTTCCATGTGCCGCAGGTGTGGCTCTACATTAAAAAAAAAAGGCAAAAACACACAAAAAAAAATTAAACAATTGGTCTCCATTGATAAGAAAAGCAAAGGTTTATATTCCAGTTCTATACCTGTTAAGATCAATTCTCTTCTTAAGCGGTCTCTCACATAAAGTTTAATTATGTCTAACTTTTCATAAGGAGATGCAGCACTAAGAAAATGTTTAATATTAACAAATGCAAACACATTGAAAAATGAATAAAACATAAATATATTGAGTTATTTTAAAAATTCAACATGATGTTTCCATTACGTTAAAAAAGGAAAGTTCCAAGGGTTCCCTAGTGGCTCAGTGGTTTAAGGATCCAGTATTGTTACTGCTCTGGTTACTGCTGTGGGATAGATTTGATCCCTGCTTTGGGAACTTTCACATGCCTTGGGAATAGCCAAAAAAAAAAAAAAAAAAAAAGTTAAGGCTTCCAATAAAAGCAAAGATAAACAAATGGTACCTAATTAAACTTAAAAGATTTTGCATAGCAAAGGAAACCATTGACAAAATGAAAAGACAACTTACTAAATAGAAAATATTTGCAAAATATATGACTGATAATGGATTACTATCCAACATATACAAACAGCTCATACAACTAGATGTCAAAAAAAAAACCCTATTAAAAATGTGCAGAATAAAACTGAATAGACATTTTTTCCAAAGAGGAAATACAGAGGTTCAACAGGAATGTTAAAAGTGCTCAACATTGCTACTTATTGGAGAAATGCAAATCAAAACCACAATGAGATATTATTTCACACCTATCAGAATGGCTAGCATCAAAAAAAAAAACCATAAATAACAAATACTGATAAGGATGTTGCCAAAATTTGACCTCTGTCTTCCAGTGCTGAACTGATAGGCAGGGACACATTTGGGTAGAGGAGAAAAAAATAGCTTTATTGCTTTACCAGGTAAAGAGACGGCCACAGCAGGCTACTGTCTTAAAGACCGTGCACCCCCCCCCCTTAGAAAGAATTGCAAGGAGTTTTATAGTAAAAAGAAGAAAAGCATGTTTTTCAGATAGGAATCAGGGTTGGGACAAACACACATTCTTCTTTCTTTGGGGGACTCTTATTCATCAAAGCTGGAATCAGGAGATCCCAGTATAATAATAATGGTGGTCTTCTGGTTATTTCCTAAAATAACAGTGCTTGTGAAAAGGGCATATTTGATCAGAGATGAGAAAAAACTAGGAAAGTTCCTGAAAAATATCATGTGTTAATAGTCTTTGGTCCACAGGCAATTGTTCTTACTGTGCCCAAACTTTAGCTTATGGGTGATTGTGTTTAAGGCACAGTTAAGCCAGGGGGAAGGACAAGGAAGGACTCTAAACTGTCCTTGACTATCTCTTCCTTGTCTTTGCATCCCCTCCCTTCCCTGATCATCAACTCTCTGAATCTGTCCTTAGGAACTCAGGGAAAGTCATGGTGGATGAATGAGGCCCATTTCCCAAGAACAAGAAAAGGGGGACACAGCAAGGCTTTTGCACCCAAGATCCCCACCGGGCCATGTTTGATTTCAATGATGTGAAAAAAAGGGAACCCTCATATACTTTTGGTGGGAATCCAAATTTTTGCAGCCACTGTAGAAAAGCAGTATGGAGGTTTATCAAAAAAACTAAAATAGGACTACCTTATGATTCAGGAATTCCACTCTTGTGTATATATCCAAAAGAGCCGAAAACATTAACTCAGGAAGATACATGAACCTCAGTGTTCACAGCAACATTGTTTACATTTGCCAGGGTATGAAAGCAACCTAAGTGTCTATCAACAGACAAAATGGATAAAAAAGATGTGGGATGGTACATACAATGAACTGATATTCAGATGTAAGAATGAATGAAATTTTGCCATTTTCAGCAATATGGATGGACTTGGAGGGCATTGTGCTAAGCTAAATAAGTAACACAGAAAGACAAACACTGTATGATATTACTTATATGTAGAATCTTAAAAATACAACAAACAAATGAATAAAACAAATGCAGACTCACAGATGTAGAGAACAAACTAGTGGGAAGAGAGAAGTAGGGAGAAGCAGTATAGTGGTGGTGGGAAAAATTATTATGGGATTATATGAAATCATAGTGTTAAACTTTTGACAATTGTAAAGCTCTATAGAATTTTAAAAATCTTCATACAATAATACATTAAAATAGAAAGCTAACAATCCAAATAAAAATCAGTAAATTAAAAGGAATTAAAAAGAACAATCTTTAGTGCTAGGTGTGTGGGTTTGGAGGAGTCTTCTGCTTTCTTCTTTTCCCACAGCATTTCACCTGTAGCCTGGCCTGTATAAATGATATGATTGTTAACTGAAGTAGTTTTACAGCAATAAATACTACCTTGTTGAAGAAAAAAATTAAGGTTCTAGATTTACCTTGAATTGTAACTAATATGATGAAAAAAATTTCAATGCTAAGTAATCAGAGATTAAATATAGGCTTAATAATTAGAATTTAATTCTTTGTAGGCCAATACATAGTCAGGTACTGGTAATTTCATATGGTTCAAAGATAACATTTTTTTTTTTCTTATTTGGGTGGCCTGACAATTTCTTAAATTAAATTTTAAGGAAAGAGGAAATGTAGCACATATGTGTATACCACTGTCTCATTTTCTTATATTTCTATGAGATAACTATTATTGCATAATAATCTTTGTTTCACTCTGTCACTTACATAGTTCTTCACTTTTCATATGAACTGGGGGACAGAGTTATATTTTAGTAGGAATATTTACAGCATAATTCTAAAATGCAGGCTATTGATCTATTTTATTGTGTTTTTAAACCAACTAAAACAGTGCCTTTGGTGAATAATCACTTTTTTTCCCTTGTTGAAACAAGAATACAAATATTTTACTAGTAAGCATATTCTTAAGAAAGAGTACATGTAAATTAGTTTTATTTTAATCAAAGTAAGTTAGGCTAGAAAAATTGATGAATTTTCTTGCTAGCATTGCAAATGAGTTGATGTAAGGAATACATTTAGATGAAATATATTTAGAATTTAGTAGCGCCTTAGATACAAGATAATGACATCTTAGCCATAGAATGAATTCAGATTGCTTGGATATGAACAAGGATATAAGGACTGAAAACCAGCACTAGAATCGTAAGATAAAGATAGTAATAATAACACCTTCCATGTAAAGCACTTAATAACTTCATCAAAATACTTTACCTTGCATTATCTCCTTTGATTCTCAACAGCATATTTTTAAAAATAAAAATGCCACTTTGGTGAAACTCATTTACAGTTCTTCTTAAGCCTGACACTGTACAAGCAAAACAAATTTACCTATGCATTTAATCATATCACAGCAGTTCATGGAAACAATAGACTTAATTCGATCCATTTCTTCCTATTTCTCCTGTTCTTCCTTTAATCACACAGGCAATTTACCCAGTCTTCTTTGTATTTAACCTATTTTATATGTTCTTGTTTTGCTTTATAATCTACCAGAATTATTTTTTATCTGCGAGTTTATGTGGTCTTTAACTCCTTTATTTCTATTTCTCTGTTTTCTATTGCCATATCTGTTTTTACTTTTGTAAAAAATCGTAGGAATTTATAGTTCTCTGCTTTTATTCTCTTTCATTAGTTTCCTTAGATGTTTCCCCATTTCTTAACAAAAACTGTTCTTTATAAGCATAGAGTGTAATTACATTTTCTAAAGCAGGCCTACACTCTAACCTGGGTTATTTTCAAGTAATTTCAGTTTCCATTCCTCCAATCTCTGAATAGAATGTTATTTTTTTTAATGACATAACAATGAATTTTATTGCAATTATAGGTGTACAAAGATCATCACAAGTCAATGTGATAGATTTTGTGTCCCAAACCCACAGTGCATCCCCCCAACCCCCAGATTGTCTTATTTGAAAAACCACGGTTTTCCAAAATCTGTGAGTCATTGTCTGTTCTTCAAAGAAGTTCACTGTGTCTCTTTAGTTTCCACATGTAAGCAGTAGCATTGGGTGTTGCTGTCTAATTGTCTGACTGGTTTCACTTCGCACAATAATTTCTAGGTCCATCCATGTTGCTGTAAATGTTGTTATTTCACTCCTTTTAATGGCTGAGTAATATTCCATTGTGTGTATGTACCATATCTTCCCTGTCCACTACTCTGTCGATGGGCATTTAGGTTGTTTCCATGACCTGGCTTCTTCCCTCTCTAGCTGCTTTGAATGTAAAGTTAGGTTGTTTATGTGAGCTTTTTCTTGTTTCCTGAGGTAGGCTTGTTTTGCTAAATACTTTCCTCTTAGAACTGCTTTTGCTACATCCCAGAGGTTTTGGAGTGTTGTATCTTTGTTGTCATTTGCTTCTAGGTATTTTTTAATTTCCTCTTTGATTTCTTCAGTGATCCATTGGTTGTTTAGTAGCTGTTGCTTAGTCTCCACGTGTTTGTATTTTTGGCCATTTTTTTCTTGTTGTTGATTTCCAGTCGTATAGCATTGTGGTCAGAGAAGATGCTTGATATTATTTCAATTTTCTTAAAGTTACTGAGGCTTGATTTGTAGCCCAGGATGTGATGAATCTTAGAGAATGTTCCGTGCGCACTTGAGAAGAATAATTGTGCATGGATGATTTAGTATCTTTACTGTATATATGCCTTTCCTGGTGAGCCTTGTCATTTGTGGTGTTTTTGTTTCTGGTTGTGGCCTTTTCTTTTCTGACTAGAGAAATTCCTTTAAGATTTGCTGTAAAGCTGGTTTAGTGTTGCAGAAATCTCTTAGCTTTTGCTTATCTGTAAAGGTTTTGATTTCTTCTTCAAATCTGAATGAGAGCCTTGCAGGGTAAAGCAATCTTGGTTGGAAGTTTTTCCCTTTCATCACATGAAGTATATCATGCCACTCCCTTCTGGCCTGCAGAGTTTCAGATGACAAATCTGCTGATAACCTTACCAGGGTTCCCTTGTATGTCATTTGTTTCTTTTCCCTAGCTGCTTTCACTATTTTCTCTTTGTCTTTAATTTTGGTCATTTTGATTAATATGTGTCTGGGGTTGTTCCTCCTTGGGTTTATTTTATATGGTATTCATTGCACTTCCTGGATTTGAGCGAGTGGTTCCTTTCCCATATTAGGGAAGTTTTTGGCTATTATATCCTCAAATATTTTTCTGTCCCCTTCTCTCTCTCTTCTTCCTCTGGCACCCCTATAATATGGATTTTGGTGCATTTTACATTATCCCAGAGTTCTCTGAGACTCAGCTCATTTCCTTTCAATCTTTTATCTCTTTTCTCTTCTGCATTAGTGATTTCCACTAATCTGTCCTCCACCTCACTGATTTGTTCTGCCTCCTGGATGCTACTGTTGGCTGCTTCTAATGAATTTTTGATTTCAGTTATTGTATTTTGCATCTTTTCTTGTTTAATTTTTACACCTTGTATTTCTCTGCTGAGTGTTTCCTATAAATTATCAATCTTTGCCTCAGGTTTATTTCCAATGCTTTGCATCATCTTCAGCATCAACAGTCTAAAGTCTTTCTCCAGGAGGCTGATAATCTCCTCATCACTGAGCTGTTTTTCTGGGCTTTTCTCTTTCTCCCTTATCTAAGTTAGAGTTTTCTGTCTTTTCATTTTTATAGGTTTTTGGTGTGGTGACCTTTTGCCAACAATATAGAGTTGTAGCCTCCCCTAGTTCTGGCGTTTGCCTCCCCTGTGGCTAAAGTTGGTATGGAGGGGGCTTGCTGTAGGCTTCCCAATGGGAGGGACTGATGCCTGCCCACTGTTAGATGGGGTTGATTCTTATCCCTCTGATGGGAGGGGCTTTGTCTCTGGATGAGATTAGAGGCTGGCTGTGTGCCTGAGGGGTCTTTAGGCAGCCTGTTTACTGATGGGTGGGGCTGTGATCCCACCTGAATTGTTGTTTGGCCTGGGGCTTCTCAGCACTGATGGGAGGGACCAGATTTTTCCCAGAAATGTCCCCCTCCAGAGAAATGCAGGGTGATGAATGTTCCCAAGAGCTTCACCTCCAATGCCCTTCCCCCACAACAAGACACAGTCACCCCTGTTTTCCCAGGAGATCCTCCAAGAATTGCAGTCCAGTTCCACCCGGATTCCTATGGAGACTGCTTTGCCCTGGGACCCAGTGCACGTGAAAGTCTGTGTGTGCCTTTCAAGAATGGGGTCTCTGTTTCCCCAGTACTGTAGAGCTCCTGCACACAAGCCCTGCTGGCCTTCAATGCCAGAGGCTCCAGGGGCTCTTTCTCCCTGTGCCCGATCCCCAGGTGTGGGGTTTTGACGTAGGGCTCAGAACTCTCATTCCTGTAGCTGAGTCTCTGTGATGCAGTAACTTTCCAGTCTGTGGGGCTTCCCACCCAGGAGGTATGGGGTTGCTTCTATCACGTAATCGCCCCTCCTACCTCTTGATGTGGTCTCCTCTTTGTCTTCTGGAGTAGAATATCTTTTTGAAAGTTTACAGTCCAGTTGGTTGAAGGCTGCTCCGCATTTGGTTGTAGTTTTGTTGTTTTTCGGGAGAGAAGTTGAGCTCCAGTCCTTCTATTCCTCCATCTTAATCCAGTCTCTGCTAGAATGTTTTTTTTTTATGGAATCTCCAAATTCTCTTTCTCTTCCTCTCAGTCTGCTCTTCTACTCCCATTTAATTATTTTACTGATCCAGTTTTAAAAGCCCAGATTTTTCATTTTCAGTTTTACTTCTGCTTCTTTGAGGTCGGTTTGGTTGTATGTGTCTCCTCTTGATATCTTGTTCTTTGGACCTTCAGTATTAATGTGTCCTTGTTTGTAATACCCTTGGTGGTGTGTCATTACTCTGTCAGTATTTTGAACATTTTATAACTATAAATGGTATTCTGTGCACTTTTTTTTTTTTTTTTTTCCTTTATGTAGAGCCGCACCCGCGGCATATGGAGATTCCTAGGCTAGGGGTCTAACAGGAGCTGTAGCCGCCGGCCTTCGCCACAGCCACAGCAACACAAGATCCAAGCCGCGTCTGTGACCTACATGGCAACGCCGGATCCTTAACCCACTGAGCAAGGCCAGGGATCGAACCCGCAACCTCATGGTTCTTAGTTGGATTCGTTAACCACTGCCATGAAGGGAACTCCTCTGTGCATTTCTTAAACCACATTTTTAGCAAGTCCTCAGCATCTGTCTCTTCCATCAAAACTCAAATTTACCTCTAAATCAAACCATTTAACAGGTGCTTAACCCTACTGTCTCATTTCTAGAGTTACATCTCTTTCTCTCTCACCATTTCTCCCTCTCCCCCTGCCACCCCCAAACACACATCTAAAACCCAAACACACTTTTTTTTTTTTTTATGGTCATTTTAGGGCTGTACCCACAGCATATGGAGGTTTCCAGGCTATAGCTGCCGGCCTACACTATAGCCACAGCAACGCCAGATCCGAGCTGCGTTTTCAAACTACACCACAGCTCACAGCAACGCCAGATCCTTAACCCACTGAGTGAGGCGAGGGATAGAACCCACAACCTCATGGTTCCCAGTCGGATTCACTTCTGCTGCGCCACAATGGGAAGCCCCTAAAACCCAAACAAATTTATCCCTTCTTCTGAGACCGTTACTATTTCACAATTATCTTTTTAATCATGTCACTGTGTCCCCTGGTTTTGTTGCTTGTTTCAAACTTTCTTTATTCTTAGCTCTGTGGACATTTCAAAAATATTCTTAGCAGTTCTAGCTTTTTTTTTTTTTCTACTCTATACACTTTCAAATGTAAATCCAAATATTCCGACAGGGTGTAACTCTTAGCAAAATTTCTCCCTCCTGGGAATTTGGACTAGGTTAAATATATCCCTTGAATTCATCCCCACCACATATTGCTTTTCTCTATAGATATTATGATCTCTTGTATCCTCACCATATTTTTTCATGCACAATTATTTTCCCCCTTGAAAGAGCTTAATTTCTTTATCATTTTACCTCATTTACTTTTAATTTTCCTCTGCCAAGATCAATGGTGATTTCCTATTAACCCAGTACAATGGATTATAGTCAGTCCATGTCTTCATCTGTTCTCTTTGAAATAATTATCACCTTTCAATTTCCACACTTCCCACTTTTTGATCATTATTTCCTGTTGCTTTTCATTAGATTATTTTTCTTAGTGGGTCTCATAAAAGTTAATATTGATTAGGACTTTCTTCTTGTCTCTCTTCTTCTCACTTCATAATCCTTGGAATATCATAAACCAGTGGTTTCAGCTGTCACCTATAGGCTGAGTCTTTCAAAATTTTGATCTTGACCTATTCCAAACCGAGCCACACAGTTCTCTCCCAAACATATAGATATCTATATAGCTATATAGACTTTTCAAGCTCCAAATTTTCAACACAATTGGAACTGAACATATTTCTGTCTCTTTCTAAACCCTCTTCTCCTTTTTGTACCTTATCTTGGTGAATGCCAGTTTATCAGCCCATTTATTCCAGGCCAGAATTTTTTTTGCGTTTCCTTCATATTTATATATAATACATGATATTTGCTGCTTTTTGTTTATTCTATATAATAAATATATCTTTTTAAACATTTCTTCCTCTTCAGCTTCATGGTTAGGTAGTTCAACTTTTGTCAGCTCTCTCATGGACTACTGAGATATCCTTTTTACTGATTTCCCTCATACCTATTATGCATCCCAATCCATTCTTCAGTTCCCTGCTTGCATCAATTCACTAGTCCCTCATTGCTGTTTTATATGCATCCAGGTGTAACAGGGTCTACCTAGACTTGTGTTTGATTGTAAAACATTTCTACTCAAAATCAGCTCCAATTCCAAAAGTATTGATGACATCTGAGAACTTGTCATCAACACAGAATCTCATGTCTTGCTCCATTCCTCCTAAATCATAATCTGCATCTTAGTAAAATCCTCAGTTAATGTCCAAGCACAACAAAGTTTGAGAAGCACTGTATTGCAGTTCTGTTCCAAATGGTGCCAATTTGGGTATGTTGTAAGTCCTGGGGGTACCTGGCTATTTTTTTAATTGGTGTATATGTCATTATGTAAGTTTTGTATATAGCGTATTATATTTCCATGTCTGTATATACCATGGTGTATTGTCTACCAAAGGTTTAGTTTTCATCCATCACCATAGAGTTGACACCCTTTACCCATTTCACACTCTCTCCACCTCCTTTCCCTTCTGTTCTCTGTGTGTATGTATTTACTTGTTTTTTTTTCATTTATTTTTGTTTTGTTTTATTTTTTCTTTTAATGACTACACCTACAACATATGGAAGTTCCCAGGCTAAAGACTGAATTGAAGCTACAGCTGCAGTACTATACCACAGCAGTGGCCACACCAGATCTGAAACATATCTGCAACCTATGCCACAGTTTGCAGCAATGCTGGATCCTTAACCCACTGAGCAAGGCCAGGGATTGAACCTGCATTCTCACAGAGACAATGTCAGGTTCTTAACACGCTGGACCATAATGGGAACTCCTATTTTATTTTTTAATATTCCACATCTGTACAAAATCATATAGTATTTGTCTTTTACCACTTGACTTATTTCACCTAGCATGATATCCTCATGGTCCACCCATGTTGTTGTAATTGTCAAGATTTCATTTTTTTCTGTGGCTGAATAGTATTCTCTCTCTATATATAGATAGATATAGATTTAGATATATACACTGCATCTTTTTTGTCCATTCATCCATCATTGGACTAGACTCTTAGGATGTTTCCAAATCTTGGCTCTTGTAAATAATGCTGCAGTAAACATAGGGGTATATGATTCTTTTCTAGCTATCAATTTTGTATTCTTCCCAGAAGTGGCATAGCTAGATCATATGGTAGTCTGTTCTTAATTTTTTGAGAAATTTCCATACTATTTATGATGGTGGCACTATCTGAATCCCCACCAGCAGTATGTGAGAGCTATCTTTCTTCCATATTCTCTCCAGCACTTGCTATTTCTTGCCTTGTTGACAATAGCCATTTTAACAAATACAAGATATCTTATTGTGGCTTTGATATGCATTTCCCTAAAATAAGTAATGTTGGCTACATTTTCACTTGCCTGTTGGAAATCTATATATCTACATTGGAAATATGTCTGTTCAGGTCTTCTGACCATTTTTTAATCATATTTTTTCCGTATTGTTGAATTATATCAACTCATCAGTTATATGACTTGAAAGTATTCATTCCCATTTGTTATGTTGTCTTTTGTTATCTTAATGGTTTCCTTTTTCTGCACAGAATATTTTAGTTTAATGTAGATACATTTGTTTATTTTTGCTTTTGTTTCCCAAGGAGACATATCCAGAAAGATTTTGACTAACACTGACATCAAAAGACATACTGTCTATATTTTCTTCTAAGAGTTTTATGGTCTTAGGTCTTACATTTGAGACTTTAATTCATTCTGATTTGATTTTGTTTATGGGTGCAAGAGAGTGGTCTGTTTTCATTATTTTGCATGAAGTGTTCAGTTTTCCCAGGACCACTTTTTGAAGAGATCTCCTCTTCTCCATTGTACCTTTTTTTTTTTTTTTTGCTCTTGTGTTGTAAGTTAATCATCCATATATATGCCACCTTATTTCTGGATTCTCAGTTCTGTTCCATTGATCCATATGTTTGTTTTTCTGCCAGTACCATGCTGTTATAATTACTGGAGCTTTTAACATTATTTGAAATCAGGGAGTGTGATATTTCCAGCTTGTTCTTCTCAAGATTACTCTGTCTAGTCAGGGTCTTTTGTGGTTCCAAATAAGTTCTAGTTCTGTAAAAAATGACTGGGATTTCTATAGGGATTGCATTTAATCTATAAATTGCTTTATGTAATATGGACTTTTTAACAATGTTAATTATTCTAATCCATGAACATGGAATAGCTGTCCATTTCTGGGTGTCTTCAGTTTTGTTTATTTAACAATGCCAAATAATTTTCAGTGTACACATATTTTACCTTCTTGATTCAATTTATTTCTAGTTATTTTATTCTTTTTTTATGATTGTAAATGGGACTGTTTTCTTAACTTCACTTTCCCCTAGTTTATTGCTAAAGTATAGAAACATGAACAGATTTTTGTACACTGATTTTGTATCCTGCAACTTTACCATATTTAGCTATTAGTTCCAACAGATTTTTGGTAGAATCTTTAGGGTAGGTTCTATATAAAATCTTGCAATCTGCAAATAGTAACAAATTTACTTCTTCCTTTCTAATTTGAATGTCCTTTATTTCTTCTTCTTACCTAATTGCTCTGACTAGGACTTCCACTGCTATGTTGAGTAAGAGTGGTAAGAATGAGCATCCTAATCTTATTCCTGATCTTAAAGGTTTTGCTTTCAGTTTTTCAATGTTGGGTATGCTGTGACCTGTGAATTTGTCATATATGCCTTTTATTATTTATTTATTTATATTTATTTATTTATCTACTTATTTATTTATTGTTTTTTAGGACTGCACCTGCAGCATATGGAAGTTCCTAGGCTAGGGGTCGAATCAGAGCTGTAGCTGCTGGCCTACACCACAGAATCTGAGCCATGTCTACAACCTACAATACAGCTCAGGACAGTGCTAGATCCTTAGCCCACTGAGTGAGGTAAGGGATTGAACCTGCATCTTCATGGATACTAGTTAGATTCATTAATCACTGAGTGATCATGGGAACGCCTATTATATTTATTATATGCCCTACCTTCCTTTTATATCTATTTTACTGAAAGTTTTTATCATTAGTGGGTGGCAAATCTCGTTAAGTGCTTTTTCTGCCTCTAATGAGACTATCATATGGTTTTTATCTTTCTTTTTTTTTAATGTGGTTTATCACATTGATTGATTTGTGGATGTTGAACCATCCTTGCATCCCTGAAATAAATACCACTTGATCATTGTATATGATCACTTTAATATACTGTATTTGGTTTGCTAATATTTTGTTGAGGATTTTTGCATCTGCGTTCATCAGAGATACTGGCCTATAATTTTTTGTTTGTATGTTGCCATTGACTAGATTTGATGTCAGGGTAATGTTGGCCTTATAAGTTGAGTTACAGTTTACATTCCCTCCTTTTCATTGTTTGGCAGAGTTTGAAAAGTATAGGTATTAAATGTTCTTTAAGTGTTGTAGAATTCACCAGTGAAGCCAGCTGGTCCTAGACTCTTGTTTTTTTTCTGGAAACTTTTTAGTTACTGTTACACTGTCCTTACTAGTGGTTGGTCTATTTAGATATTCTGTTTCTTCACAATTCATTTTTGGGAGATTGTACATTTTAGGAATTTCTCCATTTTTTCTAGCTTGTTCTTTGCATTTCTGTGGTATCTGTTGTTACTCTTCCTCTTTCATTTCCAATATTTATCAGAGCCTTTTCTCTGTTTTCTTAGTGGGTACAGTGAAATGTTTGTCAGTTTTGTTTATCTTTTCATTGAACAAGCTCTCAGTTTTATTGATCTTTTTGTCTTTTTAGTCTCTATTTCAGTTTCAATTATTTCTGCTTTATTCTTTATTATTTCATTTTTCTATGATTTCTGGCTTTGTTCCTTTTTTTAAGTTTCTTTAGTTATATGATTAGCTTATTTATTTGAGATCTTTATTGTTTTTGAAGTAGGCCTGTATTGTTATAAACTTCCCTCTTTACACCATTTTGCTGTATCCCATAGCTTTTGATATGTCACTTTTTCATTTTCCTTTGTTTCCATGTATTTTTGACTTCTCCTTTGACTTCTTTGTTGACTTAATAGTTATCCAGTAGTATCTTTTTAGTCTCCACATATTTGTGATTTTTCCAGATTTATTCTTGTAGTTGATTTCCAGTTTCATACCATTATGATCAGAAAAGAAACTTTATATATTTCAATGTTCTTAAATTTATTGAAATTTATTTTGCATCACAACCTATGGCCTATTCTTGGGAATTTTCCATGTGTACTTGAGAATAATGTGTATTCTACTTTATTTGGATGGAATGTTCTGAATAAATATATTAAGTTCTTCTGGTCTAATGTTTCATTTAAGGCTGATGTTTCCTTCTCAAGGTTTATCTATATGATTTATCCATTGACATAAGAAGGGTGTTAGAGTTCCCTACTATTATTTTGTTTGCTAAGCTTTTGTTTTTCTAAGAAAGCTAATTTATCCTGGATATCTGAATGGTAAGTTTGCTGGATATAATATTCTTGGCTGACAGTTTTTATCTTTTAATAGTTTGAAAATGTCACTCCACTCACACATGGCCTGTAGAGTTACTGCTAAGAAATCAGCTGATAGCCTACTGGGAGCTTCTTTGCAGGTCACCATCCTTTCTTCCCTGGCTGCCTTTAAAATTCTTTATTCGCTATTGAATTGTGACAATTTTAATATGATGTTTCTTGGAGAAGAATATATATATGATGAGGTAATGAGGTATTCTCTTAACTTTATAGATTTGTATATCCAGTCCCTTCCAAGCTTTGGAAAGTTCTCAGCTATTATTTCTTTAAGTATAACCTCTGCTCTCTTTTCCCTCTCTTGTCCTTCTGGGATACCCATTCTCTTTCCCTTCCTATAGATCATACTGGTTCTTGTAGAATTTATTTTTTTTAAGATCTGAACCTTATCTCCTCCTCTGTGTCATTTGTACTTGTATCATTTCTAGATTTCTATCTTTCTGTTCTATTCTTTTTTTTTTTTTGTCTTTTTCCAGGACTGCACCAGCAGTATGTGAAGATTCCCAGTCTAGGGGTCTAATCAGAGCTGTAGCTGCCAGCCTATGCCACAGCCACAGCAATGTGGGATCCAAGCCGCGTCTGCAACCTATACCACAGCTCACGGCAATACCGGATCCTTAACCCACTGAACGAGGCCAGGGATCAAACCTGCAACCTCATGGTTTCTAGTAGGATTTGTTAACCACTGAGCCATGACAGGAACTACTGCTCTGTTCTATTCTAAGTGCTTCTAATGTGTCTTTCTCATTTATTGAGTTGTTTGGTTCCAAATTTTCTGTTAATTTCTTTTTAAATTTTTTATCTCTCTGGTAAAGTGTATCTGTTGTTCACTGATTTTATTCCTGAGTCCATTGAACTGGCTTTCTGATTTTTCTTATTGTTCATTGAATTTCTCTCTCCCTTGTTTCCTTCCTTTCTTCCTTCATTTTCTTCCTTCCTTTCTTCCTTCATTTTCTTTCCTTCTTCTTTCTTTCTTCCTTTCTTCCTTTCTTTACTCCCTCCCTTCCTTCCTCCCTTCCTCCCTTCTCTTTTTTTGGGCATTCCATAGCTCATGGTGTTCACAGGCCAAGGATCAGGTTGAGCTGCAGTTGTGACCTATACCACAGCTGTGGCAATGCCGGATCCTTAACCCACTGTTCCAGACCAGGGATTGAACCCGTGTCTCAGCACTCCAGAGATGCCACTAATCCCATTGTGCCACAGCAGGAACTCCCATTAAATTTTCTTATAACAGATGTTTTGAATTCTCTATAAGGTAGATGGCAATATCCCACCACTTTTATTTAATTTAATTTAACTTTATTTTCTGGAGATATGTGATTTCTTTGTGATTTTGGGTTACTGTGGTCCTTCATTAGTGCCTGATGAGTTTTTTGTTTGTTTGTTTGTTTGTTTCTGGTATAGTTGAGAAGTAGTGAATGCCTTTCTTTAAGCGTTTTTTTGTCTTCTTCTTCTTAAGATGGATTCTTGTCATTCAATAGATTAGTATTTAGAAGTATTTCTTGTGTGTTCCAGTAGGTGGCGATATAGCACACATTTTTGGTTTCTCTTACCTGGCGCTGCCTCTAGTTATATTTGAAAGTTGACACATTGTACCTTACACTGTCTGGTGGAAGGTGTCACCTGGTTCCTTATTTATTGCTGCTGTGACTTTGCCATGCTGCTGCCAGTGTCACCAATGTTGCTGCCTGGGGCACTAGGGCGGTAGGTGCCTCTGCCACCTAGGGATTTCTACCACAGAGGCTGGGGTAGGGTAGGGAAGAATCTGGCATTGTGGGTGTTCCTGCTAGTGACTAGGGTTTTTAAGGTGCAGGTGCCATTCACTGTAGGTGGTGGTGGGTGGGTGTTGCGGGCACCTGTGCAGTTAGGCAGACATATTGCAGGCACCGATGCCACTGATATTCAGTTCCATGTGGCTGCAAGCATGTAAACTACCTTGCCTGCTGTTACTATGTTCTTTGGGAATGCAGGTTTAAACCCCAGGGGTCCTGTATAGCAGGCACTGCCTCTGCTGTTCCCTTGATTCTGCCTCCTATGTACGTTCCAGTTTACCTACATTTAGATGTACAGATGTGTGGAATTCTCCAGCATCTCATTATGTTAAGCAGAGAAATTTTTTGACTTATGATGTTTTACTGATTGTAGATTGGAGAGACAAATGGATTATCTCATGTTGCTATGATGCTGACATCAATATGACTATTCTTATTTATTCTACAGACTTCAAGGAAAAATCAATTGAGTTTGTTCCCACACTGCGTTTTCTTATCTCATTCATGTTGCAAATTCTATGTCTCACTAAGATTGTTTTTTGTTCCAAATAAACTATTGGTCTGCAATAGATTTTTCTCTTTTTTGTAAATCAGAAAAACATGTTTGTTACTTTTAACTTATAGTTGATTTTTTATTTATTTTTACATTTCTTAGGCTTCAAAAGTCTCAGTTTGAGCCTGAGTATAAACTCAAAATGCAATATATTTTCTTAATATTTATATTCAACAAGTTTTCATACTGTTTGTAATAAAAATGTACCCATAAGTGTCAGTCTTGGGCCAAATTTGTTTTAATTTCCTTAATATATTTTAGCTTGAAACTTTTGTGCATTTCATCATAATGACTACCGAATTTGATTCTTCTGATATGAAAGTTACTTCCTGGTTTTATAAGAGGACTTTTGAACTCCTGTACAGTCTTTCAGATGATCAGTGTATATGCCAGAGTGGCAGTTCTTGAAGTGTGGCACCAGGGTTAAGAGCATTAGCAGCGCCTGTGACCGTATGAAAATGCAACTTATCTCTCCCACCAAAGTCATACTGACATGTAGCTTTTTTGATGGAAACCCATGATCTGTATTTTCATAATCCCTCTTGGTTATTCTGACATATAGTCAAGTTTGGGAATTACTAGTTTGCTAAAACAATTTGATTCCATTGCTATTACTAGTGACTGATTTAGATATGGGTGTGATATACTATAGAGTCAAATGAGATGTGAGAGGGAGGCCTTTGGTAAAGTTATTCTTGCAGTTACGACATAAAAATGAGCAAGAAGGAATAAACCTTTTTATGGCCTTTTTTTTTTTATTGTTTTAGGGCCACACCTATGGCATATGGAGGTTCCCAGGCTAGGGGTCTAATCGGAGCCGGCCTACACCACAGTCACAGCAACGCAGGATCTGAGCTGCATCTGCGACCTACACCAGAGCTCACGGCAATGCCGAATCGTTAACCCACTGAGCAAGGCCAGGGTTTGAAGCCACAACTTCAGTGTTCCTAGTTGGATTCGTTAACCACTGAGCCATGACGGGAACTCCTATGGCTTGTTCTTGATATGTTGCAAATTGTTCCAGGTCTATCTATCTGTGTGGCTACTATCAAACAGAATAGCACTGCTATTGAGGTTGGTTGAGCTGAAAGGCCATAAATACATAGATTCCTGATTGTGTTATTGAACCAGTGAATAAACCAGCCTTAGAATGGTACTTGTTCTGAATGTTTTGTTATATGAAATTTAAGTACTCATAATCCAGTTTAAGAGAGATTTTCTGTTATCTATAGATAAAAATATCAAACTTATGTAACATGAGTTTCTTTTATAGTCAATAATAACAACAAATGCTATTTAAAAAATTCACTGATGCATAAGAACATTTTTATGGAGTTTTGTATTCTGTCTATACAAATAATACTTGGAATAAACCAGTGTAAAGCAGTCAGTAGCCTTTAATGGAGTAAACAGCCCAGAATTTAAAAAGTATATCAGGGGAGTTCTCTTTGTGGCTTAGTGATAATGAACCTGACTAGTATCCATGAGGATGTGGATTCAATCCCTGGTCCCACTCAGTGGGTTAAGGATCCAGCATTGCTGTGGCTATTGTGTACACCAGTGATTACAGGCCACAGCTCCTATTTGACCCCTAGCCTGGGAACTTCTATGTGCCACAGGTATAGCTCTAAAAGACCAAAAAATATTAAATTTAAAAAAGTATATTAGAAGTTAAAGATAACAACATTTAACCTAAAGTGGATAAAATTAGCCACCTTTGAAAAGCTTCTGAAGCATAAACTATCCATAAAGTAATTCATATTTTTGATTGTATTAGACTAGAGAGTCTTCTTTAACCTCATGAGAGATTTAAAGTATGTCTATGAAAAAAGGAAACAATTGAAGTGTAATTAATTAACAAATAGCATAATGAAAACATGTCTTTTACATGAAAGTATTCTAATGACAGAAGATATTGTTGAATAAAAAAAAAATTGGAAATGGGTAGTAAGATCTCTTAAGAACTTATTCAGCTGCTATATTTGGTTGACACTACCCTTAAAGGTTCTTCAGGCTTTACCATCGATGGGATCAAACAGGAGGCAAAAAAGATTACTTTTTCTCTAACTTCCCACACACATAACTACTTTATAATTACAAGTTTTTTTTTTCAGGGATCTTAATTTTTAGAATAGTGTTATAGGAAACAATTTGATACATTTTCATAACTAGAAATATATATTCCATATTCTGAGTTTTAAAATATAGCATTTAGGTGTGTGAATCAATATTTGGGGAGTTTGGTTAATGTGATTCACTAACCTATATTCAAAACTACCTCATGGTGATAACACTTAGCTTCTGAGATGTAAAAGTGAGACTCAAACTTAAATTGTATCTTACTGCCACAAATACTTCATGAAGCACTTTTTCTCCCTTGCTAACTATTTTAACTGCCCGAGTATTGTAGCTACTATATATAATTTTATTTCTACTGAAGGTTTTGAGTATTTCGTAAAAGAAGTTTAACAGTTAAAAACATAAACAAGAAATCGTTTTCATCTGTAAGTAGGGTCATACCACAACTGCTACTATAAATTTTAGAACAGTTAATAATACTTTATACTTTCCTTCTCATCTTGCTACTTCAGATATCAAGGGATCAATAATATGAACAAAGGCTTTCATATATTTACAAGGTACTTTTTCTGATTGGAGGTAATAAAATATAAAAAGTAGTATGATGATAAACAGCATCATGCTTTTCACTTAATAATGGATAGCAATACAGACAATAGACAGCCTAGCTCATTATTTCTCCAGTATGTGAATATAAGATATATTGTTGAATTTGTCTTTTCTCACAGGTCTGAAAACTAAGATTTCAGTTAATCTACACTGAAATAGTCTTAGTGATATTGGATGAAATTTTACTTTCTCTTTCTTGAATTCTTATGGACTATTCTAAGAATTATATCTAAAGTGTCAGCTACCATTTCAGGTATTTTCTTGATCCAGGATGAAAAGATAGTGTAGCTTTTTTTATTATAATTTATTCTATAAGAAGGTAAAAATCTGGTCTTTATGTGGGAGAATGGAATTCATTATCATTTCTCTCACAAAATTAATTTCAATGTACTTTTTAAAAAACAAAGTCTTAATGCCTTTTATAACACCTTTTGATAGACTTTCTCTATATCGAGGAAGGAGATCCTTCTCTTTTTTAAAATCTTTTTTTCTTGAAGTGATTTAGTTAAGCAGGAAAAAAGAATGACGACAGTTTGACACCTCATCCCCTATTCTATTAACCAAACTGCATAATCCTCTCCTTTGCTCAGTTTGATTTTCCTTTATTGAATTTTGCTTTCTGCAATGTTCTCGTTTCCCTTATTAGATTAAATCAGATTGTTCTTACCCATCCAACATTATCCCTTTGGGAAAGCAAAATTCAGTCTCCCGAGAGACAAATGTAAAGAAAATCTACTTAGAGAAGATTACTAAGCTACTGTTATTATCCGTTTCCAATTTCCTTTCTACTTTACAGAGTAAGTTTGACTCATTCCCTGATGGCAAACTTTATTCCCTTCTACTATGTAACAAGAATGAGGACAGGTCATCTATAATTGATGACTTCAAATGTAAAGTACAGAACCTTAGGATTGATAAGACTTGTTATATATGATAGGTCAGGAGACTCTTAGATTATTGCTTGTGCTTGCAACTGCTGCCTTTTGAAACCAAAAACCTGTCCCACAGAACCAAGAATTATTTAGGAAGTTCTATTAGTATACTATTTAGATGACACACAGTGATGCTCTTTTGGTGATTATGATGGAACAGCTGAAGAACTGTCACAACAAGGATGTGAGAACAGAGCAACTTTACCTGTATTTATTTGCATTCTATTTCACTTCTGCATAAACTGAAGAGAAAGCTCAAGACCTACAACCTCAGGGAAATTAGGTTTCTCTTCAAACTGCCCTTTAAACCTCAAAATAGAGATTTCCAAGAAATTTCTTTTTTAGGTTTTTCAAAATTGCTGAGAAGCAGTTTTCCTTTTCATTGTGGTACCAAAATGTTTTTTTAAAAGTCTATTCTGGTCCAGAGTATAAAAAGCACATGAAGAACTTAATGAATCATGGAAATAAATTCCTAAATTGTGTGTATGGGTATGTGTGTGTGTTTTCTAATCTAGCATCTTAAATTCTCTTGAGGTCACCCTGTCAGCATCAGTTCTGTGGCCTGGATTTAGTTGAATCAATCCTAATTGCAATTCTGCACAGGTCTGGTCCTTTGTGGAGATTGCAGATGAATGACAGTGCAGTGGCAGGGAAGATAAATATGCTGGCAAATAAGATCCCAGCACTCCACAGAGGATGGAATAAATTACTTTACCAATAGAGTGCAGGTAATATGTTGGAGAGAAAAAGTGAAATCGAAGCTAGTTTAATACTAGGTTGGTTAAAGTTTAAAATAAAGCATTTCAAGCTTATGTAAAATACTGATGGTGATTTGTTTCTATTCAGAACGCATTCCGTTGCCCTCTATCATGAAAAATAATCACATACACTAATTTTGTTTATGCAGATGACTGCCTGGACAATTTTAATTCATATAGCATTCTCTGGCAGCTGAAGGCCTAGTGGTAACTGTGGTGTAGCATATTGATTAGTAATTTGATAAATACACAAAATGGCACATTGAGCTTTAGGTGCTTCATGCAAAATGTATTTAAACGACCTTGACTAATTAGAGTGTGTAGCTGTGAGGCAGTACCATATGAACAAGAACAAGTTTATTGGTCTAGAGATTTATGCAGTTTTTGAGAGAGAACAGGAAGAGACCTGCATACAAACACTAAGATTTCTATCAAGGAAGTAGAGATAATCCATCATCAGGAGAAAAACCTTTTTTTTTTCTTTATAAGAATTATTACCTTTATCCCATAAAGTCCATTCAATGATTTCATATCTATAATGTATTTCACAGAGCTTTAACTTGATCCTAGATAATGTACATATATGTACTTTATTAGGTTGAATACTCAAGCAAAGTTTTGTAAAGCAATCTTAAAATAATTATTTTATATTTTACTTTAAGGTGAATATGCTTTATTCATATTGATTATTTACCTCATTTCATTTTCTAGCATCATGAAGTATAAAGTTCCAAAATCATATGTTATCTTTGTAGTCTACCATCACATATTATGTTAGGTGTCTTATAGTTAAATCTCAAATTAAACTTTCTAATTAGGTTTTGTGGATGAAGTTTAGATTTTTATTGAATTCTTATAGAAATTTTTTTGATAAATAAAAGCAAAGTGTCCTAAGAATCCATGTATAGAACACAAACATTTCTAAAAGGAATGTTTCCCTTGGCTATACATCTCATGACAACCCTGGCTAATAAATAACAAATCATACACAGTTGGCGCAATTTTTATCCTGGACCATATAACCTAGGCACTTCTTTGAAGTGTATTGTTCTTATAATCATCAATGAAGCAAAGTGAGTAGGACTGACAATTGAGGCTTTTATATAAATATTCAAAATCTCTGAATTAAATTTAGGCCCAAATGAAATATTCTTAGCAGCATAGGTGTACCTCCAGTTGTGCAGGGCTTCATCAGGATGCATTGCAGTTGCTCTGAAAGATCTCAAGACAAATGATCAGTTGTCTACCATTTCAATGCACTATTCTTGTATGTTAGAATTTTGCAGGCTTGCTTCAATTTGAGGTGAAATATACACACCACAAAGAGGAGGTGTGAATTAAGTCCTTTAGTAACTTAGCTCAAAGTCAGTATCCTTTTTTTTTTATTTCATATGCCAGTTAAGTTTGACCATTCACTTAGAGCATCTCTAAATGAATTTCGGTTATGTCAAATACAAGCTTCTCTGACTCTCCAAAATCATAATTCTCCTCACGTAGTTGCTTAACAACTTCAGAAAGCTGCCAGAGACTATTTCAATTTGGTTTTCATTGTGAGAGGTATGATTTTGAAAGAACAGATTTCTAAAACGACTTTTAAAAAGCCTTATAGAAAAGTTTTCTAGGAGACTGATATTCTCTTTTTTCCAACCTATTCCCTGAAATAATTATTGAATATTTTAAAACTAGAGAAGACTTAAAATCTCCCCATAGCCTAAATCTTTTGTCATAAATGATAGGTTTATGAATATTAATTATAAAATTGTTCTCATACTCTATATATTGAGAGTATTAGAATTCTTTTATATGTATATATAATCTTGATTTAAGAAAATCAACAAGAATTATGAGTAATAATACTCATCTGGGATTAATCGTTTTCCAGGTGTTACCATGTTTATGACCTTAAAATGTAAGATCCAATATTTAATCACCTGTGAAAAGGGGTTAAAAGTAATTTCACGATGGAGTTCCTGTCTTGGCTCAGTGAACCAAATCCGACTAGGAACCATGAGGTTGTGGGTTTGATCCCTGGCCTTGCTCAGTGGGTTAAGGATCCAGCATTGCCGTGAGCTGTGGTGTAGGTCACAGATGTGGCTCAGATCTGGCATTGCTGTGGCTGTGGTGTAGGCTGGTGGCTAAAGCTCCAGTTGGACCCCTAGCCTGGGAACCTCCATATGCTGCAGGTGCAGCCCTAAAAAGACAAAAGACAAAAAAAAGAGTAATTTCATGACAAAATTTTGCAACTATTATAATAACATGAGTGGAAATTTTTGAGAAATTTAATGAATAATTGAGAAAAATGAGTCATATGAAGAAGAAATTAGGTTGAGTTATCCTACAAAGGTGAGGGTAATTTAGTATCCATCTTAAACAAAGAACATATCAGGATAATAATATAGAAGGTGCTCACCTAGAGCCTGTTCTCCCACCCCAACTCATGCAAAGAATCTTTGCAGAATTGATGATTAAACAAAATTACCTGTTTCGTTATGTCATTGAATACAGTGTTAGGCAATCTGTAAAGATTCAATTAGTGTTTAATAGACTGTGGTCCATCAACTAGAGTGCTTGTGATAAATACATATTCCTGCCTTATTCCAGGCTTCTGAGTCAGGATCTTTGGGGCCAGATCCCCAGAATCTCTATTTTTAAGGAGCACCATGAGTAAGTCTGATGTACTTTAAAATTTGAGATCCACCCAGTAAGTACTTAATATCAGAGAGATTTCAGTTTATAAGAAAGCATATAGAGCAGATTATCTCTATTGATTCCTTCCAGCACCATCACTCTGGAGAGATCAAGCAAGATACAGTATTCCTGCAAATCATAAATCTAAAGAGAGGTGGCTTACATGTTTTCCAAAACAACTGAAGAAAGTAAGCTAATATAAAACTACTGCATTTACTACAATAAAGAATTTTTATTGTAATTCTTTCTGACAGAAGACTACAAATGTGTACATCTTTTTATTTTTGCGAAATAAGTAATAATTCATATCAAATTTTGTACACCAATGTAGTTCTCCCTTTGTGAGCTGCTTTTGCAGAGAAGTGGACTTTAAAGGAGGTGTGCTAAATATAAATGCCTTAAATGAAAGAAAAATCTGAAACACAACTTGCCCACATTGAAATTACCAAGAGAAATCCTTTTATGTATCTTGTCTTATCCTTACTTCTAAAGAATATGAATTTGGTAGTAGCTATACTTTATGCAGAAATTAGAAACAGGAATTTAAAAATGGTTAATCTGGAAGTTCTCGTTGTGGCTCAGCTGTGACAAACCCAACTAGTACCCATGAGGATGTGGGTTTGATCCCTAGCCTCGCTCAGTGGGTTAAGGATTCAGTGTTGCCATGAGCTGTGGTGTATATGTCATAGATATGGCTCAGATCCTGTGTTGCTGTGGATGTGGCTTTTGTGACCCCTAGTCTGGAAACTTCCGTTAAAAATAAAATAAAATAAAATAAAATAAATAAAATAAAATAAAGTAATAGTGAAAATGAAAAAAGAAAAGAAAAATGGTTAATCTATGATAGATCCTTTATTTGCTTTTAGAGATTTTTTATGACCACATAAAAAGAAACAGTAAGGGAAGAGGCAGAGTACATTTAGAAATGTTGTCTTTGTTCTCTGATCCTTTCTCTATTCTCTCCAACAGAGACCTTGTTTATTTGCAGGCTTCAGACATCGCCTCTTCTATGCAGATGCTCTCCAATCTATATCTCTAATCTTGTTCTCTCCTGAGAGATGGTACCATATCCTCAAAGAACACTAAGGATTTCTACTTGCTTACCTTTCTGTTATTCAATATTTTTAAAATCAGACTCATGACCCTCTCTCTCAAACTGATACCCACTCGTCTCTTGGCTATTTCTCTTAAAGATAGCACTATTCTTCAAAGCATACAGCCTCTAAATCTTGGACAAAACTTTACTTTTTTCTTCTGCTTGACCAACTTCTACCAATTCCCAAAGCAATCAGTCGCTACTTCTGATGATTTTTTCTAGTTCCTCTAACATTTGTATTTTACACCCAATTCCTCCTTTCCTCACCTTATTTCAGGTCTTAGTCTCCTCAGATTTGGACTTCCATTATACTTCTGCCATAGGATTTTCTTATAGGATATAAGGCTTTGCCAGAATTTTGAAAAATGGAGCATGAACATCTATAGAGATATATTTATGTATACATATATCTACCTTTTTTAATATACATATACCTATCTTATATGTGTGTCTATTTGTATGTTTATAAGAGTCAGTCTTGACTCCTCTATTCCCTTTGCCTCTCATATAAGTTCTGTTTGCATTTCTACAGGCTCATAACTTTTCCTCCAATATTTTTACCATCACCACCTCTTTGCATTACTGTGTTTCATTTCAACTGCAGTGATATTCTTAATGGTTTTGTGTGCTTCATACTTGCACTTATGATCGTCCATATAATAGGCATAATGATTTTACCCGGCATCAAACTTCCCATAGTCTTTCAAAATAAAATACATTTTTTTCCCATTGTCTACAATTTGATACACGATTTTCTCTTCGCTGTATCTTGTTTGACCTCATGTCAAGCCTGTCCCTCAACTATTTTGATAGCTTTACTGGCTTTCTTTTGCTTTGTTGAGCCCAGCAGACTCATTTTCATGTCAGAAACTGAACATCATGTTGAGATGTTTACATGATTTGACTACTTCTTGTTATTCAGTTCTTGTGTCAACTGATGTTTTTTCAAGACATTTTAAATGACCGTCTTTTCTAAAGTGATCAACCCTGCCCTTAGAGTCATTTTACATTCCATTTCCTGGTTTTATATTTGTATATCACATATCAGTGATGAAAATGTATCGTCATCGTCATTATGATCAATGTCTGTCTCTTCACACTTTAATGTTTAAGCTCCATGGACCCCTAGACATCGGCAACTAGAAAAATTTTTGACATGATTATGTATTTGAAAGCAAGGGGTTTCTTTGAGCATGTAAAAAAGAATGATGGATATTATGGGGCCTGAGTTAGAACTTCCTCCTTCCATGAAGAATCTCTGTATATTCTTAATCCTAGGTTTGATTTTATAAATAAATTTAGCAGGTTTCCTTATGTCTTCTAAATCCAGGTTAGCTAGAAGTCTCTATACTGAGTGGATTTCTTAGCTCCCGTGCCATAATGAAAAGGTTCTCCAACTTTAAAAAAAGAGAACAATTTCTAAATACCCTGTTAAAACGTCTTTCTCAGGAATAGTTTTTTCAGGAAACATAAGTAAATATTAAATGTGAACAATTCAATATTTTAATTCAGAGAGTTGTTTTGTATCTATTAGTAATAACATATTTGTATTGTAGTACTACATGCCAGGTAGTTTTCTAATAACTTTATATATATTAATTCATTTATTTCCAACCATCCTTGAGTAAATTGCTATTACTCTTCTGTTTTACTGATGAAGAATTGATATACAGAGAACTTTAGTATCCAGCCCTTGGAAATAACTGGTAAGTGCAGATGACTTCAGAATCTGTGTCCTTAACCACTATGCATACTGCCTTCCTATTCTTATACCACAATAGGGTAAAATACAAGGAAACCAGGGTTAGATGATGGGAAAGAAGGATGATGCCAACAATGCAGAAACTAAAGTTGAAGGCAGTGAATGACAAACTAAGAATATACAAATAAACTTGGGAAACACATCTAGAATACAAAGAAAATGGAGAAAAAAATAGTGGAAAGACTAGAGATAGTGGTCAATGTAGAATAAATCATGAAGACATAATCATAACTATTAGCTATTACATGATAAGTAAATGAGAATATGGAACAAGAATTATAATCTTAAAATATTAATAGGAAACAGCAGCAATTAGACATATTTCAAGTCTCAAAAGCACCAGATAGAGTCTAGACAAGGTTCACTGTGTTATAATTAAAATAAAAAGAATACAACACACATGTATACACATTCACACACACAACCAAAAATAAAGACTAATAAAAAAGTTCTGGCTTAAAAATAAGATTACCTAAAGGAAAATAAGATTATTTAAAGGAAAATAAGATAAAAGTAGACAGAACTTTTTTAAACAGCAAATTAAAGACAAAAATGGGTTACTGTTTTTATAACCTTGAGTGAAAAATGATTTCTATACAAGAATTATTCCTTGCAGCTCAGTTACTATCCAGATATTACTTTTTTAAAAGGCTCAGAAGACATGTATGATGTGATTACAGACTGACAAATAAAAGTAATTCAAGAATGAAGGTAGCAAAGATATAAAAAACTTGATGGGCATTATAATTAATTAAAAATAATTAATACTTGATTAATACCATTAAGCTTTACTTAAAATATATAGGTGTTGATAAGCATATCTAATACCTACAACTTTGTAAAATGTTTAATATTAATAAATTACAATTACAAAAAGAGTTTTTGTTCAAGAGAATATGACAGTATAGCGTAGACAATAATTACTTTTTTTTCATGTTGAAAGAAATCTGGAGGTAGTGGTTCTAAAGCTGGGGTTAGAGCTTAAATGCCAATAGGACTTAAGATCAAACACATGGTCTTCAATAAGAGTATAGGCTTTCCTATATTTAGAGCTTGTCCCCAGTTCTATGCAGATAGGTGGCCCCATGAAGATGACCTAACCTCTCTAATCTTCAGTTTCCTAATTTTTATAATTAGAATAATAATAGTACTCCCTTAAGGCTTTTGTAAGATAAATGATAAAATGCCTGGCACATGGTAAGCAAGCAACAAATGTTGTCTGTTACTGTTATTACTAACATTATTACTATTGTTATCATTATTATTAGAGAAATATACTGTAGAACTAAAAATTGTTAGCGAATAATGTAGTATGACTAATAAGGAAACAAAAATTCTAAATCATTGATTCAAATTCTAGAAAAATTGAAATTATAGCTTATTTTCAAATACATATTATTGAAATTTTATAAATAATTGAATTGTGTCAGTAGGGAATAATGAAAATCAGAGAAAACTTTATTATCTAACTTTGTAATTAAATTATAAATGAAGGGAGAAACATTTTTTATTAATTATCAGATAAGTTTAATTAAATGAAAGTTAATGAAGTTTTCCTGTCAATTCCATTAAAGATGCTTAAATGGTAGGGAATAATAAGTCACAGTAATGGAAAGAAGTCTAAACCAATGAAGTATAGTACCTGACTTGGCTGATTGGGGTGATAGTCCATATTCTTTTCCTTAATGATACGTGATGGAAGTTTTTTATGTCACTATTTCAAGCCCTGCAATATCTCAAGTTTCTAGTAAATAAGTGTTAGTTTCCAGAGGCAGAGTCTTCTTGCCTTACCATAACAATTTTACAGTTTTTCATACTAATAGGGTTCTGATGTATTCTGGGGAGCAATGTGCTCAGTTAAAGGGCAGTTTTCCAGCTTCTCTTGTAAGTCAAAGTGGACAGTAAAATATAAGTAGGAATTATTGGCTGATTCTCTAATGAAAGCTTTTTAAGATTGTTGCTACACAACTGGTAAGTGTGCTATTCTGGCATCCTCGCTAAACCACCTGTGTTCAGAATTCAGATAGAGTTTCTGGAACTCATCAGTCACCTAAGACTAGAATAGTGCATAAAAAGAAACTTCCTGCCTTCGGAGTCATGGTGCCGTTGCTATGGAAGGAGCTGGTGGGCCCTAGGCCAAGAGGACTTTTCAACTGCAGCAGCATCGTTCTTATATGCTATTAATAGAAAAGGAAGATGAATCATTGCCAATAGATAGAGTTCTTCAGACACTTGCGGCTTTTGCAGTTACCTGTTTTGTTATAGTTCATATTGAGGGGGAGCTTAAAGACATGCCTGCCACTTCAGAACTAAAAAGTAAGACATTTGACACATTGAAGAATTGCCTGTCATTTTATGTATTTAATCATCGTGGTCAAGTATTTTTCAAACCAAGATACATTGTCCTCTAACACATTGAAGTTACAAAAACTTGAATCACTGCATTGTTAAGATTTTTACAAATTACAGTAACAGGAGCTGGAATATTGGAGTTTGGTGTATGAAACACTCTCCCCTATCCATATTTATATTGATCTTTCAGACCTAATTTGAAAAAATATCTATGACCTTTGTTTATACTCTCAATCAGGTCATTAATGCAGTATAAGTTATCTGTGAAGAGTCTTTGATCTTTCATAGAGAGGATTCTTTTTTTCATTTAAAATAAATTCACGTTTTTTTTGAAAATTCACTGTTGTAACTCATTTCTTTGAAAAATGTTGATAGTTTTATAATTATTATTTATGTATTTTCTCGGACCTCTTTTACTTTGTGCTATGTTTTTTATGATCCTTTTGGACATAGTGTGACTAACTGCATTTTGCAGCATGAATGATAGTAAAGTGGTCAATTTCTTAACAACCGATGGACTTCTCTAAAGAGATCAAAATGGTGACTAATCACTTTTTCTTATGCCCCCTAGAAAGTGGCTCTGTTTCAGCATATACTTGCTGTTTTTTAATTTATCTGTGATTTCTCACCCTACCCTGCTCCTGTGTAACTCCTAACATCATCTGTCTTGTTTCATCACTTCTCTGGGGTTCTGTGTGCAGTGAACAATTTTGTGTCAGAAATCCTTTGTTATAACAAATATATTTAACTCAATTTGCTGTAAAGCTACTTGTGTTCCTATTTATCTGTAAATAAAAATACCCCTAATTGATTACGTAGAGTAAGAATAGTTGAAGATAGACCAAAAAGACTGCTCATGAATTATCCTGCCTATGTAGAACAATAGTTATCACTGACTAAAACTGAGACTTGTCATTAAGCCAGTTTAACTTAATCAAAGCCTCTTATTTTACTGCATACCAAACTAGTGAATTAGTAAAAATAAAGGAAACTTTCTTAGTACACTTCAACAGAATTGGGCCAAATATGTTCTAAATATTTGGAATTAATATCTTTAATTTTCAAAATTACGGTCATTTAAGAAATTTTCATAGCTTCTGATTTGTAGCAGGCTTAGAGTTTTCCATCTTCATTGCATGTTGTTCAAGTCATGAGGATGAGGGTACAGAGCAAAATTTATTTTAGAAAAGAGTAATCTTAGTTTTAGGGAAATTTGGCTAGCTCTTTGATCTGTAGGAAGCTTAACATTTCTTTGTAGGGAATGTTGCTTTTTTGGATAGTACATGTATGAACACACTGCTTTTGTTTAATTGTATAGGTGTAAAGAGGATAACTGTATGCAGATTTGAAAAGGAAATATGCTTTAGATGCCCTTATCCTTGATGGAATTTTTTCCATTAGCAGTGAACCTCAGCTCTTCTATTCTGCCTGGTAACACACAGACCCAAAGCACAAGATTGTTTTGTCATTAAGCTTTTTTTCATTGCTTAGTTTTGTTTTGCGAATGCAGTCTGTCTATGGAACACTGACTCTGCTATCTAAGGAGAAGAAAATTAGAAATCAGTTGAAAACCTAAAATTTAGAAATGAGTTTAAAAAAGTCAAGTCAGGTGTTAAGTCGTCGTAATTAAATCAAAATAGTGTGCAAGAAACAAGCTCCTTACATCAGGCTTGTCTTCCATTTCCTCAGGTATGATCTGATTTGCAAGAGCCTCCTAATTTCTTCTCTTTTGGGTCCTGTCTTCCTTTCCCAATATGTTTGTATAATAACATTATTGAAATGAAATTAACATAACTTACTCATTCACCCATTTAAAGGGTACAATTCAATGGTTTTGTAATATAGTCTTGAAGTTATGCAGCTATGACTCTATGACCACATTTGATTTAAGAATGTTGCTATCGCCCTAGAAAGAAACCCTGTACCCTTTAGCAGTCATCTGTCATTTCTTCCCAGTGACTCCTGGCTCTGGGCAACCTCTAATCTACCTTCTGTCTCTATAGATTTGTCTATTCTGGTCATTTAATATGAATGGATTCCCACAGTATCTGATTTCCCAGGTATGGCTTTGTTCTATGTGGGGTGAGGAAATTCTCATATTGACAACTGTGATTGCTGTGAAGGCAGTAGTTGGTAAAGATCACTAGATGTAAGACGAGAGGGTCAAATATCTAACAGGTTTCTCAATCGGTCTTATGCTGAATAGGTTTCCTTAGAACCAAGCATTCATGATACATTACTGCTTTTAATATTTTGTCTTTTTCTAGAATGTGTATTGAATTTTTCCCTGCATAATCAGGGAAGTCTTGCTAAAAAATGATGCCAAATAATGGGGCAATTAATTGACATAGCAGTTTCCAGTTGTGCCTAATTCTTCTAAGAGCTTGTATAACTCCAGTCAGATGAGCTTCTCAAGTGTTTTCTTTAATTTCCCCCAGTGAATTTCTGCTGTCCTTTTCAAGTATGTACCATAGGATGTGGGTGGTCTGGGTGCATCATAACAGTGCTAAATAGATTAAGCTCAGGATTTTATTCATAATACTATGAGACAGTACTAAAGTAGTCCAAAAATGTAGTGATGTGAGCTAGTCAAGCCTGCATTTGACTGTGATTTCAGTGACATTCAGAAGTGTGTACTATTGAACAAGCCAACAAATAACAAGTGCTGGAGTGGGTGTGGAGAAAAGGGAACTCTTCTACACTGTTGGTAGGAATGTAAATTGGTACAACCACTATGGAAAACAGTATGCAAATACCTCAGAAAACTAAATACAGAGCTACTGTATGACCCAACAATCCTACTCCTGGGCATATATCCAGACAAAACTTTCCTTGAAAAAGATACGTGTTACTGTATGTTCATCACAGCAATATTCACAATAGCTAAGACACGGAGACAACCTAAATGCCCACTGATGGATGAATGGATTAGGAAAATGTGGTACATATATACTATGAAATACTACTCAGCCACAAAAATGACAAAATAATGCCATTTTCAGCAACATGGATAGAACTAGAGACTTTCATACTGAGTGAAGTCAGAAAGACAGACGCCATATCATATCACTTACATGTGGAGTCTAAAATATGGCACAAATGGTCTATTGACAAAACCGAAAAGATCATGGACATGAAGGACAGACTCAATTTTGCCAGGGGAGAGAGGGAGGGAGTGGGATGAATTGGGAATATTGGGTTAATGAAAACTCTTGCATTTGGAGTGAATGGTCAGTGAGATTCTGCTGTCTAGCACAGGGAACTATCAAATCTAATCAGTTGGAAAATGGTGGAGGATCATGTGAGAAAAAAATATATATACATATACATGACTGGGTCACTTTGCTATACAACATAAATTAACAGAATATTGTAAATCAATCAATAAAAAATTTGAACAAAAATTTTTGAATAAAAAAATGAACAAAAAACAAAACAAAAAATAAATCTCTAGTCTAATCACTATACTTTGTAAATTAGTGGTTAATATTTTTTTAATAAAGTACTCTTACTAGCTAACTGTGAAAACTTTACTCAGAAAAGGGAAAAGGATAAATATGAATTAGACTATTGTGCATTATCAAAAAATGTGGCTATTACTGAGTTTTCTGGACCATAACTTCCATTTACCGTCTGATATTCTAACTATGTAGTTACAGGATTGCACTTAAAACTTTCTGGGTATGCCAAGTTTTGGTCAACTGACTATCATAAAGTCATTATGAAAATTCAAGAACAAGATCTTTCTGTCCATAGGGGTATGCCAACATATTGACAATATTTCATGAAACAGAACTGAGTAAACTCTATGGCTCATAAAACTATCAGAAGGAAATGTCTTACAAATATTGAGTTATGATGCATATGGTAGTTTATATTTTACAAGTAGTTATCACATGTTATTATTCATTTAATTCTCACATTCCTATGAAATATACATCCTAATTAGAGATGTGGAGAAGTAAGAATCAGAAAATTTAAGAACGTTTTGAAAATCGCATTGTAAGTATAATTGAAACAGAATTTGAATCCAAGTCTTTTGACGAGGCTAGATCTAGAACTTTTAGATAATATGGCAGATCTTTCAGAAGGAAGGATGCTTTGTCAATAACACTTAACTATATAATATTTTATTTTTGTTAATTCATCTTAGAAAGTTATTTCATAGCTTCATATATGCATTGGTTCATTATTTAATTGAATATTTATTGAGCACCTACTATGTGTTGAGCGCTGGTATAGCTATTGAGGATAAAACAGTGAATAAATAAGACAAAAATCCCTGGCCTCATGGAACATACATTTCAGTGCAGAAGAAACAGAAACAAAAATAAGAAGAGTGTTATGTTGTGTAATGTAGCCATTCAGAGTTCAGTATCTCTAGTTATACTGTGTGGATTCAAGTCCTAAAGGCTCTAACATCGCAAGATGTATATTTCTGATTTATAAAATGGAAATAAAGTAGTGATAATCTCCTTATTTTTAATAGAAATTAAACTCAAGATTCTTTAAAGATGGAACTAATGGAAGCAAAGTTCTAGAAGAATGGTTTGCTCAAAATAAGCCCTTGATAAATATTAGTTATTATTAATAGGCTTATTGGAAATTTTCTCCTTTCCTTTTTTTCTATTTTTGCTTTTGATGTTTCAGATATTCATTCAATACATAAAGGTCTAGAAAATTGCCTAGGATGTGCCTTCTACTATATTTTAATCTGCTGGGAGATTAGACAGTCAAACAGTAATGAACTAAGTATCATAATAAAGGTAATTCACAAGACCCTATAAGGTGTGTCATAAGAAACTCCTAATTGCTTGGACTGGTAGTAGTTTCTTAGGCTGATAACAAAGTACCACAAACTAGGCGGTTTAAGACAACATAAATTTGTTTTGTCAATGGTTTTGAAGGCTAGAAGTCCAAAAGTGAAATGTTGATAGGACCATGCTTTCTCTCTAACCTATTGATGAACCCTTCTGTCCTCTTAGCTTATGGTTTGCTGGCAATCATTTGTGTTCCTTGGCTTGTAGATGTATCAAATCTGCCTTTTTTGTCACATGGTGTTTTCCCTGAGTGCCTCTCACCACATGAAGATCTTATAAGGACATCAATTATATTTGATTAGAAGCCCCCTCTATTCCATTGACCTCATCTTAACTAATTACATCTTCAATAACCCTATTTTGAAATAAGGTCATATTCTGAGATTTGAAGGGTTAGGATTTCAAAGTACCTTTTTGGGGGAGGGGAGAGGGAGCCACAATTCAACTCCCAAGAGATTTCGTGTCTTTCTGGGGATGGTGATATTTAAAATTACAAATAGATAAATATGACATAATACTGAGCTTTTACCTTCATACTAAATAAATTAGTATATCTATATTATTTACAAGAAGTAATTTTTTTCTTTGTCTCTTATGAAACTTGCCACATTGGGATGATGAAGGATTTAAAGAATAATTGCAAGCGTGATTTTTATTTTATTTGTATTTTTATTTTTATTAAAATATAGTCGATTTACAGTGTTTTTTCATTTCTGCTGTACAGCAAATTGACCCAATCACACACAGTTCCCTGTGCTCTACAGTAGGACTCCATTGCCCATCCATTCCAAATGTAACAGTTTGCATCCACCAACCCCAAACTCCCCATCCACTCCACTCCATTCCCCCTCCCCCCGCCAGCAACCACAAGTCTGCTTTCCGTGTCCATGGTCTGTTTCTGTTTTGTAGATATGATCATCTTTGCCATATTTTAGATTCCACAAATAAGTGATATCACATGGTATTTGTCTTTCTCTTTTTGAATTCACTTAGTATGAGAATCTCTAGTTCCATCCATGTTGCTGCAAATGGCATTGGTTTATCCTTTTTATGGCTGAGTAGTATTCCATTATATGTATGAATCACATTTTCTTTATCCATTCATCTGTCAGTGGACATTTAGGTTGTTTCCATGTCTTGGCTATTATGAATAGTGCTTTGCTGAACATAGGGGTGCAAGTATCTTTTTGAACGAATGTTTTGTCCAGATATATTCTCAGGAGTGGGATTTTGGATCATACAGTGGTTATATTTTTAGTTTTCTGGGGTACCTCCATACTGTTTTCCATAGTGATTGCACCAATTTACATTCCCACCAATAGTGAAGAAGGGTTCTTTTTCATCCACAGCTCTCCAGCATTTGTTATTTGTTGACTTGTCAATGATGGCCATTCTGACTAGTGAGAGGTGATACCTCATTGTAGTTTTGATTTGCGATTCTTTAATAATTAGCGATGAGCATTTTTTCATGTGCTTGTTGGACATCTGCATGTCTTCTTTGGGGAAATGTCAGCTTTTGTCTTCTGCCCACTTTTAATTGGCTTGTTTGTTTTTGTTGTTGTTGTTGAGTTGTATGGGTTGTTTGTATATTTTGGAGATTAGGCCCTTGTCCATTGCATCATTTACAAAGATTTTTCTCCCATTCGGTGGGTTGTCTTTTCTTTTTTTATTAATGGTTTCCTTTGCTGTGCAAAAGCTTTTGAATTTAATTAAGTCCAATTGGTTTATTTGTCTTTATTGTCATTATTCTAGGAGGTGGATCAAACAAGTTGTTGCTGTGATTTATGTCAAAGACCATTCTGCCTATGTTTTCTCTAGGTGTTTTATAGTATCTGGCCTTATATTTAGGTCTTTAATCTGTTTTGAGTTTCTTTCTGTGTATGCTTTAGAGAGTGTTTTAATTTCATTCTTTTAAATGTAACTTTCCAGTTTTCTCAGCACCACTTACTGAAGAGACTTTCTTCCACTGTATGTTCTTACCTCCTTTGTCATAGATGATTTGACCATAGATGCTTGGGTTTATTTCTGTTCCATTGATCTATATTTCTGTTTTTGTGCCACTAGCACATTGTATTGATAACTGTAGCTTTTTAATATTGTCTGAAGTCAGGGAGCCTGATTGCTCCATTTCCATTTTTCTTTTTCAATATTATTTTGGCTATTCAGGGTCTTTTGTGTTTCCATACAAATGTGTTTTTTAAATAAACTTTATTTTGTGAGCAGTTCTAGGGTCACAGAAAAATGGATCAGAAAGAACATGAAGTTCCCATATACCCCTTGTTGCATGCAGGTAAACTTCCTCTGCTGTCAACATCCTATACCAGAGTTGTACATTTGTGACAAACGATGAAACTACATGGACATATTTTTATCATTTAAAGTCCAGAATTTTACATTAGAGTTCACTTTTGGTGTTGTCTAGTTTTTTGGACCTGACAAATGTATAATGGCCTGTATCTACCATAGCAGTCTCATACAAAATATTTTAGGAGTCCTCTGTGCTCCACCAATCTATCCCTCCCTCACCTCTGCCATCACTGATCATTTTCTTGGCTCAATAGCTTTGACTTTTCCAGAAGGTCATATAGTTGGAATAATACAGTAAGTAGTCTTTTCCGATTGGCTTTTTTCATTTAGCAATATGCATTAAATTTCCTCCATGTCTTTTTATAGCTTGATATCTATCTCATTTATTTTTCATGCAGAATAATATTCCATTGTATGTTCTACACTTTATCCATTTATCTACTGAAAGACGACCTCTTAATTGCTTCCAAATTATGGTGATTATGATAAAGCTGCTAAAAATATCTGTATACAGATTTATGTGTAGACATGTTTTCAGTTCATCTGCATAAATAGCAAGGAATGTAATTTCTGGATCAAATGGTAAGACTTTGTTTAGTTTTGTAAGTGCCAAGACATGGAAGCAACCTAAATGTCCATCAACAGAGGAATGGATAAAGAATATGAGGAACATATATGCAACAGAATATTACTCAGCCATAAAAAATAATGAAATAATGCCATTTGCAGCAACATGGATGGATATAGAGATAATCATGCTAAGTGAAGTAAAGTTGGTCAGAGAAAGACAGATATCATAGGATAACACTTAAATGTGGAATCTCATAAAAAAATGATCCCAAATAACTTATTTGTAAAACAGAAATAAACTTACAGATTTCAAAACCAATACTATGGTTAACATAGGTGAAATTGTTGGGAAGAGAAACGAATTGAGAGGTTGGGAATAATATATACACCTTTACAACATAGGAAAACCTACTTAATAATTTGTGATAACCTGTAGGTGAAAAAGAATGGATATATTTATATGCATAACTAAATCACTTTGCATGTACCTAAAACTAATACAACATTATAATTCAACAACAAAATTTTTAAAAAATGTGTTCTGCTGTTATTGGATTAAGTAGTCTAAAGATATCCATTATATCCAGTTGATTGATGGTACTGTTAATTTCAACTGTGTTCTTAGTGACTTTCTGCCTACTGACTATTTTTAATAGAAGGCTGTTGAAGTCTCCAAATATAATAGTGGATTCTTTTGTGTATGCTTGCAGCTTTTGCAGTTTTTGTCTCAGTATTTTGATGCTTTATCATTGGTTGTGTACACATTATATTTCATATATCTTCTTGGAGAACTGACAGTTTTATCACTGTGTAATGCAGCTCTTAATCCTTGACCACTTTCCTTGGTATGAAGTCCTCTCAGTCTGAAATTAAGGTAGCTGATCCACTTTCTTTTGATTAGTGTTAGCATGATATATCTTCCATCTATTTACTTTAAAAAAATTGATATATAATAAATATAATAGTTGATTTACAGTGTTGCATTAGCTTTAAATTCTTTTAAAATATATATATATATGTTCTTTTTAAATATTCTCTTCCATTATAGTTATTACTAGATATTGAGTATAGTTCCCTGTGCTATACAGTAGGTCCTAACTTATTACCTATTTTTTATATAGTGGTGTGTATTTTTTAATTCTCATCTATCGTTTTTTTAATTTAAAGTGGGTAGACAACATTGGATCTTTTTTTAAATCAACTCTGACAGTTTCTTTTAATTGGTGTATTAAAGCACTGATTTTCAAAGGATTACTTATATAGTACAATAAATATCTCCCATATTCATTACTGGTTTTTAATTTGTTGCCTTTCTTTGTTTCTGTATTTGTATTCTACTTTTTCTCCTGTGTTTGTGGTCATAATTAAGCAATATATGATTCCATTTTCTCTCCTTTCTCAGAATATTAGTTGTATATTTCCAGCCCCACCACAACTTTTTAGGGGTCACATAGAATTTGTGATGTTTATTTACAATTAATTCAAGTCCACTTTCAAAAACACTACAGCACCTTTGAGTGAGTACTCTAAAATTATGAAATAATTCTACTGCTTTCCTCCTAACATTTGTATTACTGTGTTCATTTCACTTAAGCATAAACACATATATGTATGTATAAGCATGTATATATATTCAAATACATTCTCAATATTATATTTTAACAAATTATCTGTTAGATCAATATGAAAAATATAAATTATATTTTATATTCGTTTATTCTATCTTTGATACTCTTCCTTTATGAAGATCAAGTTTCTGACCTGTATTGTTTCCCTTCTCTCTAAAAATCTTTTTGTATGTCTTGTAAAGCAGGTCTACTGGTAACAAATTTCCTTAATTTTTATTTGTCTGAGAATATCTTTATTTATGCTTCACTTCTTCCATTTTCTGGATGTAGTTCAGTTTATTTATCCACTAATCTCTGAAAGTCTGTCTTGGTTGCTTTCGAGTTTTGGCAATTATGAATAAAACTACAGGTTTTGAGGTGGAACTAAATTTTCTATTTAGTGAGCAAATACCAAGGAGTAAAATTGTTGAATCATATAGTAAGAATATGTAAAGTTTTGGGGAAAAAAAAGCCAATCTAGCTTCCAAAGTGGCTCTACCGTTTTTTTGTTCTTATCAGCAGTGAATGAGAATTCTTGTTGCTCATATCCCCACTAGGATTTGGTGTTGTCAGTGTTATGGGTTTTGGCCATTCTAATAAGTATGTAGTGGTATCTCACCATTTTGTCTTAATTTGTAATTCCTAATGACATTTGATGTCGAACCTTCTCTTATGCTTACTTGACATCTTTACATTTTCTGTCATGAGGTATATATTGAACTCTTTTGCCCATTATTAAAAATTGGGTTGTTCATTTTCTTACTGTTGAGTTTTTAGATTTCTTCGTATACTTTGGTTAACAATCCTTTATCAAATGTTTTATTTGCAACTATTTCGTGGCTTATCTTCTCATTTTCTTGATGCATGTGTTTTTCTTATGTTGCGTATTATAAAAAATTTTCTTAAAATTATGTAATAAAAATTTTCTATATTTTTGGATAAAGAATCATTACAATCTATATAATGTTCTGGTAAAATTGATTTTATTAATTTGTATGTGGTTAAGTATTATAATAGGATCAATATAACAAATTTTATAATGTTTTCTTTAATCTTGAAAACTATTAAATATTTGTTTCAATCAGTTAGAATTGCTAATTATCCAAATTAAAGTGGCTATCAAAATCATAATTTAAAAAGAAATAAAATTTATTTAAACTTGTTTATTTACAATAATGAAAATAAATTGTCATTGGAGGTGAGAGAGAATAAATTGGGTAATAAATATAAGCATACTTGATAACTTTAATATATTCTTTTTCATAGTTAATTATTTCCACACTCACCAAAACATCAGTTTCCAATGAATTACATTAGATAAGCAGCACTTTAAACCCTTATCTTGCTTACCTTCTAAAGGCAACAAGTTACTGGGAACAACAATAGGGAAGACACTACATGAATAAAGGTATACATGTTAGATCATCATAACTCACTAAAACTTGATTATGTTGACAAAATTGTATAACAGAATATTAACTCAATTTCTATATCTAAAACAACATTGTGAAATGAAAGGGAAACTTTTAATCAAGTGTTATACTAAGAATGACAATTAGAACTACAGTGTAGTCTCCATTCAATCTCTGGAGTAATAAAATAGCAGTTATCCGCATTAATATTATCAACATCTCATAAAATGCACATCTTGATATCTCTTGGAAAAGGTGAAAATCGACTGATAATACCTTAGCAATGAATAAGTGCAGTTAAACCCTAAGGAAATAAGATAAGATGAGAAAAGTTTGTAAGATACATCCCTTGAGGCTAACTGGGAAACTAAATTCATTTACTGAATGCAATAAGCTTATGGGAAAAGCAAAGCAATCTGAAAAGTGAGAATAAGGAATCAGGACACAGAAAAGTCAAGATGACACAGAAATTCTTTGAGCCGTGAAATAAATTTTCCACATATTCTGTCAGTGATGGGTACAAGGGATTCCATTTGAAGAAGTGTACTAGCTTGTTTACATTGATGGTGTCAAAGTTTTTTGTAGAGTCTTATCACCAATGATGAGGAAAATGGTGATTCTGCCTATTAAAATAATAACTACATTAGGTCTTCACAAAGATATTCTCTTACACTTTATGGATATGTGAACATTACCATTTAACATGTATGCGTGTAATATAAATATATAGCCACCACATATGTAAAGTTAAT
This sequence comes from Catagonus wagneri, assembly GCA_004024745.2. Lineage (NCBI taxonomy): Eukaryota > Metazoa > Chordata > Mammalia > Artiodactyla > Tayassuidae > Catagonus > Catagonus wagneri. Next base: position 6,375,821 of record PVHT021183629.1, on the reverse strand, counting down.
GTTTTATGCATACATATACATATTTACACAACAATATTTCTCTATTATCACAAAACTGGATTTCTGTTTTCTTCAGGAATCTATAAGAAGGATATTCAGTGTTGGAATCCAGGACTGAGATTATAGAGTCAAATAGCCCAGCAGTGTAGTGGAGAACTGGTGTGAGAATATTTAAACAGAGCATCCAAAGATTTATTCTTTACTGCCTAGGGGAAATAAGTAATCAAAGAGATTGTATATGAAGAAATTTAGAAGATTGATCCTACTGTGGAGAAATCACCCAATTCTCAGCAATTGCATAGTAATATTCATAATAGTAATATTCTAAATTTGTCCATCAGGCAATATATGGAAAAGCAATTGTTGTCCAATGGTAACAGAACAGCCCCAACTTGGAATCCCTTTAACTGTAAAAATTATATGAGCCCAGAGATTTTCTTTGAAATTTAATTTATACATAAAATTTTTAAAATACTGGATTTTGAAATCCAGTCTTTTAAAGTATAAAATCACTTTTACATTAAGTGTAAAATCAAAAACATCTCACAATATAAAATCTACATATTCTTTAAAAGGTGAGTTTAAATTGATGCTTTATATAGTAAATCACTGTTGTATTTCAATACTAAGAATGTTTTTATAAAATGAGTTGTCATACCTTGCTTTTCCTCATGTCCGTATGTTCATGAATACTTAAAATAATAGTTTAGTATGCCAAATTTTCTGCTACGTAATCTTATTTTTTCCAAAGTGTTGAGTTTTCTAATTATGTGCGACAAACTCATGCAGCATTGTAGTGGCCACAGGACTTTTTCTTTTGAATATTAAAAAAGCTTAGTAATAGCTTCTTGATGCAAATGAGAGGCAAAACTTTATGAAGAACACCTATGACTACAATTTTGTTCATAATAATGACGATAATGTTATTAGTATTAGACTCAATCTTGTTCCAGACTTTATACTATACTTCTAACAACTGAGATCACTTCATTTTTCAGCATCGTTACATCAAGTTTCTAGAACCATTAGCTTCAAAGCAGTTAAGAAAAGTTTAGTAATGTGGGATTTGGCTTTAAGTCCTCTAATATCCTATCTTGTATCATAGTTGTGGAGTCCTGGATTGTTCTATTCGTTTTCACTTCAACCAAAAGCCAACCTACGGCACTAAGACTTGAGGAGTCTGCCTTGTCCTCCTCAGGTTACTGTGTAGGCATGGAGCTCATTCTTGAACTTTAGTCTAAAAGCTGGACCACTGTCACTTGCTGAGTCTATATTTTATGCTTGCATCAATGCATATTTAAATCTCTAAATAAGATATTTTCTTAAAGTTTTCATGGCGCCATATAAGACTCTCCTATTAGGTTCTTTTTAAGATGCTCTCAGTCAATTACTTATCTGTTGTAATAGCCCTATAATACTATATTCAGCCTCACTGGACAGATTATTTTGAATTGTACCTGAGCTTTTTAGCTCAGAGCTTGAACTCCCCAGGGAGTGAATTTAATTTAAGATTTTTGTACCACCTAGTCTGTTCTTTTCAACTGTAAGTAGGGAGTTATGACTGATTCTATCCTGATATAACTCTTGCAACCCCCGAATAATTTGGGCCTGGATTAAATTTCCTAGTCACCTTGTCTATACAGGTTTCTGTCATAATTCTTAGGTGTCCTAACTAGAACTTGAAGTTGTCTAGCTAGTTCTTGAGTATAAACTTTGAAGAGGCAGACCATTTGCTAACCAGCATTACACATCACGCTTTGAAACATCTACCCTTGAAATAGATGCCTTTTTGCAGCAACTTTGTTTACTATTAGTAAGTTCTCACAGTCCTAGCTGTCTGGAGCTTATGTAAATCTCTCCTTTACTGCTCTCAAATCATCTCTGGAGGTCTCTAGGAGCCATTATCTACCCTGAGGTTCTAGGTCCTCCACTTTGAAAATGAGGCATTAATTAAGGCCTGCCTAAATCCAGTAACTCATTAACTTCACTGTCTTATTGTCAGATTTTGCAAATGTCTCATAAATATTCTAACTATTGTCTAGAAATATCCATATAGCAAAATAGCTGGAAGCCTCTTGCAGATCTCCCACTGTGAAGCTATCAATGTAAACAGTTCTCAACATCCATCCTGAATATTCATGCTGTTTGCTTTGTGTGTGGGAGTGTGAGGAGTGCGCAGTAAAGGCCTTGTCGCTGTAAAAAAGAGGAAAAGGAGTTCCATATTTTCTACTTTTTTCATTCCCGCTTCCTTACTTTCCTCATTATGAGCCATGTTAATTCTGCCACACAGCTATTGGGATGGGGAACCTGGAATAAGATTGTGTCTAACACTGAAATAGTTGACCATCAGTGGTGAGGACCAGAGGTGAATTTCCCATGAAGAGCTTCATAGTAACTAACAGGTACGGCAGTATAATTACTGAAACAATGAGGGGAAGGCACAGACCCCAACTCCAGGCAACTGTTAAGTTTGAAATGTTGAATAACCTTTTTAGTTTTGCACTTTTACTCACCAAATTGTTTGCCAGCTGTGGGGAAAAAAAAGAAAAAGGAAACTCTGTGGGTTCATATGGCCTCAAGACCAAAATAAAACATAGGGAGTAAAGATCATTGAGTGTAAATACGAGAGGATTTTATAACATTATAGTAACCCCCAGACATTAAGCCTGAACTTATTTGTAGTTACTAGTTAAAACGAGGCAATCATTTCTTGAAGAGTGAACCATTTTTTGTTTCCTTAAATATAAAATAATAATAAGTCAAGGACAACAGAGTTATTCTGCTATCAGTGGGACATAGGGGTAGAGGTTTGGTTGGGTGCTATACACAGGGTGACCTAACAGATTTCCAACAGTGTTTATCTTCCCAGTGTTTATAGAATTTGGAGTTAGACATCTATATGTGAATATTAATGGGAACTCTTGCTTATTTTGATGGATTTAGAGAACTGGTGGGCCCAAACACCAATGGATAATTTACACATAATTGAAAACACTCTGGGAGGTATGTGCATTTGGTTATGTCAGGCTTTTATTGTTACTTCCAACAATAATCGTTTTTGAGGACTGAAAGGACTCAGTCATATTAATGAAAGTAGAACAGTCTATTAATGAAAGCTACTAATTAAATATTAAGTTGCATTCTGTGTTAAATCTTTAGAAATCTTTAAGAAGTCCTAAGAAGACTAGTTATCTTCATCTCAACACGTAGCCATAAAAGATTCTTTTTGATATTCTAGAAAGCCATTCAAATTCTGGTTATTTTAGTAGTTGGTATAAACTTCCATCTGGTGAAACAGCAGCCCCGAATAAACAGATGTTTTGAATTTTTCATCAGGGAATAATGGCCTTAATATACACTTCACTGCTACTGGGCAAGGATTGAGTGCATTCTAGGCTGGATCCTCTCATGTCCATCTGCTGGGCTGGCTGGTTGCCTGCTCAGGAGTTGGTCAAATCTTTGCCATGTGGCATAGTTTTCAACTTTGTATCATTTACATGGATAGACTGAATTTGAATAAAAGTGAACATCGTTCAAATATTGGGCCATTTTACATCATGTAATCTTTTTCATCCTTTATTCTAATTTAGGTTCCATGGCTTTTTCCGTTGTTTATACATTTCTTTCTATTCAAAAATATGATCAAAGTTTTGAATTTTCTATCTCTAAACATATCGTTAATAAATTAAGAATAGATAATCTATTTGGAGGTTATTACTTTTAATTAGGAAGACAGTCACAGAAACCATGTCTATGAAGCTGACCAGCCTAACAGTAAGCAACCCAGTCAGTAAAAGCTTCCTGTCTCAGATATAATTAATTTAACATTAACAAAAATCTTTAACATGTTAATTTAACAGGAAATAACAATTCTAAGTAGCCAAGAAGGACAGTGTTGCAAAGCTCATGAACTTGGCTTATAGCTTTTAAATTTGGGAAATATCTTAAGAATTTCATTACAGTATGAAGAGGCTTAATTACCTGGTTTTCATTCAAAATAGATTACAACCAACAAATTAGAAACACAGAACGGAGGCAGAACAGAAGAAGAGCAATTTCTTCTTTAGTGTTTAACGTAGAAACTGTGGCAAATATGTCAAGAGGAACCAGAGGTAGATAGACTGTCAAGTGAGTGGGAGTTTTCCTCGACCTCTCCGATATCATTGCTGCTGACCGGTGGTGTAAACAGCTGTATTATGCTTCTGACCATCTTTTGAACATATATCGTAGCCTTTTATCAGGCTTATATGGGGGTAGCTAAAATTTTGAAAATAATTGAAAAGCATAAATGGGAAGAGAAAAACAATTGGAACTCAAAAACTAATGTTTCATTCTTACAATGGAAGTAAAATTTATAATTGGGATGGCTTTAAACTAAACTTTAATATATTGCCCCAGTTATTCAGAATTCTTAGAGGATAAAATACTCTTTTAAATTTGTTTTAAATTTAAAAATTATTTAAATTTTGGATATTATTGTGTCTTTAGGCTCTCAATTTAAATATCAATTCTCCTTATAGTGTTCTATATGCGATTCATTACAGTCTGTATGATTCACATCATTGTAGGTTTTAAATGTGTTTAATACAAATATTTCTCTTTCTTTAAAAATTTTTGATGACATGGTTTGATGTTCTTTTTAGTTGCATTCTGATTAACTTAGATGTCACTGAATTTTTCTTAAAAATGTTTTCAAAGTCTCAATATTAAAGAGAACAAGAATTTTTTAAATTTTCAAAAGAGTTTTAAAAATACCAAAGTGATGACATTCTGCTTTAATGATCTTGAATAAGTGCTAATGCTCAAAATAGAAAATTATCAAGTAAATAGGTTTGGAGGGCCATATAAGATTTAGTCTAGTCAAAATCCCTCAATTTTAATGTAGTAATAATTGAGGTTAAAATATTAGGGAAAACTATTTCATTAAAATTGTAACTGTGCTTACATATTTTAATAGTGATGGTATGTTACACGTTTAACAAGATATTTTAAAATTTCTTGTGACGTTTGCTGAGCAAATTGTGAGTTGTTAAAAAACAATATATACATTAAAAAAATGCCAGCAGGAGTTCCCTTAGTGGCTCAGTGGTTAACGAATCCGACTAAGAACCGTGAGGTTGCGGGTTCGATCCTTGGCCTTGCTCAGTGGGTTAAGGATCCGGCGTTGCCGTGAGCTGTGGTGTAGGTTGCAGACGCGGCTCGGATCCCGCGTTGCTGTGGCTGTGGAGAAGGCTGGCGGCTACAGCTCCTGTTAGATCCGTAGCCTGGGAACCTCCATATGCAGCGGGTGCGGCTCTACATAAGGGCAAAAAGACAAAAAAAAAAAAAAAAAGCCAGCAAGTAACTTAGATACTTTTCTGTATAGGAAACTAATTTAGTACTGAAATAAAAGTGCATACTGTAATACACATAGAGTGAATATTTAGTGCTGGATGGGCAATTAGGTCTTCTTAAAATATAATGGAAGAGTTTTCAAGAGGAAAAAGAGTGTGGCTCTTAAGGTGAATAAATTATGTAAGTATGGAGCTTATTGCATATAGAGAAAAATTTGGATTTGAATTATTTTATATTCCCGTGTGCCTTCTATTGATAAAAAGCAAATCTGCCTCAGAATAATGATGTTTCTTTTTTAAGCAATAAATTCCCAATCCCTATTCTGTCAATAATTTCAATTCCCATTATGAGTCTATCTCATCTACAAGTTATGAATCATGCCTTTGACCATTGTTTGTTTCTCAGTAGATACATAAAAATCTGTTTTCATTGTTTTTCCTAAAAAATTACTTAGTATTTAATGTCCATTATTGTGTGACCCTTCAACATTTTCTAAACTCACTAAAAATACTAGTTCTACTCTATTATTTTTTTTATGAATGTGATTTTTATCCTCTCACTTGCTTTTCTATTCTGTAATTTCCTTCTCCACATCTCTCTTTGGTTACTAAGTTCAGAAGTGGATGCAGGTTTCCACTGCTGATAAAAGGTCATTTTATTATTTACTCAGAATTCCAGATGTTATTTTGCTCTTTACGTAGGCAGTAAATTTGAACTTTTTGTAGATAGTTTTTCCTAAGACACGTGACTGGGAATGGAGCAGTAGAGTCATTGTGTAATTTTTAGTTTAGATAAATAAGCATTCTTTATTGTCCTGTTAACATTAATTAAAAAACTAGAAGAACAAGGCATTGAAAGTCTCTATATGTAACAATATTGTCTAAAATTATATATTTTATGTATTTTATATATTTTAAGTATTTAATTCAAGTAACTACAAATATTCACCCCTAAGATGATATTTAAGTGGTAATGTGAGTTCCGACCCTTACTTTTTTTTTCTAGTCATAGTCCTCAAAACATTGACATACGGCAGGTCTGCAAAAGTCTACCATACTCAGTAAAAGCATAGCCAGACTCTTTTATTTCCTCAAAGCAGTGGTATGCATCTCAGATTTTTTTTTAGGGCCACACCTGTGGCATATCACAGGCTAGGTGTCAAATTGGACCTATAGCTGAGCCTTCACCACAGCCACAGCAACACGGGATCTGGGCTGTGTCTGTGACTTACACCATAGCTCATGGCGATGTAAGATCCCTAACCCACTGAGCAAGGACAGTGATTGAACCCACGCCCTCATAGATACTAGTCAGATTTGTTTCCAGTGTGCTACAATGGGAACTCCTGAGTCTCAGATTTTTTGCTTTCCACCATACTAGTCAATGGTTTCCTTGTAATCAGTACAAATCACAAGAAAAATAAACATCTTTATTAGCTCATGTTTACCCTCAAAGAAGCTTTTACATGATATTTTTATCTTTTCATACCAAAGCAAAGGTATCATTATGAGATTATATATGGAGTAGTAGTATTGGCAGAGCTATTAGTGCTGATGGTCACCGAATAGTGTTAGATCTAGATTAATAGTGTAAGAATTTCTTACCAATGGAAGCTCATAATTATGATGCTTTTTAGAACAGGTATAGTTCCCTCTATTATAAGGCATAAAACATTTCAATAAATATGAACTATTCAATTAAAATTCTGCTTCATGATCATACATGTACTGACTTTCCCCTGAGGCAGGACAGAGAAAGTGTTGCTCTAGCAGCTGCTGAGTTTTGCATTATCACCTTGCTGTGCACCCTAGCCTAAGAAAGTGAACACTCCGGCCCTGCTCAGGCTATACCATGGCATGACACTGGATCTGGGGTGCTTAGGACTAGGGATAAGACTTAGCAATGGGCTCCATCTGAGTGGAGCCACAGATGCATAATAAGGAATTTGATCAGGCCTCTGTGTATGCATAAGCCCCACTTGCTTTAGCACTCCCCTCCTCTGGGTCAAAGACCCTGGTACAAGGAGAGAGAAAAACGCATATAAATGAAAGCAACCCAGCTGAGGCCCAAACCTCAGGACTTCTGCTCCAGCAGCTCTGGATCAGACCCCACCCCTAACAGGGCAGTGACAGCTACTGAAAAGAGGGGAAGTTCCACTTCACATCCAGGGCCAGCTTTAACCTCCCTATCTCCAATCCCACAAACCGCAAGAACCTGCAGTGTGTTGCCTGGATTTACTCCAGGATGAAAGACACAGATTGGAAATATGCATATGGAAAAGGATATTTCTGCAATTGAAAATGACAAGAAAGCAGGGATAGCGATACATAATAGACAAAATATACTTTTAAAAAAAAGGCAATAAAGACAAAGGACATGAAATGGTAAAGGGATCAATACAAGAAGAGGCTATTATACTTGTTAGCATGTATAAGTATAGGAGTACCTAAATACATAAAGCAAATACTAACAGACATAAAGGGGAAATTGATAATATACAATAATAGTAAGGAACACTGACAATCCACTTACATCAATGGAGAGATCATACAGACAGAAAATTAATAAGGTAATAGTGATAGTGATCTTAAATGATACAGTAGACCAATTATACTTAGTAGATATCTATAGGACAATGCATTCAAAAACAGCACATGTAATGTTCCAGGATAGATCATAGGCTAGACCAAAAACAAGTCTTAACAAGTTTAAAAGAATAGAAATTATATCAAACATTTTCTTCTAGCCACAACAATAGGAACAAAAATGAGAAAAAAGAAACCAGGGGAAACTAAAAACATGCTACTAAATAACTAATAGGTCAATGGAGAAATCATAGAGGAAATCAGAAAATACATCAAGATGAAAGAAAATGAAAACACAACACTCAAAAATCTGTGAGATACAGCAAAAACAGTTCAAAAATGGAAGTTTATGGCAATACAGGCCTTCCATAAGAAATAGGAAAAATCTCAAATAATTTAATCTAGTACCTAAAAGAATAAGAAAAGAAAAAAAAAAAAAAAAAAAAAAAAAAAAAAAAAAAACCAAAGTCAGCAAAAGAAATGAAATAACAGATATCAGAGAGGAAATAAATAAAATAGAAATTAAAAAACAATAGAAAAGATCAATGAAAGGAAGAACTAGTTTTTTAAAAAAGATAAACAAAATTGATAAACCTTTAGCCAGGCTTACTAAGAAGAGAAGACCCAAATAAAACAAAATAAAGAATGAAAGAAGAAAAATAACAGCCAACCACAGAGATATAAAAATCATAAAAGAATTCTACAAACAGTTATATGCAAACAAATTGGGCAACCTATAGGAAACAGATAAGTTTCTAGAAACATACAGCCTGTGAAGACTAAATCAAGGGGAAACAATTGAAAGAGATCTATCACTAGTAGCAAAATTGAATTTGCAGTTTAAAAAATTCTAGCAAACAAAAGTCCAGGACTAGACGGTTTCATGGGCTAATTCTACCAAATACATAAAGAACTAGTATCTATCCTTCTCAAACTATTACAAAAAATCGAAGAGGGTGGAACACTCCCCAGATCATTGTATGAGGCCACCATTACCCTGATATCAAAACCAAAGACACTACAAAAAAAATGAAAATTACAGGTCAATATCTTTGATGAATATGGGTGCAGAGATCCTCCAAAAAATGTTAGAGAGCTGAACTCAACAACGTATCAAAAGACCATATACTATAATTAAGTTGGATTTGTTGCAGGGTTGAAAAAAATGGTTCAGCATTTGCATATAAGTGTGACACACAATATTAACAAAAGGAAGGATAAAAGTCACATGATCATCTCAATAGATGCACAGAACCTTTTGACAAAAATTCAACATCCGTTCATGATAAAAACTCTGATCAGAGTGGTAGTAGCAGAAACATAAATAATAAAATCCACTTATGGCAAGCCTATAGACAAAATCATAATGGTAAAAGCTAAAAGCTTTTTCTCTAAATTCAGAAATGAGAAGGATGTCCACTCTCTCATCTTCTATGTAACATAGTATTGCTATAGCAAACAGACATGAAAAAAGTAAAAGGCATCCAAATTGAAAGGGAAATGGTAAAACTGTCACTATTTGTAGAAGACATGATACTACATAAAGAAAATCCTAACATCTCCACACCAAAACTATTAGAACTAATAAATTAATTCAACAAAGTTGTAGGATACAAGATTAATACAGAAAGCTCTTGCATTTCTACACACTAGTAATGAATTACCAGAAAAAGTTAAAAATTCTGTTTAAATTCTCATCAAAAGAAATAAAATACATAGTGATAAACTTAACAAAGAGGTGAATGAACTACACTCTGAAAACTTTAAAACAGTGATGAAGGAAACAAGGTGATCCAAAGAAATGGAAAGACATCCAATGCTCTTGCACTGGAAGAGTCAATATTTTGAAATTGTCATACTACCTAAATCAATCTACAGATTTAATACAATGGCTATCAAAATATCTATGACAGGATTTCCTGTTGTGGCTCAGCATTTTAAGAACCTGACATAGTGTCCATGAGGATCTGGGTTTGATCTCTTGCCTCACTCAGTGGGTTAAGGATCCAGCATTGCAGCAAGGGGCAGTGTAGGTTGCAGATGTGGCTCAGATCAGGTGTTGCAGTGTCTGTGGTATATCCAATTCAGCCCCTAGCCTGGGAACTCCCATGTGCTGCAGGTGCTGCCATAATGACTTATGACATTTTTTACACAGTGAGGACGAATAGTCCTAAAATTCATATGAGACCACAAAAGCTCTCAGATTGCTTAAGGTATCTTGAGAAAAAAAGGAACAATACTGGAGGTATCCCTCCCTGGCTTCAGACTATGTTATAAAGCTACTATAATCAAAACAGCATGGTCTTGGCACGAAAAACAGACACACAGATCAATGAAACAGAGTAGAGAGTCCAGAAATAAACCTATGCACCTAAGGTCAATTACTCTATGACAAATTACACAAGAATATACAATGGAGAAAAGACAGTCTTCAAAAAGTGGTGCTAACAAAACTGGATACCCATATGTAAAACAATGAGGGCAGAACCTTATCATACAGCATATACAAAAATAAACTCAAAATGGAGTATAGACATAAGATTAAGTCTTGAAGCCCTTCCAATCTAAATTGGAAGGAAAAAGGTAAAGCTGTCACTATTTGTAGATGACATGATACTATATATAGAAAACCCTAACATCTCCACACCAAAACTATTAGAATAAAGTAATTCAGCAAAGTTGTAGTATACAACTAGACAAAACTAGACAAAAACATAGGCAGAATACTCTTTGACATAAATCATAGCAATATTTTTTGGACCTGTGTCCTAAGACAAATGAAAGCAAAAGTAAACAAATTGGACCTAATTAAACTGAAGCTTTTACAAGACAAAGGAAACTATTAACACAATGAAAAAAACCTATGAAATAGGAGAAACTATTTGAAAACGATATGACTGACAAGTATATATAAAGAGCTCATATAACTCAATATATATAAAAAAAACCCAATTTTAAAAAAATGGGCAGAAGAGCTGAATAAACATTTTCTTCCAAAGAAGATATACTGGTGGCTAACAGGTACATTAAAATATGCTCAACAATTTATTATTAGAAAAATTCAAATCAAAGAGCAATGAGATATCCCCTTACAGAATGGCTATCATCAAAAATTCTACAAATAACAAATGTTGGAGAGTATATGGAGATAAGGGTAACCTTGTACACTGTTGGGAATGTAAATTGGTGCAGCCACTATGGAAAACAGTGTAATGTTCTCTTAAAAATGTAAAAGTATGACCACCATATGTTTTAGCATTTCCACTCCTGGGTATATATTTGGAAAACAGAAAAACAGTAATTGAAAAATACATGTTCCCTAATGTTCGTAGAAATGCTATTTACAATAGCCAAGATATGGAAGCAATTAAATTGCCCATCAGCAGACAAGTAGATAAAGATGTATATATCTATACCTGTATATATAAAGAGAAAATATTACTTAGACTTAAAAAGAATGAAATTCTGTAATTTGCAGCAAAATGGATGAACCTAGTGAATATTATTCTTAGTGAAATTAGTCAAAGATAATACTGATATCACGTATATGTGAAATTAAAAAATATGTACAAATGCATATGTATGCAAAATGGAAACAGATGCACATATCCAAAGCAGTGATTACCAGAGAGGAGAGGGAAGGGAGAAGGGGCAAATTAGGTGTATGTGATTAAGAGATACAAACTACTGTGTATAAAATACATAAGCAACAAGGATATATTTTATATTACTGGGAATTATTCCATTACCTTGTAATAAATTTTAATCACTTTGTAAAAGTACTGAATCATTATGCTGTACATCTGAAATTAAAATAACATTATAAATCAACTATACTTAAATTTAAAAAGAAATCTGCCTTGGATTTCCCATCGTGGCTCAGCGGAAACAAATCTGACTAGTATCCATGAGGGCACAGGTTCAATCCCTGGCCTCGCTCAGTGGGTTAAAGATTTGGCATTGCCCTGAGTTATGTTACAGTTTGCATACACAGTTTGGATCCCACATTGCTGTGTCTGTGGCGTTGCCCAGCAGCGACAGTTCTCATTCATTCAACTCCTAGCTTGGGAACTTCTATATGCCCCGGGTGCAGCCTTGAAAAGACAAAAAAAAAAAAAAAACCCAAAAAACCCCTGCCTTATAAGGGCAGAATAATTACTTATTAATTGTGCATGGAATATAGTTATTACACAATAAATATTTGATAATTTTCAAAGTATTTATTAAATCTATGAAAATATTATTTTCATAATGCTTCCCTTCAACTTACTAATTTTAAAAGTGTATTTTGTATATAAGAATACATCAGACAGTACTTATACCTCTTTTTTTGCTGTGGCTTCAGGAAAATGGAGGCTCAGTTTACTTATATTCCAATTTAAATGTTAAATCATGTAATCAGGGGGAGAAAGTCTTCCCAAATCATCACCTTTATCTGAATATTTACCTCTGGCATATGAGAGGCTGAGAAGAACTAAAAAACTGTGAATTTTTTGGAAAGATTTGTGTCATAGATAGTCCACATATCACCCCCCCATATGGTATAGTGGAGCAGTAAAGTAATACTTCCTGCTCAGTTCAACTCAAAGGAAAAGGAAGGACATCAGTGGCACCATTTGGACAGCGCATATGGCCTCTGCTATTTGGGAAACATCAGACTGACTACTCAATAACACATGTTGAATAAAATGTCTGTAGATAGCTGACTAACAGTCTGTGGCAAAAATGTAGAGATCTGTGTTTTGGAAAGTCACTGCACTCCCATGGTCTACAGGTCAAATATGTTTGTTTGTGATGACTAAATGTGGGCCAAGCCAGAAAGACAGCCTTTGGAGGGAGAAAGACTCCCCAAAAGAGTAAGAAAGAAGGCCAGTGAGATCATGATAGGAAAAGGCTGGAAGCTCTGTGAGGACTCTGTTGACAAGGTCTCTTTTGCTTGCATTAAAGAAAGTGCAATGAGAAATGTTAAATTACCTGCACACTGAAATACCCATGAAAGAAAACGTCAGCTGTAAACACTTACCATGGGCAGAGCAAACTAATATCAAATTGCTTTACATTACACATATTTTCTGTCCTAATAATTTCCTCCCTTCTTCCTCCTAGTACCCTGCCCCAACCTTAAGGGGGTATCATGGTTTAAGGGTGGTAAATATCATAGCTCTTAGGCAGGAGAGGTGACATCTACAAGGGCAAATGTTAGGAATTAACTATTTCATAAGCAGCACCTTTTGTTCTAGGCATTCTTTCAACTGCTTTATATATATTAACTTACTTGATCCAAACAACAACCTAATAACAGTAACTATTTTACCAAAGTCATAAAGTAAGTAAATGCCAGATCTGAGCTTCCTTCCCAGTCTATCTGGGTTAAGTTAGTGTTCGTAAAGCAGCCTAGTAAATTATCTCTTTCTATTTGTAATGCACACCTCAACCTCAATCCTAATGGAGGAGAATCTGATATGTACTGTTTTCCCTCTGCAAGTTTCCCACCTGGAGCACGTCAGAGTTGGTTCAATGAAGTTTAAACTTTAAATGAGAATTCAGAATTTTGATTACTACATGGAATTGCAATCTTAATTATTTATGTGAGTTTGTTTTTATCACTAGAAATCACTGAAGGAATTTTTTCTTAACCAAGAGTGACCATAAGTGTTAATGGCACCTGTGCACAATTCTACCCAAATGGCAGGCAACAAGTTAATTTTACAAAATGGTCTTGAATATACGTGTTGACATGCGTGCGGATTAAAGTTACTTTCTAATTACATCTTATAGTTCTACGTGTTCAATGAGCCTATTACTATATAAATGGAGATTTCTTTATGAAGTTGAAACATATGTCCAGATTTGATAGCTAACTCTTAAATAATAAATTGTGCCCTGCTATAGTTATTGATAATATAGTTAAGGGATGATTCCAAAGATAATAGATAAAAGCCAAAGAAGCTTAAAAGAAGAGAACATTCAGTGAAACCAAAAAATGCTCAGTCTCAATAATATCCAAAGAAAGGTATTCATCATTTTAGCTATCATGCTAGATGACTAAATAAATTTAATATTCAATATTACAAAGAATGTGGAGATACGGACAATCTCAGACATTATTGTTGGGGCATAATCCTTTTGAAAACAAATTTGACAATAGGAAAACCCAAAAGGACAATAGGAAAACTCATGCACTTTGACCCTATTCTATCCTAAAGAAATAATCCTTAAAACGGAAAAAGTTACTGAGTTCTCATCAAAGTATTATTTGTAATATTGAAACATTGAAAGAAATCAATCACTAAGTATCTAACAATAGGAAATTGATTATATAACAGTGTAAGTTGGCTATGTAGTCTTACAATTCAATCATCAGAAATTGGTTAAGGAGACCATGCCTATGTGGAAGATGCTTAGAATATGAGAATGTTCTTGGAATATTATATTAAAAATAAACACTAGGGGTTGAGATATACAACTTCATATATTGTAAATATAAATACATTAACATCACATGTATATAAAAACTAAAAAAATACAATAAAACTTCCATGATTATTTTCTTTAGGTAATAACTTTAAAGGTGATACCCTCCATTTTTCTTCTTCAAATAACCTTTACTAAAAATATAATAATTGCTAAAATATGAAGCTCCTTTGGTTATACCATTGGCCTGTATAACAAAAAATTCTATAAAACCGTAAATCATAAATTATAAGGATGATAGATGAAATAAGAACATTCCACAAAAACATTGAAAAATATGGGAATGATGGATTATGTTCCCTATATTACACAGGATCTTTTATCGGAGTCCATAAGCTAAAACATTTTTCAAGTCTCACCTTCACTAATAGTTCTACCTGGCACATTCATAAATGCCATATATCTCTCTATATATTTATGATAGCTGTGAAAAATACATATAACATACACATATTAAAACATAATAAATGCCAATATAATTATTAATACAACATTGATGCACCATGTATATGTATATATGTAACATAATATTATATTAATGTTATAAATGTTAATATATAGAGATACACACACGTTGCATCTTTATTACAGTTTCTTTTATTTGAATTCCAAAAGGTTTAGACAATATATTTCTACCTACTTCTAGAAAAACCTATAGGAATTTACAGTATATATATTTATCCTAACCTTCCTACCTAAATTAACAAAAGACTCCTCCCTCCAATTTCCTAATCCTTCTTATTTATGAACTTAGTTGTTACAGACGTCATTTACAAATAAATTGAATGAAATGGGAAGTAAATTAATAAAGATTTACCCATAACAAAAATCATCTGCATACACATATTTTTGCTGATACAAAGCAGGATTCTATAATAGTGAGAATAGTATTGATTTTGGGGTTAGGAGTCATGAATTCTCATCTCTATGTTGCATAATATCTTTAGGGCTTTGTCTTCATTTGTGAAATTAGGCAAATAGTCATGGGACCTCCAAATTATTCCTTTTTTTTTTTTGATCATTTTAGGGCCACAGCCACGGTATATGGAGGTTCCCAGGCTAGGCATCCAATTGAGTTGTAGCTGCCAGCCTAAACCACAGCCACGGCAGTGCGGGATTCAAGCTGCATCTGCGAGCTACGCCACAGCTCAAGGTAACCTGGGAGCCTTAACCAACTGAGCATGACAGGAATCGAACTTGTGTCCTCATGGTTACTAGTCAGATTCATTTCCACTGAGCCGCGATGGGAACTCCCCAAGTTATTTTTTATCCTTACAAATTCTCTGAAATTAAGTGCTACATGGGTCAATAGATAGAGAGAGTAATATAATTTTTATTTCTATTCTAAAATGCTCTTAAAAATGAAAGAAATTATGTTAAAGACCAAAGTAGGATATCAAACTATTTTTTTTCATATTATGATAAAGTACACATAACGTAAAATTGACCATTTTAACCACTTAAAAGTCTACAATTCAATATTATTCAGTACATTGATTATGTTATGTAACCATTATTATCATGTCTAGTTCCAGAATATTTCATCATCTCAAAAATAAACACACCCCCATTAAGCTCTCACTATCCATTCTCCCTTCCAACATGAGGCAACCGTTAACCTGCTTTCTGTCTCTATGTATTTTCCTATTCTAGATATTTCACGTAAACTGAATCATATAACATGCAGATGTTTTGTTTGGCCTCTTTCAATTAACATGGTATTTTCAGGTTTATCCATGTTGTAGTATGTATCAGCACTTCATTTCTTTTTATCATTGAACAACATTACAGTCTATGGATATAACACATTTGTTTATCCAGTTATTAGTCAATGAACACTTGGGCTGTTTCAACTTTTGGCTATTATGAATAATGCTTCTGTGAACATCGGTGTGTAGTTTTTGCTTGAAAACCTAATTTCAATTTTTTGAGGGTATATGTAGGAGTAGAATTGTTGAGTCATATGATAATTCTATGCTGTCCTACACAAACAATTACAGAATACCTGAACTTGTGAAGATGGAGATAAGTATAAAAGTGTTTTCTTAAATGTTTAAATTTTAAAAATTGATTAATCCTTCAAGGCAAAAAATAATAACAATTTAGTGTATAACATAATAAAGGAAGAATAAAACATCTGAAAACAATAGCACAAAATTTGAGTTTAGGAAATGGTAGTTTACTTTTACACTTTGAGTGAAAACTATTACTTGATAGTAGATGGCAATAACTGAAAAATAAATACTATAAAACTTAAATACTAGATCTATGAACAAAATAAAATGTAAGAAAATGATAATTTTGTCAAAAAACAACAATGTTCTGTTGATAAGAGGCTAAATATAATATACAGACAGAAATAAAAGTAAAGTATAATAATAGAAAAATATATTCAATCCTAATAGTAGGAAAAAAAAGCCACTCCTGGAAGAGTGACCAAGATGTCAGAGTTAAAACGATCCTGATCTTACCTCCTTTCATGAGCACACCAAAATCATAACTATCTGTAGTATGACCATCAATAAAAAAGACTGGAATCTAGCAAGAAAGATCTTCTACAGCTAAAGGCGAAAGGAAGGGACTCTATGAAACCATTTGGAGGGATGGACTTATGATATAATCAAACCCCATATGCCCTGGGTCAGTGGCCCACAAAATAGAGAATAATTTATTGCAGAAGTTCTCCCACAGGAGTGAAAGTCCAGAGGCCCATGTTAGGCACCCCCCGCTTAGGAGCCTGGCACTAGGAAGATAAACCCCTAGATTGTTTGGCTTTGAAGGCCAGTGGAGCTTAATTGCAGAAGCCCCACAGGCCTGGGAAAAATAGAAACTCCACTCTTAAAAGGCACATACAAAATCTCATTTGCACTGGGACATAGGGCAAAAGAAGTAAGCTGATAGAAGCTTGAGCCAGACTTACTTTCTCATCTTAGAGCATCTCCTGGAGAGGTAAGATGTAGCTGTGGCTCACCCAGAGACATAGTCATTCGTGGCAGGTGTATTGTGGAATGTCATTGGTGGCTGCTCTCTGGGCTCATTAGCTCTAAGACCTGACCACAGTCAACAATCTGCAGGTGACAGTGCTGGGATGCCTCAGGCTGAAAAACTAATTGGACAGGAACACAGCCAGACCCATTAGCAGATTGGCACCTAAAGATAAAAAAGCCCATAGCTGCCTATGGGCTCACTCATAGACATGGTCCAGCCCACTGGAGGGGCAAGACTCAGCTCCACAAACCAGTGAAATGGCACTGGCTCCTTCCACTAGGAAGTCAGACCAAGCCTCTAGACTGGCCTCATCCACTAGGGGGCAAACATCAGAAGAAAGAAAACTACTATCTTACAACACAGGCCAGACCCTACCCTAGAACCACCTGGGCTCTGGTCTGGCCCACTAGCAGACCAACGCAACCTTTGAGATATCCCAGTTTCCATACCCATCTATGTCAGGAACGAACCCCCCCCCCATTCCAACAATTATCTGAAATGAACTCTAGAATACTATGTCCCACAGCCAGACTCCAGGAACCACTTTTGCTGCTGATAAATTGGCACTAACCCCAGGATCACACTTCACCTGCCAGTGAGTGGGCAACAGGCCCAGAATTTTTGGGACCCTGACTCTACCGACCAGTAAGTCATTATTAGCCCCAGCGTTCCCCTAAGATTCCACAACAAGCCACCTCATGACCAAGACACCTACAAAACACCAGCCTGCAGCATCTGCACAAGTCTGGGCCTGGTAACCAACCAGACTAGGGACCTACCAGACCACCTGCATCATTAGACTGACAAAACAGATAAACCCACATGGCCCTCCTAGGGTGAACTCCTAGAGCTTATAACTTGAATGACAAGAGGAAAGTGCACTATTGGACTCTTAGGATGACTCCTACAAAGGGTAACTTCTCTGGGGTGGTAAAATGTAACTAACATACCACATATATAAAAATATAAATAGCAGCTTAGACAAAATAAGACAGGGAAACAATGTGTTCCAGCTGAAAGAAAAAGGTAAAATCCTGGAAGAAGAACTAAGTTAAATGGAGACAGGTAATCTACCAGGGAAATGGTTCAGAGTAGTGACTGTAAAGCTGATCAAAGAATTTGTGAGAAGAAAGAATGTACACAACAAGTTAGAAGTTTTTAACAAAGAATTTTATTTTATTTTTTTTAGGTCCACACCCATGGCATATGGAGTTTCCCAGGCTAGGGGTCTAATTGGAGCTACAGCTGCCAGCCTATGCCAGTTACAGTAACTCGGGATCTGAGCTGTGTCTGCAACCTACACCACAGCTCATGGCAATGCTGGATCCTTGACCCACTGAGTGAGGCCAGGGATAGAACCCGCAACCTCATGGTTCCTGGTCAGATTCATTTCCACTGTGCCATGACAGGAACTCCTAACAAAGAATTTTAAAATATAAAGAACCAAAGAAAGATGAAGAATACAATAAAAGTATTGTATTGAAATGAAGGATACAGTAAAAGGAATTAATAGTAGACTAAATGATTCCAAAGAATGGAACTGAGCTGAAAGACAGAGTAGTGGAAATTACTGCCACTGAACAGAATAAAGAAAAAAGAAAGAAAAATTGAGGACAGTTTCAGACCTCAGGGAACAACATCAAGTACACTAGTCAAGCACATTTTAGGCGTCCAAGAGGGAGAGAAAGTGAGAAAATATTTGAAGAGATAACAGCTAAAAAGGAAATATTCACCCAAGTGTAGGAAGTGCAGGAAATCCCATACAGGATTAACCCAAACAGGAACACACCAAAACACATCGTAATCAAAGTGACAAATTAAAGATCAACACAAAATATTAAAGGAAACAAGACAAAGGAACGAATCACATACAAGGGAACTGCCATAAGAATATAAGCTGATTTTTTAGCAGAAACTCTGCTGGCTAGAGGGAGCAGCATGATATATTTGGAGTGATGAAAGGGAAAAACCTATAACCAAGAACATTCTTACATCAGTAAAGCAGTTAAAAAAATTAATAGGAAAGTCTAATGTCTATTTTCATATATTAAAATAATTTTCTAAAACTTCATATTTTTTAAACATTCTAATCTTTTTAAAACAGAAAAGTCTGGACTGGACAAAGCTGAAATTCGTTTACCACATTATAATGGTTACATTGTAAATCATAAATTAGAAATTTGTCCGATTGATGACTGCCTACCATTAAAAAATAGATTAGAATCTTATTTCTTTAAAAAGTAATTTCAAGTAGATTTAAAGGTTAAATGTAAATAATTTTAGGGAATATTCTGAAAAATTGAAGTTAATTTTTATCTCATAAAAAAATCTCTTGGAATTCCCGTCATGGCTCATTGGTTAACGAATCCAACTAGGAACCATGAACATGCGGGTTTGATCCCTGGCCTTGCTCAGTGGGTTAAGAATCTGGCATTGCCACGAGCTGTGGTGTAGGCTGCAGATGTGGCTCGGATCTGGTGTTGCTGTGTCTGTGGTGATGGCTGACAGCTACAGCTCCTGTTAGACCCCTAGCCTGGGAAACTCCATATGCTGCAGGTGTGCCCCTAGATAAGGCAAAAAAGATAAATAAATAAATAAATAAATAAATAAATAAATAAATAAATTAAAAAAGATCTCTCTTAATATATGAATATTTATATAGCTCAGTGGTAAGAAGACATTTATATAAGACACCAAAGACAGAATTATGAAGATAATACTTAGCAACTTTGAGTATATAAATATAGAAATTCATAAAATGTGTTATAAACAAAAACATAATAAGCATTATTAAAATGCTGAGTAAACAAAGGAAATAATTTACCACTACATTTTGGAACACTTTGAACATGAAACGAATGAAAAGAGGTCTAACACTTCAACAAGTAATTAAAAAGCTAACTCTCTCATTAGAAAGTGGGCACAGAATTGATATAGGTGACTTAGTGAAGATAAACAAGAAACAGAGATGACTTACAAACATGTGAAAAGGGCATGTTCCAAAATGTTGACAATACCTATATCCTAGGATTCTAGCAGAGTAATTGTCTTAGATCTTATGATTGAAACCTGGTGATCAGTGCAGCAATCTCTGACCCAGAGGTAGATGTGGCATTCATCCAGAGACCTGGGACAATTCCAACAGGGGTGGACGCTTCATTTCCTTTCTGGGTTTGGAAAAGTTTCTATGCCAGTTGCCAAATTAAATGTGGCTGATTTTCCTTTTTTAAGAGGGGCATATCTTTGCCATCTCAGGAAGGCTTCTCATACCCACCTCCATCAGTGATATCTGTATCAGTCTAATTAGGTCTTTTTCCTGGAAGGACTCTTTTCTTCCTTTAACATTTTTAGTAGCAGAGTATGATAAACTTACCAGTGACCATGTAAACTGTATACCTCAGTGTGTTTTTCTCCCCTTGGACATATGTGCTGTAGACTAGAGATATTGCTTCATCTTTTTAAAAAAGCAGCCATTGTAGACTAGTGTTCATTATTCCTTACTTGTCATCCCCTTAGAAAAATGTCCTTTTTTGCTTTAGAAAGCTGAAAATTGCATAGATCCTCCTGTTGTTTGCAGATTAGCTGTAATTTATTCAGTGCCCAAAGGGTAACATAAGAGGATTAGCCAGGATAGAGCAGAAATAGGGACAGTCCTTCAGGCTTTGTTACGTTACAGCTATGCAGATGAAACCAAAATTAGGCCAGAGTGTCACCTCTTTTTCAGATTAACCTCTTAACAAGTTTCCAACTTATTCCTTCTTACTACCTTATTTAACATGGTTTCTTAAAACTCAAATCACTCTAAAACATAACTGCCAGCTTAATGAAAGCTGACTACATTATTTTTCTAAATGTTTAATCTACACATATTTTTTGACATGGTAACCATTTCAGTAAAATATTGAACAGAACTGTGTGTTGTAAACCTACGAACAATAATATCAACTTAATACTTTTTAAAAACATTGTTCAAATTTGCACTGAAAAGGAGTTGCTGTATCCTATGTCTGTACTTGCTATGCTTCTCTCTCATCCAGAACAGGCATTCTATAAAAGTGTCTTAAGTGATTAAATGAATGATAGGCTCATTTCCACAGACTGTACCATGAAAAATACATATGTTATTCCAATTAAAGTTAGGTGAAATTATCAAATCCCTTCAAGTAAATGAAAGGAATTTCAAAGCCATTCAAAGTTGCTGTCTAATTGAAGCATAGCATAAGTTAGTCATTCATGTATACCACATCAATTTATAAAACTGCAAATTTTGAATGGAAGCTGCTAAACCTCCAGAGGTTTATATGTCTACGGAAGAAAAAAAAAAAATCTCATGCTATTCAAGTAAGAAAGTGCCAGATCAAAACTTATATAATGAATGTAATAAAAACCATAGAAAAAAGAGTAGAACACTTATAATAAATCATGCATCATTGTGCTTGTCATACCGAAGAAAATGTTATTGTGTAGAAAATACAACATTAATTTATCTGGGTTTAAAAGTATTTTC
>PVHT021183629.1:6203939-6353833 GCA_004024745.2 Catagonus wagneri | reverse complement strand
TCTCTTAATGGATTTTATTTCACTTATAGGTGTGCATAAATCATCACAAGTCAATTTTACAGATTTTGTATCCCAAACCCCCAGTGCATCCCCCCACCCCCCCAGATTGTCTTATTTGAAAAACCAAGGTTTTCCAAAGTCTGTGAGTCATTGTCTGCTCTGTAAGAAGGTTCATTGTGTCTTTTAGTTTCCACATGTAGACAGCAACACCCAATGATACCGCTTACATGTGGAAACTAAAAGTATTTTCAATTTTCACTTGCAGTGGTAAAATCGGAAATGTGATTTAATCCTCTTGATAATGATAGGTAGAAATGGCCTATAGTGTCATGACATTTGGGTCCTCACAAGCCAACAAATTCCCAAGGAAAAAGAAAAATCTAGAGTAGTTAGCCTGCTTTGGGGGTAGCTTTCCCTCAGAGGAATCTGCCAGATTATTGAATATTTGTGGAGTCCAAGGCACACCAGGAATGGGTAACTTACTTAAACCAATAAAATTTAGTAGGAATTCTAAAAGGCAGATTCCAAATGGCTGGGAATAAAGGCAAGTCATTAATTACTTCCTCTCACAGGGAGGAAAGCCCTGTTTAGAAACACCTTTTTTTTTTTTTTGCCTTATCTAGGGCCGCACCTACAGGTTCCCAGGCTAGGGGTCTAACAGGAGCTGTAGCTGCTGGCCTTTGCCACAGCCACAGCAATGCCAGATCCAAGCTGCGTCTGCAACCTACACCACAGCTTGTGGCAATGCTGGATCCTTAACCCACTGAACAAGGCCAGGGATCGAACCCACAACCTCATGGTTCCTAGTCAGATTCATTAACCACTGAGCCATGACAGGAACTCCAGGAATATCTTGACCTATATAATTGGACTAAGTATTCTTTGCTATCATCTAATCTTCCTGTTAAAGGCAAATGTAATTCGTTTCTGGAGGAAGGTGATATCCTACCAAACCTTGATTATTTCCATATGTTTCAAATATTGTGTCTATGACTTAATCAAAACTCACTAGGTCGAATACTTTAGGAGGTGACAGTCAGTGCAAGGACACCGTGAAAGACAAAAGTATTACAAATGGATTCACATAGTACCTAGAAGGACAGATTTAAAGATAATTATGTTTAATAGGTTTTATTAAATAAAAGATAATATTCGGAATTCATATAACTATGAAAAGAACAAATGGAAATATTGGAACTGAAAAATACCATTAGTGAAATAGAGAACTAAGTGAATAGATTAAATAATAAACTAGGCATAGATAAAGGGAAAATTAATAAACTTGAATGTAGATTAGAAGAAATTTTCCAGAATAAAGCATGGAGAGAAAAAAATGGTAGAAAATAAACATAGAAAACAGATTAAAATATACAAACGATCCTATGGGAAGATATAACATACATGTAATTGGAGTCCCAAAGGAGAAAAAAAAATGAAGCAGAAGCAAGATAACAGCTGAGAATCTTACAAAACTAATGAAGAACATCAAGTCATAGATTCAGAGAGCACTAATTACCCTAAACAGTATCTTACAAGAAAATCACACCCGGGAAGAACAAAAAAAAAGTGCCAAAGATAAAGGTTTATATTTAAAGCCGCTAGAGGGTGAAAAAGGCAAATTATTTTCAAAGGCATATGTAACATGATCAACTACATAATGACTGATTTTTCAACTAAAGCAATGGAACCTAAAAGACAACAGCATGGTATCCTCAAGTCCTAAATGGAAAGACTGGAAACCTAAATTCTTTTTCTAAGAAAAATATCTTTAAAAGACTATTATTTCAAGGCAAAAAAAAGAGTATATTTTCAGAAATTAAAATCTGAAAGAATTAGTAACCAATAAATCTACATTAATAGAAGTGTTAAGAATCATTACTTTCAGGGAGAAGAAAGACAATTCCAATGAAAAGATATTTGTAGATGCAGAAAACAATTTTCAATAGTCGTAAATATGTGAACATCTAAAGGCTTGATAAAGTCCAGTACTCTATAAAATATATGGAAAATTTAAAAATAATATAATGACATACAAGTTGAGGGGGAAACTGAGTTAAATTATCATAAAGTTTTGTGTTTTTATACCAGAACAAATATCAATTAGAATAAACAGAAAGTAAAGACTAGTATGTACACTTGTTTAATTGTAAATTGACTATATGGTTCAAGTAAACGTTGAAGATTACCAATAAAAATAATTGTATGTTGCTTGCCAAAGATGCTTTCAAAATATAAGAATACAGAATGGTTGAAAGTAAAGGTAATTTAAAAAATGTGTTGTATAAGTGCTACTGAAAAGAAAGCTGAAACAGTTATAACAATATCAGACTTAGTAGATCCCAAGACAAAAACCATTACCAGAGAGGAAGAAAAAAGGTAAAAGGATTATTTCACAAGAAATATATAACAAATCTAAATTTATGTGGAAATGTAAGGAAAAATATGTTATTATAGGTAATCTGAGAGTCCTCTTTCTCAGACATATAACAAAAAAGTCAATAACAATAGAAATATCTGAAGTAAATATTTAAAAATTAATTTTTTATGTGCATGTGGAATAATTTGCCCAACGATGTCAAATTACATATTTTTATTTAAATATCCTTGAAACATTTATACAGTGGACCATAACTTATGCCAGGAAGCAAATCCCAAAATTTCAATTTTAAGAAAAATATTTTCCAAGCATGCTTGGAACATTTCAAGAATAGGTCAATGATACATTTCAAAGAATTGAAATGTTGAGAACAAGTATTCTCATTAGGATGGGATTAACAGAAATTAGTAAACAAATTTTAATGAGACTGTCCTTACAGTCTTGGTAATTTACCTAGCATCTTTCTACATAGGCAACCACTAGTGCAAAGGATTAATGAAAAATAAAAAGTAGCAAGTATTTTGAAGAAAATGATTGTGAAAATACTATATATAAAAGTTGCATGTAGGTAAAAATTCTTAGATAAAAATTTATGTCTTTAAAATCAGATATTACAAAAGAATATGACCTGAAAATCACTAATTATTTCTAGAAGTTACAAAATGAAAGAGTATATTAATTTTCTATCATGACCCAAAGGATGAAGATACAGATAAAATATAAAGTGTGATAAAACTGAGAAATTCCTGAAAGACCTGATCAATGAAATAATGGAATAAGGCATAAAAACCAATGTCAGGATTAGAAAGAGTGATAACTTCTGATTTTTGATATTAAGTTAACTGGTTAAACAAAGTTGATTAAACATTTGAAGAGCAGTCAGTGTAACTCACCATATTAACAAAAATAGGGAAACCCTATCATCATTTCAATGGATGCAGATAATATTTGATAATATTCATTAATGGTTCATAACAATAAGAAAATCTGCATAACAGGTAACTTAATTAGATGAGGACTCTTTATAAAATGTGTTTAGTAAACTTCATAATCAACACTGAAATAATGTAAATATTCTTCCTGCGATCAGGAAGAAAAAGGAGGCTGATTTTTCTTACAATTATTGCCTATAGCACTTTATAAATGTCATGACTTTTAAGAGTGATATAAGCAAAACACAAGCAGCAACAAAAAATAAAAATTCTAAGAGAAACAAACATGTTTCATAGTTTAATGGTCACGTTTTATTAAATTGTTTTATATGAAGTATTTCAATATCTTTATGTTATATGATATCCTTATAATTGATATCACAGATTTAGTGAAATACAGTATGCCTCTCTCTTCTTTGTAACCTGTTATACGTGACTCTACTTAGGAACATTATTTCTTAGAATTAATATAAATTTTGGAGTTTGCAGTTATTTCACATATACTAGCTCATTTAATCTCCAAAACAACCTTACAAAATATGTTCCACACAGTGGATGGTAGTATACCTAATTTATATCTTATTAGACTTATGGAGGCTATTAAAAATAATAATGATAGCTGCCATATTTACTGGTAACTAGGTGTACCCAATTTATAAAATATGTATTATCATTATTATTACTAGCCTCAATTAACAGATAAGAAACTGAAATTTGGTAATATAGAAGTGGTAGAAATAGGCTGCTGATCTAATTCTTTTAGATTTCAGAGGCCAAGTTCTTTATTACTAGACACTCTTGCTTCTTTGGAGTTTGCTTGCATGGACAAGAGATCATAATGATCAGGAATTTTGATGCAGCATCATTTAAGGATTTTTCCATGGATTTAATCATTTAATCGTTCTAATAGCTTTATGATATAGATATTATTATAATACCATTTGATAGATGAGGAAACTAAGGCACTATACACATGTTAGAATGGCTGTCATCTAGAACAAAAGTGATAATCAGTGTTGGTGAGGATGGGGAGAAAAGATAACCTTTGTACACTATTGGTAAGAATGTAAACTGGTTCAGCCAGTATTTAAAACAGTGTGGAGGTTCATCAAAAAACTAAGAATAGAACTACCATAAGATCCAGCAATCCCACTTCTGGGTATATAGCGAAAGGAATTGAAATCATGATATCAAAAGGATATCTGTACTCCCTTGTTAATTACAGCACTATTCACAATAGCCAAAATATGGAAATAACATAACTGACATTCAGTGGATGAATGAGTAAAAAAAGATGTGGTATACACACACACACACACACACACACACACACACACACACACACACACACACACTGGAATATTATTCAGCATGAGAAAGAAGGAAATCCTGCCATTTGCATAAACATAGATGGACCTTGAGGATATTACACTGAGATCAAAGACAAACACTCTTTGATACCACTTTATCAATGGAATCTTAAAAAGTCAAACTTGTAGAAACAGAGGAAAATGTTGGTTAAAAGGGACTGGCATGGGGAAATTAAGGAGATATTAGTCAAAGAGTAATTTATTTATTTATTTATATTTGGCTTTTTAGTGTGGCCCCTGTGGCATATGGAGGTTCCCAGGCTAGGCGTCAAATTGGAGATGTAGGTACTGTCCTACACCACAGCCACAACAACGTCAGATCTGAGCTGCATCTGTGACCTACACCACAGCTCACAGCAACACCAGATCTTTAACCCAATGATTGAGGCCAGGGATGGAACCTCCATCCTGAAGGATGCTAGTCAGATTTATTTCCACTGAGCCACGGTGGGGAGTACAAAGGGTACAAATTTGCAGGTAGAAGATGAAAGGAAAAAATATGTTCAGGAAAGGCAAATCTATAGAGATGGAAAGTGGACTGATACTTGACTGGGGTGGTGATAGTGGTGGCTTAATGGGGATTAATAGTAAATGGCAAGAAGGATTTTATTAGGGTGAAGAAAACATTCTAAAATTGAACTTGTGGAGTTCCCTGTGGTACAGCGGGTTAAGGGTCCAGTGTTCTCACTGCAATGGCCAGGGTCACTGCTGAGGCGTGGGTACTATTCCTGGCCCGGAAACTTCCACATGCTGCAGATGCATCTAAATAAATAAATAAATAAAGCTGAACTTGTGATGATTGAATAACTCAGGAAATTTACTAAAAACTACTGAAACTTGTTTTAAAACAAACAAAGGTGGAAATGTTATAAAATTTTGTTGTGATTGTTGTACAACTATAAATATAATAAAATTCATTAAGTAGTAAAGAAATAAAACAAACAAAAAAGAAATAAACTGTCCGCTATCAAGTGTTTGAGAAACATGGCTTCATAAAAGTAAAGCAAGTTTTATTTTTAAAGCCTTTTCGTCTTTACTATACATAATGTGGGCTATGAATCTCTAAGGAGGAATGAAGTGTACATAATTTTTTTTTCTGTGTTAGTTTAGGAAAGGGTTTATGGGAAAGTATCAAGGAATATGTTTCTGGAAACATTTCTAGAGCGATCTTTTAATACCAGTCATTCTTAAACAAATATTTTTGTTTTTTATATCCAGACACTGTTCTAATATGCAGCAGTGAAAGAAGAATCAAATATATTTGCCCTCAATGAGTTTACAGACTCACATGGGAACCCAGACATACTCAAGATAAACAACATATGTATTATGTTAGATATCAATAGGTGATAACGACAAAAATAAAATATAGAAGGGATGCTGTAATTGTTGGGGTGAGATGAGATTTTAGATAAGATTTCCTGAGAAATCTTAGCTGAGCAAACCTCTTTAGACAAAGTCCTAAAGTAAGAGAGTGAGCTCTGTTGATATCTGTGGAAGAACATTGCAAGTGGTGGTGGGGGACAGGACTTTCTCTGAGATAAGAATATAACTGACATGTTTAGGAAATAGAGAGTCTAGTATTGAAGAAAAATTAACAGAAGAGGAAATAGGAGTCTGTTCACATGCGTCATTGTAAAGATGCTGGCTTTGAGATGGAGAGCCCTTGGAAGGTTTTGAGAAGGGAATGGCCCAGTCTGATTTATATTCCAACAACACTTGCTGTTGTGTTAAGAATATACTAAAGGATGGCAAATCTGGAAGCAGGGAGATACATTTTAGTGAGAAGGGTGAGAGATAATGGTGAGAAGGACAAGAGTGATAGCAGTTAAAGTAGTAAGGCATAAAAGGTAGATTCTTGGATATATTTGAAGGCAGTCCCTAAAAAATGTCTTGTCAGATAGGAAGATACTGGTTCTGTAAGAAAGCTATTGCTATCATCTATTTTATCTCAAATATTTTAAACCCTTCTGAAAGGCAAAGTAGTTGGCTCAAAATGGAAGGACATACCACGTTAGGTTTTCAGCCATGTGTCAGGATAAAGAGAAATTGCTCTCTAGATTATCCCATCATTTACTGGAAAAATATTATTAGCTGCCAAGTGATGTATTATATAAAAATTTCCTATGTGCATATAAATTGCTTTTTCCCTACTCAGATTCCATCTCCTTGACATGTATAATGACGTGTTCTGTATGTACTAAAACTTGGTACATACATCTGTTTTCAATCATATCATTTTATCGTAGCTATTTCTTGACGTATTTCTCTTCCATCTGACTGTGAATATCATCTCATTCATTTTCTTGATTTTTTGACTCTAATCCACTGCTTTGCACTAGGTATTGTTTAGTAAATTTTAGACTGACTGAACCAGTTCTTAAAACATTTAACAATTGTGTATTCAAGTGAAAGAAAACAAAAGCCAAACAAAACTTATATAAAATGAGATCAGTTGTGTGGTTACCAGAGGTAGGTAGTAGGGGAAAGGGGAATTGGAGGAAGGTGGTCAAAAAGTACTAACTTTCAGCTACAAGATAAGTAAATACTGGAGGTGTAATGTACAACATGACTATAGCTAGCACTGCTGTATGATCTATAGGAAGGCTGTTAAAAGGGTAAATCCTAAGTGTTCTTATTGAAGGAGAATTTTTTCCTTTATTCTTTTCTCCTTTTTTTAAAAAAAAATTATATCTGCCTCAAATTTATACAATGTTGTAAGTTGATTTTTTATCAATAAAATTGGAAAAAAATGCACATCTAAAATGTTTTCAGATGGTGCTGGTGTGTCTGTTGCAGAAGCCATATTTTGAGGAGCACTGCCCTGAGGGCTTCCATAGGACTGTTTTTGGAAAAAGAATCAGAGTAGAGAGTGAGCAGGACCAGGCTAAATGAAGTGTCATTATTTTTAATTTCCTGATTTATAGGAACCTCTAACAGGTATTGTGTGTTCAATGATTCTGATCATGAGAGGAAAGAGAATCACACAGGTTATGCAAAAAAAAACAGAGATTTTATTACAATGGCTTATTACTTGTGTATATTAGAATAGGAAAGATATCAAGATTCGGGTTTGCTTTTGGAAATGCTTTTTCCTTCCCTCTCTCTCAACCTGTGCTTTTTTTAAATTTATTTTTTATTATAGTTGATTTGAAATGTTCTGCCAAAACCTGTTTTTTTTAAACTTACCTTTCTTTTACTTCAGCCTTCATTCTCCATTTACCAATTACCCAACTATCTCTGTATTTTTCAGTTCTAATCCAAGAGAGCAATTGTCTAATTAGCTTAGCTCATTGCCATTATGTGACTGAAGACAACAACAGTAGAGCCCTGCTGATCCATTCAGGGCTAAAGTTCAATGTCGCATTCTTACTGTGAGTAGAGGTCCGTACGCAGAAACACATGTACTAGAAGAGGATATGGGGCATTTTGGGGCATTTCGGGCCCTGTGACAGGAACGTGCAGCCGAGTATTCCTAAAATTCAGATTTGGGGGAGAAAGATAATCAAGCAAAAAAGTTCTTGTACAAATAATGATAGATATAGATAGGGAAAATGTCACAGTTCTTAGAAAAAGGATAAGGAAACAAAAGGTATTCAGATTTACAGTATTTCCTAGTCTTGACCATCATGTTTTTCTGGCTCTACTTCCAACATAAAAGATGTTGGAATACGGAGACAGCATATACATTTTCCTTTATTTCCTTTTACTTTTGAATTCACTTGAAAGTCACATGAGTAAATGTTAGTAATGAGTAGAAAGAAGAAACTTAGGAGGAGCCAGATGCTGTTGGAGAGTATATTTTCCCAGTGGGACCTGAGAATGTAGACCCCTAGCAAATTTGGCTCTAGAATGTTAGTGTCTTTTTCTTTCCAAGTGTAAATCATTCCTATGATTCCTGCTGAGAAAAACGGACTGTGATTAGTTGATCTCTTTCTTAAAAAATAAGATTTAGGTGCAGAAAACAAGTTTATGCTGTCTTGGTAGGTGGCCTATTGCAGATTCCATTGCACATTAGGATGCTGGAAATGACAACTGATTATACTCATTATAGATTTTTTTTTCCACAGAAGCCAGCTGCAAGACAGGTGGCAGTCTGCTAGGGATCTCTAGCATATTTTTAGGTGTTTGTTAGAAAGATAACCATTGGTTATTTTTCTCAGAGATGGTCTGTGATCACATTTGAACTTGGAGTCATCTCCTGGAATAGAGCAGGACTTTGATTTTCTTTCACCTGTCTGAATAGCTGAGAATAAAATACAAATTGAATGAATCTTCCTCCTTCTCTCTCTCAGAATCAATTACCTTTGCTCAAGAAGCTTTAAGGCATCCAATAAATTCATTTACATACTCTCAAGAAATGATTAGCATCCTGGTGGAGTAACAGATCACAAGGGACTGATTTACCTCACTGTTTCCTTCCTTGTGGCTATCTGACCAATCATAGGAATTCACATATGTTGAACTGGGTACACTGGTCTCTTGCAGTGAGTGGAAAGAAAACTTGCTGAGTTAATGAACTGTGTCTGAGCAGCAAAGAAATTGAGCTAAGGATAATGAATGCAGCTAAAGATCTTTGTTCCTGTCTTTAAGTCACCTCTTTACCCTGAGACGGCTCGATTCATCTAGGCCAAGACCCAGAGAGAGCATACGGCTTCTGTTTAATTAGTATAGGTCAAGCTCATAGTATTTTCTTTTGAACCTGTGGTTCCTCATGAAAAGATGAGCTGACCACAGTGTAGCCCTCTGGATATGAAATAGAGCATAATTATTTCAGATATTCCAAACATGTACAACTTCTGCTTTGATTTTACACTTACTTTGTCCTTTTTTTCCACTTAATTTTCTAGTACACTGCACAGCTATGCTAATTTGGCACGGATGCTAAATATAAGGTCAGAGCATCTCACTTTGGTCTTTACTTGATTGCTTATCACCTTTCCTGAATGCCATTTCTATTTACTCTATGCATCTGATCTCATGTCGGTACTGCATCCCCTTGGCAGGCTGGTGTTCTTGTTTTTCTCTTTCCAAGCAGCTGTTCAATAATTTCACATGACATAATGTAAATGCATTTTCTATTCATGAGGGAAGAAAGTGAGTCCCCATAATCTCAGACCATCTTCCATCACAGATTTCTTTTATCCAATGATCAGAGAAAGTTCCAAGGTTTTTATATTTTTAATCTCTGTTGTATAAAAGTGTTTTGAGGAGAATTATAAAAATATTTATATTTTCATTTTCTTCATCATGTGGCACACTCACAATACATTTTACAAGTCATTTCAATATTTATTATAAATCAGTGTACCCATTCCCTGGCTTCTCATTCATTGACACCTGCAAATAATCAGTGAAGATAATTAGGCACATGAATAGACATAGTGCTACATAAATTAGTTTGGAAGCATTCTTGTATGGAGTAAATTTGTAAAAATTATATTTCTATGTGTAAGTTTTATGTGAGGAAAAAACCCTCCAGGCTCTTAATGTGGATCTTGGTTTGCGCAGTTGATTTTTAAAAATAGAGTAAAAGTCAAATATTAAGATGCTTTGGCTTTAGTTTTTGGCACTCCATGGTCTCCAAATGGAGAACAACATTAAGCAGCAGGCTCTGATTCTGTCCATACAATTTCTAACACTACTTTGACTTGAGGTTTTAAATACCATATGGCAAATTCATAAACACTCTGAGTGAGCAGGTTTTTCTGTGAAATAATATGAGATTACCACCTACCTGAGACTTAGGGTAATCAAAAAAGATGTGCATTTTCTGGATGTGTAGTTTCTGTTAGTGATTTTGGGGAATTATGCCAGCATCTATTTAAGAATTCTCATGTTGATGCCTGGAAAACAAGAACCATACAGAATATTGGCAATATATGTTTCCTAAAGAAGTAACACATAATTATAAGGGTGGATTTGATTATTTATCCTTTTCTATTAAGTTAAAATACATAAATCCATTGACATAGTAATGAATTGATTGCCCTATCTTCAGAGCTTTATCTCTAGAAGACAAATATGATCTTGTGACATCAGTAATTATTAAAATCCAGTTCCCTACAGGGAAAATTCTAATATCTTCATCTTGCCATCCAATATTTAATATCTGACCCAAAACCATTTTTGAGTTGTTTTCTATATTTTGTATTTTTCCTTGTCATGTACCTTATCTTTTACAAATTATTATCTAATCCCGAAGGTGACCATTTTCATTATTGTTTCTTTTCTCCTTCCTCAATATAGATTTTGTATTTATAATTAAAACCCAGTGTAAATAAAGAAAATAACTATTGACACACCTATATCTTATCCACTTTCTCAACAAGTTGTACAAAGATAGTTAAAAAATATTATATCTTTAAGTGCATCTACCAGTACTTTCAAAAGATTCAGGCACAAAGCAGAATATCCATATATGACTGCTTAAAAAAATGAATGCAAGGATGAATTAATGGTGTCTATCCTATACTTCCTGTGTAGGTGTTTATTTCATATCCAAAGTACAGATTTTAAAATACTAAATCTCTTCCAAACACGATAAATTCTTTTTAATTTTTTTTTTTATTTTTTTTTAGTGCTGCACCTGTGGCACATATGGAAGTTCCCAGGTTAGGGGTCAAATCAGAGCTGTAGCTGCCAGCCACAGCCACAGCCACAGTGATGCCAGGTCTGAGCTGCGTCTGTGACCTATGCCACAGCTCATGGCAACACCGGATACTTAGCCCACTGAGTGAGGCCAGGGATCAAACACACATCTTCATGCATATTAGTTGGGTTTACTGAGCCGTGACAGGAACTCCCAAACACAATAACTTTTGATGTCAGATTTTAAGTAATCCCCCAGGAACATCTAACACTATGAGATTGCTTTTGCACTAGCATTATCTTTTACGACTTCACACAAATCCTTAGATTCTTAACCTGGAGCTACATTTATTTAATATACATGACATTAAAATTGGATATAGTTTTCATAGTCCAAAGTATATATAAAGCCTCAAAACTTGAAAGACAGAGAAGGGGAACAAATAGAGATTTAAAAAATCAGCTGAGAATACTAAAACAGAGTATTCTTCATTATATATTTTAAAGCAGTAATTAAAGTTCAAAATGGATGCTCTGGGTCATCAAGTAAAACTTTGTGCATTCCCTCCATTTAAAGAGGGAGGAAGGAAATAAATACATTATAAAACTATATCATAATAATGGTTAAGGTAAGCAAAGTCTGCTTACCTGAATTTTAAATTTTAAATGCATTTTCTAGATAATTTGAGTGAAATAGATCCTGTTATAAGGTGCCAAAAAGATTGGAAAATACAAACTTGGAGTTGAAGAAATTAGTAACAGGTATTTTTGGAATGTCCTGAAGCACAGATGCTTCTGAACTTTTATTGGATTCAGAAAGCCACAGGGACTCTGAACTTTTAATGGATCCAGGAAGCAGAGTTAAGACAGATTTGTGCAAGTTTTCAGTTCAGATTTGGTTTTAACTACTGCATTGCTAATAAGGCTCAGTATGGAAAAATCTGAGCTCTGGTCATGATATGATAGTAAACAAATAAGTGAAGGCAGATGGCTCCATCAGTAGGCCTATAGCACAAAGCTCTGTAACAGTGAGGCAATGAGAATAACTTTATGGATAAATAATAAAAAAACTAACCAAATAACTTGAAATGTGCAGGGCCAGATTTTATCAATATGATATATACCTAATGCCAAGCACAGGGACTTGCACATGGTAGGCTCTAAATAAATATCTACTGAGTTAATGAATAAGTGAATGACAAACAGATTAAAGATACACATTGTTCTTACCATAAACTGTTTTCATCACTGATGCTGTTGTGAACCCAAAACATACTGTTCAAGGATAGGTACTTTTATTCCTTTTTGACTGAGGGATAAGTGTACATATGAGATGAGATAATAGAGTTTTTGAACTAATTAGATCTAACATTTGTTTATTTCCATAAGAAATCTTTTTTTTAATGTCTTAAAAAAACAATTTACATATTTTTTCAAATTTATAGACTGAAATAAATAGCAAAATGCATATTTAGAAATGTTTACAGGGTTATAGGAGCCAAAATGGCAAAAACTGGAGGTAGTAATTTACTCAATTACTGAAGGAATAGTTTATTCCCGGGTTACTATGAGAATGATTATATAGCTTTGTTACATTAGTATTGTAATTCCGTCATAAAGAACTGTTTTACAGAAGCTGATATTTTAAAGTATTCTGTTAGGCAAATCCAATTACTTCATTCAAAAGAGATGTTCACTGTACACTTAAAAAACTAGTGCCTTGTGCTCAGAAAAAAACTGAAAGTAAGAAAAAAATGGGAAACATTATCATACACCTACTATTTAAATAAGGCTATTATCATATTGTATATTTTCTTTTCTATCTATCTTTATATTTTTCCTATCCATATGTAATCTGTTTCTTGATTTTTCTACTTTGTAGCATGTTAAAATATTTTTTTCCTGGTAGTATATAATCTATTAATGAAAGTTGCCTAATAATCACTCTACCTCTGTCCAAGATGGAATAAAGGAACTCAATATACCATCCTACCCAAAACAATGATAAAAACAAATGAACAAAATATATGAAAAAGCAATTTTCAAGACACAGGATATAGGCCACGAATGCCAGATATTCTAGAAAGAAAGGAAACAAACGAGATACTCTCTAAAGTGTTTTCACCTTATTGCCTTGAAAGGGCATCTAGGCTGTGGCACAAGGAGGGGATACACATAGAACCTGGCTGACTCACTGTCTTGTGGGGACGAACCACAGAGATGGGGAAGATGAAATGCAGCTAGAGTTCTGAGGCAAAAACATTAGGTAGAGACAGAGCTCCAGAGTGTCCTCTTCAAATAATTTAATGAGTACTTATTAGCACCTTGTGAGAAACTACTGAGCTTGGAGAAACCACCTAAAAAGATTAGAGGAAACGATTCAGTCAATCTCAGAGGAAAAAACTCAATCAACCAAAATTAAGCCTGAAATGGAACAAATGTCAAAATTAGCAAACAGGGATATTAACACATCTATTATGACTATATTCCTTACGTTCAAAAAGTTAAGGAGAAAACACATGTGTGTGCACACGTTCTCACACACACAGTAACGAACCTCTGAAGATGAAAATATCATAGTCTGAAATGAGAACTATGGAAATAACAACAGATTAGGTTAGAAGGAAACATCAGTGAATTTAAAGGCATAATAAAATAGAAACTAACCAAAATGAAATACCCAAAGAAAAAGATTAAAAAAAAAAAAAACATTGGTGTGTTGAGAGACAACTCTAAACAACCTAATATATGTGAATTTGGAGTCCCAAATGAAGAAAAAAGACAGAAGTTTATGGAAAAATATTTAAAGAAATAATGGCTGAAATTTTTCCAAATTTATTTAAAATTCACTCTCAGTTCTAAGAAGGCTAATAAACCCTCATCACAAAAAAGATGAAAAAATATAGATCAATTCACATTATTATAATCAATATCCTATAATGAATACTAAGGAAAAATTCTTAACAAGAGGCAGAGGGAAAAAAAACAGACGTTACATACAAAGGAACGAAGATAGGCCTGTCAATAGCTCATTTAAAAAAAAAAAAAAAAAGGGAAATAAAGCAGTGCCTTTAAGGTACTAAAAGAAAAACTGTCATCTTGGAGTTCTTTACTCAGCAAAAAGAAGACTAAATAAAGATGTTTTAGAACACACAAAAGGTGTGAAAATTTATTTCTAAAAGGTATATTAAGGGAGTTAATCAGGAAAAGGAAAAATGTCTAGATGGAATTATGAACATTCACAAACGATAAAGAGTCTCAGAAATGATAACTACATGAGTAAATATATGACATATTTCTTATTTTTTAAGTTCTTTAAAAGATAATGGACTAGGAGTTCACTTGAGACACAGTGGGTTAAGGATCCAGTACTGTCAATGCAGCAGCTCTGGTCATTGCTGGGGCATCAGTTCTATCCCTGGCCAGGGAACTTCCACATGCTGTGGGCATGACTAAAAAAAAAAAAAAAGAAAGATAATGGGCTACACACTAAAAAAGAGAAAAAGGAGTTTTCATTGTGGCACAGTGGGTCGGGAGTCCATTCACCTCTGCTCAGGTCACTGTGGAGGTGTATGTCTGATCCCCAGCATGGCAGAGTGAGTTAAAGGATCCAGCATTGCCATAGCTGCAGCACAAGTCAGTGAGGCAGGTAGGATTCAATTCCTGGCAGGAGAATTTCCATATGCCATGGGTGGGCCCATTTAAAAAAAAAAAGAAGGAAAGGAAAAGTTTTTAAAAAAGGTAAATTGGAATATATGCATAAGAGGATTGATATCTCTAATAGAAGAGAAAGAGACATCAGAAATTGCTCACTCTCTTTCTTGGTAAGCACAGAGGAAGTGCCATGTGAGGACATAGTGAGAAGTAAATTTAGAAGGTGAAGCAGACTCTTGGCTGGATCTTTTTTTGTTTTTTGTTTGTTTGTTTGTTTGTTTTCACTGTCCTGAGGCATATGGAGTTCCTGGGCCAGGGATCAGATCAATTGCTCTTATTATTATGAAACATTAATTTCCCTGAGGTTGAATTTATAATAAACTAAAAATATTTTGTAAGAATATACTTAAGATTTTTCAAGTTCTATCTTGCGTGATATCAAAACCTTATTGAGTCCCTGGATTGATCATGAATTTTTGTATTTCTCTATTATTGGTATTTTCATTGAGCCTTACACACACCATTTTCCTTAGTGTCTTTGTATTTTCATTGAGGCTATCTCTCCCATCTTCATAGTTTCTCAGTGGATCTAAAGAGCATCTATTCTTTAAGGTTCAGGACCTAGGTTCCACATGGTTCATGAATACTGCTTTGAAGATCCCAGCCCACATTGATCAATTCGTATTTTGAACTCCCATTTTTAAAATGAAAATCATTGCCAAAAAATTAATAATCCTCTAAAAATTTTATATTAGAGTTAAATCAACTAGATTGTAAATGTTGAGCTATTCACAGAGCAACAAAAACATCGATACTTAGTAAATATGTATGAATTAACTTGTTTCCACGTTAATTTATACTTAATTTTTCTTTATGGGTATTTTTGATGATCTGGGAATTTTTACATTCTAAGAAAAAGCACAATTATATAAAATTTTAATTTCTTCAATTCTACCTTAAAGAATAATAATAAATCTTAGATTTATTATCATAATGTAAATAACCAATGTCTATAATATATGATTAGTATTATAGATTTTGGATTATAGTTTGGATTAATACAGCAACATGACTGATAAACCTGTCAACTTCTAACACTAAAATACTTTCAGCTAGTTAAACTAGTGGTGATTGAATTGAAAGATGATTTAATTAATATTTCCATCATAGGAAAAAGGAATATAAATATAAATTCAAAATATAAATTTCACATGAATATGAGGCAGAATATTAACTCAGGTAGTAAGTGTAGGAGAATGGGCTTCGATGAATTCTTTTGATATGGCTATTGATTAACATTTGTGGCTTAAGGGCTCCAGGGAGTAACACCTCCACAGGCCCTGTTTTATTATAGGAAATGCATATTACCCACAGACTTTGTTTACTATAGGAAATGTTTACTATAGCCCACTCCTCAACTGATAGAAAAGGAATGAGAGGAATGGTGACTTAATCTAATGAAAGGAAAGGACAAAAAAGCCATAAAATTTAGTGGACATTTCCAATCCTAAAACCCCTATTGGACAAGGACTGATATAGGTACTTGAGCATGGCCAATGGAAAAACCCAGGAGATTTTTGCTTTCCTTTAATAAAAACTTTGCTTGCTGGCTACCTGTGTGTTCGCAGAGTTCATTCTTCAACCTCTGTGAACAAGAATCAGGATTCCAGTATCATCTTTCTGGTATCATATATATATATTTACATAGAAAATATAAATGCAAACACCTCTAAACAAGCATCAACAGACTCAACTTATCTAGTGACAGACTATATATAAATAATTGGCAAAAGATAAGTAAGTATATTTGTCTTTTAACATAAAAGTGAATATATTAATACTCATGTTCTAATCAATTTAAAATTGTATGGGGATTTATTCCACAGTTAGATACAACTCATAAAAACATAATCACTTATGGATCTTTCTCAGAAAAACTGCTCAAAAATTTGTATTATTCCTACTATTATATGGCAATTTTAGTCTATATCTTTTAGATATAGAAAAAGATTCCATATTTTTTTGCATATTTATAATATTTTTACTATTAACAATTGTGTTCATAATCTGCATTTGAAGTTCTTTTTTTCAAGAATCAGTGTTCCTGCAACAACATAAAAGACATTTATTTAGCACAAAATGTGTACAAGAAACTCTGGGGTATAATAGAATTTTAAGAAAATTGTAAGTTTTGAGGGAAAATAAAGGATACATTTTTCCAAACTAGCACTATAGGATGAATTAAAAAATAAATTCTTCCTACATCTATTTGTAGCATAAAATATTCAAAACAGTTGTACTGCTTCTACAATATAAATGTAAGGTTTCCAAACATAATAGAGAGTGGAAGATTTTACTGTAACAGACATAGTCTCAACAGTTTAATACAAGTGTCCTCATTTAGGGAGTTCCTCTCATGGCTTAGTGGTTAACGAGCCCGACTACTATCCATAAGGTTGCAGGTTTGAGCCCTGACCTCGCTCAGTGGGTTAAGGACCTGGTGTTGCTGTGAGCTGTGGTGTAGGCTGCAGATGCGCCTCGGATCCCATGTTGCTGTGGCTGTGGTGTAGGACAACAACTATAGCTCTGATTTGACCCCTAACCTGGGAACTTCCATATGACCCAGGTGTGGCCCTAAAAAGACAAAAAAATAATCTTCATTTAGGTCAAATGTGATCTAAAAGTCCAGTGGATAAAGACGACATAGTTTAAAAAGTTATTAAAAAATTCCACATTCAAAACATAAAAAAATTCACTAATAAAATCAGTAACTATTAAACCATAAGGTATATTAGGTCTGTATAGTCTTAAAATTTTAACTCTGATTTAGTTATGGTTAGACTCAAGGAATCAGTTTTGAGTTTTGCTAAATATTTAGACTTTATCCTGGCCAAATCAGTTTTGAAAGTAAATTCAGAACTCATTTGCAAAACATGGAATGCTTTAGGACTTCAAAGATATTTGAAAGTGAAAGAGACATTGAGAACAGCAGTTGAGCAATGAGTACATGATATGCTGTTCCCTGTGGCTCAATCAAATACTTGAGAAAGCCTTAAAAGGCTGAGGTAAGATGTTTACTACTGCCTGGAGTAGAACACGCTGATATTAAACTCAATTATCAGCCTTTCTCTATTTTCTACCTTCTTGCAAAGCTTGTGCAGTACCAGTCAACATTAATCCTTTCAGAAACTGTGGAATCTGCTGAAAAATTCCAAAGAATATAAATTTCTTTGAAAAGATTGACAAGGCCATATCACATTATGATTTAGAGCCAAATGATTTAAGCCTTTGCATTTTCATGAACTTATAGTGGTTGACAATGACACATTGAAATGATGTGTTATGAGGGACATAAAAATCTTACAGTACTAGAGGAGGAATGATGGCTGAATTAACTATTTCTTGGCTCTTATTACTATCTTAGAAATTTTGATCAGTTTTAAAAAATAATTAAAAAAATTATTATTTTGTTTCTTGGCACTAGCACTGTTCACACTGCAGCTACTCTAGAAGTAGAAAAAAAAAGAGTTTTGCTGGGCACTTAAAAACTCTGACTATTGGCTAGGGTGAAAGCACACCTTTTATATTTTTTAGTATAGCTATTTAAGCAATGAATGATGAAAACTTATGTAATTATATCTAGTCGTTACCTAAGGTAGACAAGAGATTTTATGTCTTCTATGTTTCAGTATCAAAAATTGTGACTCGATGTCTTGCTCAGTATCACAAGGTAGAATCTGTTCCTTGTCACTATGTGGCTATCAGATGACTAAGTATAAAGTAAAATTGGTAGGTGTCAAGATGGTGGAGTAGGAAGATTCTGAGCTCACTTTTTCTTACAGGTAGCCCCAAATTACAAACTACTTAAAGAGCAACAGTCTGAGAACAACCTGAAGACTAGCAGAA
This sequence comes from Catagonus wagneri, assembly GCA_004024745.2. Lineage (NCBI taxonomy): Eukaryota > Metazoa > Chordata > Mammalia > Artiodactyla > Tayassuidae > Catagonus > Catagonus wagneri. The sequence continues at coordinate 6,335,003 of PVHT021183629.1, read as the reverse complement.
AAGATTTTCTACAATTAAAGACATAAAGGAACCACAACAGGAGGGTAGAAAGGGGAGAGATACAATTTAGTCAGGACCACATTCCCAGTGTGGTTACCCACATACCCAGTGTGAGGACCTACAAGTAGAAGGGATATGCAAAAGATCTCTGCAAGCAGTGAGGAGTTCAAGCCCCACACTGGTCTCCCCAGACTGTGGGTTCCATACCAGGAAGCATAACTCCCTAAATATATGGCTTTTTCCACAGAACAACTGATTTTAATATGGAACCACAAAAAAAGAAAGAAAGAAAGAAAGATGCTCCTTGATTTAAAACTGTACTACCAAATCTCTAGTAATCAAAACTATATGACACTGGTATAAAAACAGGCACTTAGATCAAAGAAACAGAAAAGAGAGTCCAAAAATAAACCCATGTCAATTAATTTATGACACAGTAGGCAAGAATATACAATGGAGAAAAGGCAGCCTCTTCGATAAATGGTAGTATGGAAATTGGACAACTACATGCAAAAGAGTGAAACTGGATCACTTTTTTATACTATATAAAAATAAACTCAAAATGGATTAAAGACTTAAATGTAAATGTAATACCTGAAGCCATAAAACTCCTAAAAGAAAATGTAGGCATTAAACTCTTTGACATTAGTCTTAGCAATATTTTTTTTGGATCTGTCTCCTCTGGCCTGAGAAACAAAAGTAAAAATATACAAATGGACTACATCAAACTAAAAATCTGTTGTGTAGTAAAGGAAATCATCAACGAAACAGAAAGGAAAACTATTGAATGAGAGAAGGTATTTGTCAGTGATGTATCAGATGAGGGGTTAATATCCAAAATATATAAAAACTCACACAACTTAAAAAAAAACTCAATTAAAGAATGATCAGAGGATCTGAATAGACTTTTTCCAAAGATGATATACAGATGGCTAACAGGCACACAAAAAGGAGCTCAGCATCACTAATCATCAGGGAAATACAAATCAAATTCAGAATGAGATATAACCTCATACCTGTCAGAATGGTTAACATCGTGTTGTTGAGGATGTGGAGAAAAGGGAACTCTAGTGTAGTTTTGTTGGAAATGTAACTTGGTGCAGCCGCTATGGAAGAGAGTATAGAGGTTTCCCAAAAAAGTAAACAATTCAGCAATTATATTTTGTGCATTTACTTGAAAAAAAAAAAAAACCCCACTAATTTGAAAAGATATATACACCCCTGTGTTCAGTGCAGCATTATTTACAATAGCTGAGATATGAAAACAATCTACGTGTGTATCAATTGATGAATGGATAAAGAAAATGTGGTATGTACATACAATGGAATATTACCTAGCCATAAAAATGAAAGAAATCTTGCCTTTTCTGACAACATGGATATATCTACAGGTTGTTATGCTAAGTGAAATAAGTCAAACAGAGAAATACAAATACCGTATCATCTCATTTATATGTGCAATCTAAAAAACATAGCAAGTGAACAAAATAAAATGAAAACAGATTCATAGATACAGAGAACAAACTGGTAGTTGCCAAAGGGGAGGGGGTAGGACATTGGCAAAATACGTGAATGAGATTAAGAGGTACAAACTTCCAGTTTTAAAATAAATGAATCACAAAATAAATAAATATGCAGCATAGGTGTAGTCAATCATATTGGTATTACTTTGTGTGGTGACAGGTAGTTATTAGACTTGTCGTGGTGATTATTTCATAATACATTGAAATGTCAAATCACTGCCTTTCAGCTATAGTTTACAAATAAAATAAAAATTCATGTCCGTTTCATTTAATACCTCAAATTCCTTGGAATGTTATTCACTTGGATATCAATTACTTTCCTATAAACACAGAGTAATTTCTTGAAACAGTCTTCCTCCTTAAATGTAGTGAATTAGAGACTTAACTATGAGGTTGATTCTCATTCTTCCACCTGACATTCATGTAAAATATTTCAATATTAGCATGTTGGAGGTATGCCAATAAATTTACTCAAGAATTATTAAGAAATGGCCATAGGCCAAACACTATGCTAAATATCAGTAATTCAAAGAAGATGGATATACAGTAATGGCTCTAGAGGTTTCTGCCTAATGAGATAGAGAGAGAGATAAAATATAAAGTATAACAGCAGCTCATTGGAAAATACCAGCTAAGCGAGTCAGATAAAGCATCACATAGGAGGACTATTTGAGTTGAAGCCTTAAGCAATAATTATAAATATATTTGATGAAAGAATTTCAAATGCATTTGCCAAAGCACAGATACAAAATAAAATTTAGTATGCTTACTTATATAACATATATATGACATAGGAGGTCATTCCTTATCCTAGCTACAATTCTACTGACAGGTTTCAGAATAAGTCGCATAATCATTCTGATTTGACTATGACAGTGATGGATTAAGGACCACATTCTATCCAGATAATGTTACCTGTTAGATTATTAGCAAATGTGAAAATTTAGATAGAGATATGTTATTTGGAAGTTGAATCACTACCTATTATCTATTACTACTAACTGACACTTAGCTTTGAAACTGCACAATTATCAATATGTCCATATAATTATGTTTAAATATGTGTGTTTGCACGTGTATAAGCACACATACATATATTTACCATTTCAGCATTATTGACCAGAGTATTACTTGTTTTACTTGGTGTTTAACTTGAAGGAGCATTACTTTTATTTTTGAGACATTTACAATACAACTCTTAAATTGTTGATTCCTTTAATATTAAGTTTAATGGCAGCACTTATTACAGTATATGTTTCAGTCTGTAGTTATTTTAGAATTATTTTCTTTAGTATCTTCTAAATAAAGAAAAGCTACCCATACTTTAGAATTATTAGAAAGTATGTATCTGATATCAAATTCTCTAAGGAATTCTGGATCAGCCAGGGTACATTCAGAAACTTCCTAAGCTTCAGAACCTAGATTCACATGTTGGCTGGAATTTATTGAATATTTATTTGTATTTCCTGTTCTTTTGATATTCTCTCTCTTTCTCCAACCCCACCTCTCACCCTCTTCCTTGCTCCATTGCATTCTATTGCAGAGCTTAATATTTAATTTTACAAACACATGAGAAATAAAATATTGCCTGCAATATCAGTAAACAAAAGATGTCACAGTCATCAGCGATTGCAGCCATCTCCAAGGGTGAGCCAATGAGCCATGAGGGAACTTAGGAAAGAAACAAAGAATACCTGCCATCTGGCAGCCTTCAGACTTAGCCACTCCTGAGGAACCCTGGATGAGGAAACTCAAGATGTGAAAACACAGGTTACTAGCCCCAGATAGCTGAGGTACATATCAAATGATTTCAGTGATCCCAGATCATTGCATCTACCCATACATAAAAAGACACTAAATTCTTTAACTTGAGATACCTTATTCTCCTTTATTAACATAATCTTTTGTTCCTACTACTGCCCCTTGTCACAACTCCTATTTATCCTAGCTCCCCCTTAGCCTCCCTGAAGTTTTCTCAGAGTTACTTGACATGCTGCCTCCGGGTTTAAGTCCTCAGTTTCATCCACCAAATAAAATACAACTCTCAACTTTTTAGGTTGTTCATATATTTTTTAGTTGACACATATATTGAATATTTATTCTTTGCCAGGCACATTTTTAGATGCTGTGACACAATAGGAAAATACATAACTACTCTCTTTCCTTGGGGAACTTTATATTGATGATGTTTATTTTCAGTAGAAGTAACAGAGAGAGGGTGGGCAGGCCTGTTCAACAGCCATTTATTTAAAACCTATAGAAAACCGGGAGTTCCCACCGTGGCTTAGTGATTAACAAATCGGACTAGGAACCATGAGGTTGCGGGTTCGATCCCTGGCCTTGCCCAGTAGGTTAAGGATCCGGTGTTGCCATGACCTGTGGTGTAGGTTGCAGATGCAGCTCGGATCCTGCATTGCTGTGGCTGTGGCGTAGGCTGGTGGCTACAGTTCCAATTGGACCCCTAGCCTGAGAACCTCCATATGCCATGGCTGTGGCCCTAGAAAAAGGCTAAAATTAAATAAAATAAAACCTATAGAAAACCTGCAAGAGAATTCACATGATTGCTCATATTTTCAATGATAAGCACCCAAAGAATAAAGCACTTAAGAATTTTAAAACTGTGACACAGAAAGATTGAACCAAATATATCCAAACATTTGAATATTTTAATTTCATTTTTATTTTTGCTTTCTGTTAGGTTTAGCCACTCGCAACTCATAAGCCAATAATTCTAGAGGCAATTGTCAGCAGGAAGGAAAGTGCTTGAATCAGAAAGTTGGCAGTATGGGGAGATGATAGACTCATGTGCAAATAGCAAGTCCAAAGATTCTGCTCAGCTATGACAGGTTTTAAAGGGAAAAATGGAGGGGGGAAGAATCTTAGTGAGTCATTAAGGAAGTAGGTTGTGTTCTACAACATTCTCCATTGAGACTGGCAGACTCTTCAGATGTTATCTTGCCTACATGATCTGACTGCAGGATTGCTAAAGGAGCCTGTTCTGGGTAGAGAGGTATCTGTTTGTTTGTTTGTTTGTTTGTTTTTTAAACTGCTTATTTCTTCATTCTTTTCTATCTTGGAAAAGAATCAACAGGTTAGGCAAGGCATGGTGTGCATTCTGGAGAGCATAAGCCAGGAGTTAGTTTCAGTTGCTTAGTGATCTCTTTCCTATAATTAGGTTCTTTTAAAGTTAGAGGGGACCAGAAATGGGCAGAATTGGAAAGGGGTAAAAGAGCTGCTTTCATTTCCAGTCATGTGTATACATTACATTTTCTTTATCCATTCATCCCTTCATGGATATTTAGGCTGTTTCCTACTCTTGGCTAATGTGAATAATGATGCATTGAACAGGGGAGTGTAAATATCTCTTTAATATGCTAATTTCAATTCTTTTGGATATATACACAAAAAAATGGGATTGTGGGATAATAAGTTGTTCTATTTTATTTTTTATAACTTCCATACAGTTTTTTATAGTGGCTCTACAATTTTAGACTCCTACCTATAGTGCCTGAAAATTTCACTTTCTTTAAATCCTCATCAACATTTGTATTTCTGTTTTTTAAAAAAATAATATCCATCCTAATAGGTGTGAGATAATACTTCATTGTGGTTTTGATTTGCATTTTACTTATGATTGGTGATGTTGACACTTTTTCATATTTCTTCTAGCCTTTTATATGTCTCCTTTGCAGTAATGTTTGATGAAGAGTTTTGCCTACTTTCAAATCAGGTTGGCTTTTTGCTATTGGGTTGTAGGTATTCCTTAGTGTTTTTTTTTTATATATATACATTAATCCCTTATCAGATATATGGTTTGCAAATATTTTCTCCCATTCCTTTAGGTTGCCTTTAACACTCTATTGCTTGTTTTCTTTGCTATGCTGAAGCTTTTTAGTTTGATATAATTCCACTTATATACGTTTGCTTTTGTTGCCTGTGCTTTTGAAGTTATATCCAGTAAATTATTATCAACACTATTTTATGCAACTTTGCCCCTATATTTTCTTCTAAGAGATTTACATTTTGGGGTCTTATGTTTAAGTATCTATTTTGAGTTGGGTTTTATGTAGAGTGTTAAAAGAGAGGTCCAATTTAATTCTTTTGTATGTGGATATCCAGTTTCCCCACATTGTATCTTGAAGAGCCTATCCTTTGCCCATATGTAGTCTTGGCACACTTATCAAAAGTTATTTGCTTGTATATGTGTGGTTTTGTATCTGGGTTCTCTATTCTATTCCATTGGTGTTTATACCTATTTTAACACCATTATCATACTGTTTTGATTGTTGTAGCTTTGTAATATGCTTTGAGAGCAGGAACTATAGGAATTCCAGTTTTTATCTCCTTTTTCAAGATTGGTTGTTTAGGTTCCTTTGTGGTTTTATATAAATTTTAGGAGTTTTGGTTCTATTTCTGTAAACAATGCCAGTAGAATTTTGATTGTGGCATTTTCACAATATTAAATCTTCCAATTCATGAATGTAGGTATGGTGTCTTTCCATTTATGTGTCTTACTTAATTTCTTTGATGAATGATTCATAGTTTTATTGTACAAGTCTTTCACTTCCTTGGCTAGGATTTTTCCTAAGTATTTTTTTTCTATTTGATACTGCTGCTAAAGGAATGGTTTTCTTAGTTTCCTTTTTGGATTGTTTGTTTTTAGTGGGAAAATACAGCTGTTTTTTCAATATTGATTTGGTATTTTGTAACTTTACTGAACTAATTTATTCTGACGCTTTGGCTTTGTGTATGTATGTACGTATGCATGTAAAACCTTTAAGGTTTTCTATGAATAACAGTAGGTCATCTACAAACAGATAATTTTGCTTCTTCCTTTCTAATTTGGATGACTTTTTTTTTTCTTGCCTAATTTCCATTACTAGGACTTCTAATACTATGTTGGATAGAAATAGTGAGAAAGAGAAAGAAAGAGAGAGAGAGGGAGGGAGAGAGCTTTGTCTTGTTCCTATCTTAGAGAAAAAATTGCAGCTTTTAACTATTGAATTTAATGTTAGCTGTGGTGATGTTACATATAACCTTTGTCATGTTGGGGCAATTTCCTTCCATTCCTAGTTTTTTGAGTGTTTTTATCATGAAACTCTTAAGTTTTGTCAGTTTTTACTGCATCTATTGATATGATCATGTGATTTCTATCCTTCATTCTGTTAGTTTGGTATATCACAACAAGTGATTTCAACAACAAAACACCTGTATCCCAGGGGTACATCTCATCTGATCATGGTGCATGCCTTTAAAATGCTGTTAAGTTTGGTTCGTTAATATTTCTTTTTTGAGGATTTTTATATCGTTGTTCATCAAGGATTTTGGCCTATGGTTTCCCTGTCTAGTAGTGTCTTGTTCTGGCTTTTATATCAAGATAATGATTGCTTCATACAATGAGTTTCAAAAAGTTCCTTCCGTTTCAATTTTTTAGAAAAGTTTCAGAAACATTCAGTTATAATTCTTCTTTAAATATTTGGTAGAATTCTCCTATAAAGCCATCTGGTCCTTGGCTTCTCTTTGTTGGGAGGTTTTTGATCATTGCATCAATTTCTTTACTTGTTATTGGTCTGTTTAGATTCTATCTCAACGATTCAGTCTTTATAGGTTATATGTTTTTAGGAATTTATATTTTTCTGAGCTATCTTTTGTTGGAATCTGTTAACAGTATTCTCTTATAATCTTTTTTATTTCTGTGGCATTATTTGTAATGCCTCCACTTTCATTTCTGGTTATATTTGCTTGAATCTTCTCTATTTTTCTTAATTAATCTAACTAATATTTTATCAATTTTATTTATCTCAAGAACACAACTCTGTGAGTTCCTGTCATGGTGCAGTGGAAACGAATCCGACTAGGAACCATGAGGTTGTGGGTTCGATCCCTGGCATTGCTCAGTGGGTTAAGGATCCAGCATTGCTGTGAGCTCTGCTGTAGGTTGCAGACATGGCTTGGATCCTGCGTTGCTGTGGCTCTGGCATAGGCCTGCAGCAATAACTCCAATTAGACCCCTAGCCTGGGAACCTCCATATGCCACAGGTGTGGCCCTAAAAAGACAAAAAACAAACAAACAGAAAAAAAGCAAAAAAAAAAACACAACAAAAAAAACGTAACTCTATAAAATCTTGATTTTTTTTCCTATTGTTTTCTCTTTTCTATTTCATTTATATTATAATCTTTGTTATTTCCTATTTTCTGGTAACTTTTATCTTAGGTTGTTTTCTTTTTCTAATCCATGAGGTATAAATTTAGGTTCTTTATTTGATATTTTCCTTCTTTTTCAATAAAGAAGTCTATTTCTATAAATATCCCTTTTAATATATCTGTTGCTGTGTCCCATAAGCTTTAGCATGGTATGCTTTTGTTTTTGTTTGTCTTGAGATATTTTCTAATTTCCCTTTGGATTTCTTCTTTGTCCTATTGATTGTTCAATGTGGTTTTGTTTAACTTCCATACTTGCGAATTTCCTAGTTGTCCTCCTGTCAATAAGTTTGTATTTATTCTTTTGGAAAATATGCTTGGTATGATTTCAATCTTTTAAAAGTTTTTAGAGGTGTTTAGTGACTTATCATGTGATCTGTAGTGAGGAATGTTTTAATTGTGCTTGAGAAGAATGGGTATTCCGTTGCAGTTCAGTGGAATGATCTATATGTATCTGCTAAGTCCACTTAGTTCAAATTGTTCTTCAAGTCTGCTGTTTCCTAATTGATCATCTATATAAATGTACTACCCATCATTTAATGTGTGGTATTAACATACCCTTTTATTGTATTGCTGTCTAAGTCTCTCTTAAGTTATGTCAATGTTCACATCATAGATTTGTGTGCTGTGATGTTGGTGCCTATATATTCATAATTATTAAAACTTCCTGTTAACTGACACTTTTATAATCATGTAATGACTTTGCCTTTTATGGAAATTTTTATATAAAGTCTATGATATCGATTATCATTACCTGTACTTTCTTTTGGTCCCCATTTGCATGGAATATTATTTCCCATCCCTTCACTTTCAGCCTATATGTGTTCTTCATGCTAACGTGAATCTTTTACAGATAGCATATATGTGGGTCATTTTAATTTTATCTATTTAGCCATTCTATGTGTTTTGATTAGAGAGTTTAATCCATTTACATTTAAGGTAATTATTGATAAATAAGAACTTACTGCCATTTAGCTATTCTTCGAAGCTCTTTTCTCCTCCTTCTCCTATAATGCTTTATTCCTTTGTGTTCTTTAAAGTTCTTTTGTGATGTCTTGCTTTGATTCATTTCTCATTTTATGTATTTCTCTTCTATAGGTATTTTCTTTGAAGCTACCATTGTACTTATATAAAACATCATATAGTTATGATAATCTGTATTACCCGATTAATGTATATTACATAAATTAATATATTTTAAGTTAAGCAACTTCATTTTAATCATGTACACATACTCTACACTTTTTCTCCTCTCACCACACATTATGCTATTGATGTGACAAATTCCATCTTTATTTATTGTGTATCTATTAATGTATTTATATTTTATTTTATTTTTTTCACTTTTTAGGCCATACCTGTGGCATAAGGAAGTTCCCAGGATAGGGGTCAAACTGGAGCTGCAGCTGCTGGCCTGCTCCACAACCACAGCATCTGGTTCTGAGCTGCATCTGCAACCTATTACCACAGCTTACAGCGTTGCCCCCAACCCACTGAGTGAAGCCAGGGATTGAACCCGCATCCTCATGGATCCCAGTCAGATTTGTTTCCAAAGCATCACAATGGGAACTCCCAACATGTTTTATAGTTAGAATTATTTTCATCAATTTGCCTTTTACTTCTGTACCAGATTTAAAACTGTGTTATGCACCATCATTAAGACGTTATAGTAATTTTTGTATTTATTTTTTATGTTTACAAATTATACTTTTATGTGCTTTTGTTTTTCTGTTTATCCTTTTTTTCTTCCAATATAAAGGACTCCTTTTAGGATTTCTTGTAAGGCAGGTCTAATCATGAACTCACTCAACTTTGTCTTGAAAAATCTTTATTTCTCCTTCATTTTAGAAAGCTAGTACTGCTAGATATAGTTTCCTTGCCAGATTTTTTTTTCTTTCAGCACTTTGAATATATCATTGCTCTCCCTTCTAGCCTGCAAGATTTCTGCCAAAAAATCTGCTTATACTTATAGATTTCTCCTGTATATAATGAGGCACTTTTTTCTTGCTGTTTTCAAACTTCTCTAGTTTTTTTTGACAATTAGATATTTTGTGTTTCTAGGTGCAGATTTCTTTGGGATTTTTAATTTTATTTTTTAAAAAAATTATTTGGGTGTTTTGAGTTACAATGTAGTTTAGTTTCAGGTATAAGGCAAGGTAAATCAGTTATACATATACATATATCCATTCTTTTTCAGATTCTTTTCCCATATAGATTTTTACAGTGTTGAGCAGATTTCCATGAGCTATACAGTAGGTTCTTGTTATCTCTTTTATATATAGTAGTGTGTATATATTATTCCCAACCTCCTAACTTGTCACTCCCTACAATGTTTATAAAATCTCTGAGTCATTTAGGTTTTCATGTCTTGGCTATTGTAAATGGTACTGCAATGAATATTGGGTTGCATGTATTTTTTGAATTATGGTTTTCTCCAGATAAATACCCAGGAGTGGGATTGCTAGATTATATGGTAGTTCTGTATTTAATTTTAAGGAACCTCCATACTGTTCTCCACAGTTATTGTACTAATGTGCATTCCCATAAACAGTGTAGGAGGGTGACTTTTCCATAATATCGTCTTTGGCTTTTATTGTTTGTAGGCTTTTTCATGATGACCATTCTGACATGTGAGGTGATATCTCATTGTAGTTTCGATTTTCATTTCTCTAATAATTTTGTGATGTTGAGCATCTTTTCATTTTCTTTTTGGCCATCTGTCTATCTTCTCTGGAGAAATATCTATTAGATATTCTGACAAATTTTTGAACGGGTTGTTTTGTTTTTAATATAAATCTGCATGAGATACATGTATGATTTGGAGATTAATCTCTTATCAGTTGCTTCATTTGCAAAGATTTTCTCGCATTTTGTGGGTTGCCTTTTCTATTTTTTTTATGGTTTCCTTTGCAGTCAGTGCAAGAATTTTTCAGTTTAATTATGTCCCATTTGTTTATTTTTGTTTTTATTTCCATTATTCAAGGAGGTGGCTCAAATAAGATATTGCTGTGATTTATGTCAAAGAGTGTTCTGCCTATGTTTTCCTCTGGGAGTTTTATAGTATCTGGCCTTACATTTAGGTCTTTAGTCCATTTTATTTTTATATATAGTGTTTGAGAATGTTTTAGTTTCATTCTTTTACATGTGAATCTCCAGTTTTCCCTGCTCCTCTTACTGAAGAGACTATCTTTCCTCCACTAGATGTTCTTGCCTCCTTTGTCATAGATTTGTTGTATGGGTTGTCGTACAATTTGTTGTCATAGGTACATCAGTTTATTTCTCCACTTTCTAACCCATTACACTGATCTATATTTCTGTTTTTGTTCCAGTAGCATACTTCTTTGATGACTGTAGCTTTTTAGTGTAGTCTGAAATCAGGGCGTCTAATTCCTCCTGTTCTGTTTTTTAAGATTGCTCTTGCTATTCAGATTCTTTTGTGATACCATACAAACTGTAAAATTTTGTATTCTAACTGTGTGAAAAATCCAAATGTTGAATGCACAATCTATTCTCTATCCTTCAAATGGAGAAGTGACCAGCTAAATGCCTTTCTTGGCACTAAACTGTGCTGGTTTTGGTTTGGAGTGGACATGTGTAAAGTGAAATGGCCTTTCTTACTCATTTCAATGTGGCATTTCTTGACTTGTGCTTGTCTGGAATACTATAACTTCCTAATTGGATTCTGGGATTGTTTTAAGGTATTTTGATATAATGTTGTTAAATTAGTATTCTTGTGGGGGAACAAGGACCTGGACTACCTATTCTGCCATCTGTTAATATCACTCCTGCTTAGGTCTAAAATCTTTGTTATGGCGGTGGCATTCAGGTACTCTTTAAAAATGACACATTAAGATTTTCATGCTATTGTAAAGAAAATTTCATTGCTCAATGAAAATAGTCCAAACTTTACACTTCAAATATTAAGAAGAGTTAAGAAATGTTAAGAAATATTATAGTTACATCAAATAATTTGGAACAGGATGAATTAACAGGTCTTCAGAGTGCAACATACATATTCTTTTCTGGATAATGCAGGGCAAATTGGGGGAAAGTAATGAAAGATAATATGAAAAGCACCACTACTGATATGGAAAGAGTAGAACTACAGATTTATGCAAATTTGAGAAAAGATTCAGAATGTCTCTGTCCCACAGATGTCTTTTAACATGGAAAACTTCCAAAGAACAACTATACACCAACAATTTCCTTTAGCAGCAAAGATGGAAAATCATGTGGCTATGTAAAACAAGGTCAAGCAGTAGCCAACAAAGACCACTGAGTAAAGGTGAAATTATACACTGGTACAGCAATCCAAACTGTTGTGGTTTAGGAGTTCCCATTGTGGTTCTGTGCTAATGAACCCTGCTTGGATCCATGAGGACATGGGTTTAATCCCTGGCCTCATTCAGGGGGTTAAGAATCTGGTTCTGCTATGAGCTGTGGTGTAGGTCACAGATGTGGCTCATATCTAGCATTTCTGTGGCTGTGGCATAGGCTGGCAGTTGTAGCTCTGATTCCACCCCTAGCCTGGGAATTTCTAAATGCTGTGAGCGTAGCCCTCAAAAGACAAAAAGCAGGACAAAATTCTTATGGTTTAAAGAACCACTCTATAAGCTGATCTGTCACTGCAGTGATGGTTTGCCTTAAAAAATGAAAAAGAGAACTAAATCTCTGAACTCTACAGGAAAGTATAAGACACTAGTTGGTAGTGCTAGACCCATTTAGAGGATTATACTAATTTACAAATTTGAAGCCCCCTTTTATAGATGACATTATCTCCTCTCTATCCATACTAATTGAAAAGATAAAGCACTCGAATCCTAAGTTCTAAAAATGAACTTATTTTTGTCTAGGTAGACGTGGAAAGTATCAATAAGATTTACTCATCCTATTTCAGTCAGTGGGCACATGTTGAGCTTAACTGAAAAACAGGAGCACCTTCTTCAAAATTATGAATATTATAACATAATCGCTGGTAGTTATATATTGCCTTCTATGGATCAGGCACCATTTTTCAGTGTTTTACAGTTATGAAATCTATCATCAAAACAAACCTGGATTAGGATTATTATCCCCATTTCAAAGATAAGAATAAAAGCTACAGAATGGAGGAGTGACATACCTGAAGCCATTCAGCAACAAAATGGCAAGATCACAATTTGAAAGCATTTGTTGGGCTTCGATTCCTTAATAAGTGTTTTAAAGTGATTGCAAACATTATAACATCTTATCACTAGATGCTTTATTAGTATTTATTTTCCAAAATGTAGAACCACTTCCTTCTTAGACAAGATGATAATCACACCAATTAGAAATTTTTCCTTAATATCATCTAAAATCTTATTCATTTCTGTAGTTATCCCCAAGATGTCCTTTATACTGGGTTTGATCAATCCAGCAGCATGCATTGTGCCTAGTTGCTATATCCCTTAGGTCTCTTTTAATTTGGAAAAGTCCTTTATTAATGGCCCTGGTTTACTCTAGAGACTAGTCTTGTGGAATGTCCCCTTTTTTATATTTCTATGATAGTTTCCTACTAGGGCCATTTGGCTTATCCCCTAAACACCTTCTATTTCCTGAAAACAGAAATTTATATCTTAGTTTTAGTAAGGTTAAAATTAAAATTGTTTGGCAACATTAAATAATTAATGATTTTGTATGGGTCACATTAAGATATTCATCCTTTCTGGTTGTTTTACCAACAATAATATTAAGGATTAACCAGTGGTTAAAGCAGGATGAACATGATCTTTCCTCAGTTGTTAGGTTGTTTATCTGAATGTCCAGTTCCACATAAACAAATTTCCTAACAATTTTAACTGCATAAAACATACCTGAGTGAATTGGTTTATTAGAGTTGTATATTAATCATTTTCTTGTTGTATCATTTCTTGCACATTTATTACCTAGCTATTTTTCTATCTTAGTTTATTTTTCCTTTAACAGCTTGGAATATTTTATTACTTTGAAACAGAATTCCTGCTGCAGAGGGAGACTGTGCTAAATGATTTGCCCTTTTTTATTTTTCAATGTAAAACTTTGGTTATGAACCATCTTAGATGAAGAGACAGGTACTATTTTTTGCAATCTCTTCTTGGAGTGTCATTTTAAATTTTCAGATATTCATAGATTTAAATTGTTTCAATCAACTATAATTGTTATTCTTTTGATTCTTAAATTGTCCCAATTTTTCTGCTCTGGGTCCTTTGAAGTTGGCTCGTGGGTTCTTTATTTATGGCCCCATTAATCTTTAAAATCTTCCTTGGTTTCTGTCACAAAAAGATATCCCAAGCTTTGTTTTTTTTTTTCCCTACAAAAACCTACTTATTTTTAGCTATGATTTTGTAGTCCACAATGCGACTTTAGAAATATTAATTGCAACTGAATATAGTTTCAAAGCCATTTCAGTGTTCAATACAAGAAATGTGTATGTTTAGAATTCATGTTTTTAATATTTCGTGTTCAGTTTCAGCATATAACATAACTATTTTGATTTTATATTTTTTCTTTTACCGAAAATATTGATTGAGAGTTAATGTTTACTATTATTTTCTACGATATACAAAATATATAAACTCCTACAAACTTAAAAACCAGCAAGTAAAATGCAGAATAACATTTAAAATTTTTGTATTTTGTTTTTGCTTCTTAGAATACATCATATTAAATATATAAAATTATAATACTGTCTCATTTGCAAAGAATACTTTCCATGGTTTAGTTTCTAATTTGATATATAGTTAGCTTCATTCATTTTGGGGAATTCTTTTCTATTTATGGCTTTTATAACTTTGGATTTTTACCAATTGAATGGTTGAGAAATGTCGTCTAAATGCTTTTACTATTTATTTATTTTTTATTTTTTGGCTTTTTAGGGCCGAACGCACGGCATATAGAAGTTCCAGGTTAGGAGTTGAATTGGAGCTTCCGGCGTACACCACAGGCACAGCAACAACAGATCTGAGCCATGTCTGCAACCTAAACCACAGCTCACAGCAATGCCAGATCCTTAACCAACTGGGCAAGGCCAGGAATCAAATCCACGTCCTCATGGATACTAGTCAGGTTTGTTAACCACTGAGCCACGACAGGAACTCCTCATTTTAGTGCAGTTAACTTGTAGTTCTTGTATTAACACTGAGTTTGAGCAACTTTTCATATGTTCAGGATTATTTATATTTCTTTCAATGAATTTCTATAAATGTCAAATATCTATTTTTTATTGGCCTATTATCTTCTGCATTTCTAGCTTTTTGTTTTAATTTTAGAATGATTAGCTTTTTGTCAGTGATAAAAATGTCAAATATTATTTTCAAGGCAGTCATATATCTTTTGACATATCAATATTTCCTGCTTTTGGTAATGGAGAATTTTTGTTTCAGTTAATCGAATTATTTTTTTTTCCTAATGGCTTATGATCTTTGAAACCTAGTTAGAGAAACCATATCCACTTCCAGGTATTAAAAGAATTGGTCCATATTTTGTTTTACTAGTTGCCTGATTTTTATTTATTTTACATTGTGTTGGATCTGTGTGGAATTTATCTTGGTTTATAGTATGTGGATAAAATTTACATTTTCCCAAATGGCTATCCAGTAATTACAAAATTGTTTATTAAAAAGTTCTTTAACCCAGTGATAATCTTTGTCAGTACTCCATACTGCCTATCCAAATAAGGATGCTATACTAGCTGTGAATTTTAATAGTTGAAATTAACAACTACAATTTTAAACAGTTTTCAGAGTAACACAAATGGACAGATTTCTAACCAGAGTATATTTTTGCCCTTTTTCAGTCCTTAGAACTTCTAGTACATAGATAACACACACACACACACTTAAAATATGTGAATATTTTAATATACAGAAATTATTTTCTGGAGAGGGAGAGGTGAGATATCTTGGATTATTTTTTTCCTCTACCTTATACTGTGGGGTATAATTTTATTATTATAGGAACAGGAATGCATTTATATTTATAGTAAACAGAAAATAAAGCTATTTAAATATAATATTATATATAAAGGATTTATAATTTAAAATTATTTTATTATCTAAAAACCTGGATCTATAAAATTTTTCTTACATGTTAGAATGAAGAAATTCAATATTATTTTTTTAACTTATTTTAGTTGATTTACAATGTTCTGTCAATTTCTGCTGTGCAATAAAGTGACCCAGTTACATATACATTCTTTTTCTCACATTATCCTCAATCATGTTCCATCACAAATGATTATATATAGTTCCCTGTGCTATACAGCAGGATCTCATTGCTTATCCACTCCAAATGCAACAGTTTGCATCTACTAACCCCAAACTCCCAGTCCATCCACTCCGTCCTCCTCCCCCTCCTCTTGGCAACCACTACTCTGTTCTCCCAAGTCCATGAGTTTCTTTTCTGTAGATAGGTTCATTTGTGCCATGTATAAGATTGCAGATACAAGTGATATCATATGGTATTATCTTTATCTTTCTGACTTCATTTACTATGAGAGTCTCCAGTTCCATCCATGTTGCTACAAATGGCATTATTTTGTTCTTTTTATGGCTGAATAGTATTCCACTGAGTATAAGTACCACATCTTCTTAATCCACTTATCTTTCAGTGGACACTCAGGTTGTTTCCATGTCTTGGCTATTGTGAATAGTGCTGCCATGAACATAGGGGTGCATGTATCTTTTCCAATGAAAGTTTTGTCCAGATATATTCACAGTGTTGGGATTCCTGGATCAAATGGTAGTTCTATAATTAGTTTTCTAAAGAACCTCCATACTGTTTTCCATAGTGTTTTTACCAATTTACATTCCTACCAACAGTGTACGAGTTTCCCTTTCTCCACACCCTTTCCAGCATTTGTTATTTGTAGACTTACTAATGATGGCCATTCTGACCAGTGTGAAGTGGTACCTAATTGTAGTTCTTGATTTGCATTTCTCTAATAATTAGTGATGCTGAGCATTTTTTCATGTGCCTGTTGTCCATCTGTATATCTTTTATTGGAGAAATATCTGTTTAGGTCTTCTGCCCATTTTTCAATTGTTTTTATTTTTGCATGTTTTTGTTGTTGAGTTGTATGTGTTGTTTGTGTATTTTGGAGATTAAGCCCTTGTCAGTTGCATCATTTAAAACTATTTTATCCCATTCATAGGTTGTCCTTTTTTTTCAATGGTTTCCTTTGCTGTGCAAAATCTTGTAACTTAGATTAGGTCCCATTGGTTTATTTTTGTTTTTACTTCCATTACCTAGGGAGACTGACCTATGAAAACATTTGTAAGGTTGATGTCAGAGAATTTTTTGCCTATATTCTTTTCTAGGGGTTTTATGGTGTCTTGTCATATCAAGTCTTTAAGCCATTTTGAGTTTCTTTTTGTGCATGGTGTGAAGGTGTGATCCAGTTTCACTGATTTACAAGAAGCTGTCCAGTTTTCCCTGCACTACTTGCTGGAGAAACTGTCTTTTTCCCATTTTACAGTTCTTGCCTCCTTTATTGAAGATTAATTTACTGGATTTATCTCTGGGTTCTCTATTCTGTTACATTGTTCTGTATGTCTGTTTTTGTAACAGTACCACAGTGTCTTGATCACTGTAGCTTCGTAATATTGTCTGAAGTCTTGGAGAGTTATACCTACTGCTTGGCAAAGTAGCAAGATGCAAGATTAACATGCAGGATTCGGTTGCATTTCTGTATACTAAAAATGAATATTAGATCAGGAATATAAAAATACAATACCTTTTAAAATCATAGCCCCCCAAAATTAAGTACCTAGGAATAAACCTGACCAAGAAGGTGAAAGACTTATATGCTGAGAACTATAAAACATTAATCAAGGAAATTAAAGAAGGTTGAAACAAATGGAAAGATATTCCTTGTTCCTGGATTGGAAGAATTAATATTGTTAAAATGGCCATACTACTCAAAGGAATGTACAGATTCAATGCAATCCCTGTTAAATTACCCATGACATTTTTCACAGAACTAGAACAAAGTGTCCACAAATTTACGTGGAACCCTTTAAAGATCCAGAACGGCCAAAGAATTTTAATGTTAAATTGGAATCTCAATCATATATTTGTAAGTTTCATTAAGTTAATTACTAATAAGTTCCATTTCTGGAAAAGTATTAATTGAATGTACTTCAATTTTAAGGAGTAAATATAATTTAAAAATAAATTGCATACCAGCCACACTTCATTAACCAGGAATTGCACTAGTATAAACTAATGCTCCTGAAGGACTTTATAAAAGTCAGTTAATTCTTAGTCACTAGTTTCTAAAATTAGGAAATAAGGTAAGTCATTTAAAGCAGAGATCCTATATTTATTCAGAATCCTATCAGTGAAGGACTAGGGAGTCTTGATGTCAAGTTTTCTTGTTTTTATCAGTTAGCATTATATCTGGCTTTATGAGATAACTATTTTAAATTGGTCTTTCAGGCTTAATATTTACAGCCTTAGTGAAACAGATCGCAACTGGAATGTAAATGGACATTTTGATTTTAAGGAATGGGCTGAGGAGGAATTGTAATTTTTCTTTTAGAAATTTAAGAGAACATGGTCACTTTTTCCAAAAGAATTAATGAGACCAGGCTGGCATGTTACAAGAATACTATGCTCATTTGTGTACAGGGATTATAAGCATAAAGTAACATCTGTTTGCAAAAGCATGCATTGGAATAATGCCTCTCTGAGCTTTGCACTCAAAATCATAGGAAAGTTATTAGTACTAATTCTAAGTTGAGGAACTGATTAAAGAAGACATTAAAATCTATCTCCAGCATTTAAACAAGTATTTTGATAGAAATTCTAACATCTGTGTGAGACAGTGGGGTTCATAGTGCATACTCATGAGTATAAGAAAAGGCTTTATTCTTTGTTTTATTTTGTAATTTTAAAAAGTAAATGTGAAACCTTTATGTTTGCAAATATTAAATAAATAAATGATTTGTATTTTCAGGTGAGGTGCATCCCTGTAGGTTCATGAGGGCTACAGTTTATCTTTTCAACTTTTAGAAGGGAAAGTCAGGTCATAATCCTTCTTTAAAAAATTTTATTAAGATGAATCAAAGACAAATATTATTATAGATATTTCCTGAGATTTATGACCTCAAAGCAATTTGATAAAATGTGATAGATATGCATAACTAATAGTAATCCATTGCAGAATAAGAGAAAAACAATGAAAATATGACCACAGAAATGAAATATTTAATAATTACTGTTGAACATAAGGAACACTTATAGAGATGACTTTTTACTTGGGTGTTTTAGGAATAATTTGCATTTCAAAAGCTAAAAATGAACAAATATATGTATATGAAGAGAGGAAAGGGCTGGATTCCTGCATCAAGGGTAAAGAGGATATGCAGGAAAGAGAGAATATTTCAATCTGAAAAAAGAGATCAAGCAAAGACAGAGAGATAGGAATGTTGAGGATATAATTCCAGGGAAGTATGCTGCACTTGTTCTAACCACCAAACAGAGATATGGTGAAATAAGGAGAATCTTTTAAGCCTAAAAATGAGAATTCAATTGAAAATTGACTTTATTATTATTATTGTAAATATAGAGCTCTCAGAGTGCATTAGTTGGAATTCTCCAGAGAAATAAAACTAATAGGATAGAAATTATACACACACATAGATGCAGAGAGAGAGCAAGAGAAAGAGAGAGAGGGAGAGAGTCTTTTATTATGGTAAAACATACATAGCATTAAATATAAAACTGTCCCATTTTTAAGTGTACAGTTCAGTGGCATTAAGTATGTTCACAATGTTGTGTAACTATCACACTATTAGGTGAATATTTAGTAACACTATTACATATTTTAGGTATTGTCAATAATTTTTGAAAACATTTATGTTCCTAATTGTCACTACTTATGAAGTTACTTAGTTTATGGGATGTCTTCACGTTTTTTTTTAAAAAAGCAACACCAAATTTATTTGAAGGTTAGAACCTAGGATACTCCATCTCTAAATATTTCTATGATCATTTAAACTTTCTGGGTTCATGCTTCCTCACTTGTAATTTGAGAATGTTAAAATACACAATCCATAAAATTCTCTTTCTATACAAACAGGGCAAGTGATCTGTACAGTCGCAAGAGGCTCCAACCTTAGAAGGACCTAGAAATTGGATTAATTCCATTTTGATATTCTTAAGTGTTTTGAATAAGTGGTCTTGCATTTTATTTTTGCACTGGGCTCAGCAAATTATGTAGTTAGTTCTTTATGAAAATAGCTGTTTTTTAGGACTAAATGAGTTGGGTAAGATCCTTAAACATATCTTCCTTATTCCTTCTACCATTTTATAAGGGAAGAAATGATAAGAAAGAAAAGTAGAAAAATTCAGCTCCCACACCTCCATCTATACAAACTGAAATTGTATCACTTTGATTTGCTGCTGAGAAAAGTGAAGCATTTTGATTCAGCAGCCCAAGAGCTTTCTAAATGTTCTTTTCAGGCAATATCTTTAAACAGCAATACAGTTATGACAGGCTGGATTATAGCATTTAGCACTTTTCCAGGAGTTCTTAGATTTTACATGCTTTCTGCCTTTCAGAAAGATCTGTCCCAGACATCTCAGATATAAAATAAATTTATTTTTATTGTGTATTCCAGAGTGTGTGATGTCACCCAGGCATTGACAGGAAATCTGTTTTCTCCTAGCAGAAAGCTTGAAAAGTCAAGCATTCGCAAACATTTAATATTATCTAGACATAAAATTTTAAAATAATCAATCTGACTATATTTATTGGCAGCATATGAGCAAATATATATTCAACATTTTGAAAGTTAGATTTAAAGAAAACTGATAATTTATATCTTGGAATTTTGTAATTAAGAGAAAAATACTAAACTAATGTGCTAATGAGTAAATAATAGCTTTTGCACGCCTTAGTGAACAGAGAATTATCATGAGTTTTGGCTTGTAATAGGAAAGCTGCAGATGGTTAATTACTATTAATACAGAAGGACTTACTATTATAAACCTATTATTTTACATTTTACAGATTTATCTTCACAATGCTATAGTCACAATGTTTTGAAATAAGTTACATCTAAGAACATTCAAAAGCATGTTTCTATCAACTTATTTTGTTCTCTGATAATTCCACCATTTTGAGCATCCTCTTCCCTTCTTCTCGATACCACCTGAAATATAGAATAACCTGACATTATTTACCATTATTTCCTCAAATTACCTCCTCCTCCTTAGGAGGTATGTCCTCCTTAATGTTTACAATCCACCTTAACCATGATTTTCCTTGCAACAAGAATATTTTTTAAATCTGCAACAGTTTATTAGTCGATTACTATATGCATTATCTCATGCTAAGTATTAGAAAAATAATGTTGTGCAATGTAATACTTGTCTCTCAGGGACCTCAAGTATGGTTTAAGGCATGTTCAAAATATTTCACATAACATCTATAATGTGCATAGATTGTCTGACCCTTTGAAGACACAGTGCAAAAACTCATAGTGAAGTTCCATGTCTTCCAAAAACTCTATATGAAATATTAATGTTATTCCTAATTGTTTTTTTAAATCAATAATGATGTGAATATTCTGAATTTAAGAGTTGATACAGTTAACAAATATACTCACTGGTTGGCTGCGTAAAAAAACAGGTTTGATGTGGAAGAAAAGAAGTACATTATGATACTTTCAGATTAATCTCATTTTAAATCTTCCCCCTGTGATGGCAATGTCCCATTATGATAACTACAGAATGATCTAGGCATGTTATAACTTCTCAAGATATGTCTCCTATTTTAAAAGAGTTTATGGTTGCTGCTGGTCATGTGAACAACGGAGAATTTCATTGTTTTCCTACAAATCAGATATCTTATGAAAATACATTCTATAAGGATGTTATTAAATAGGACCATTTTTATATTAAACCTGGAACTAATTCTAATCCATTTTCTGCTCATTAAATTCTGATATATTTTTTAATCTGTTTTATTCTAACAGTGATCTTCCAAATATTTTCTTCATAATAACTTTATAATAAAAATATTTTATAATAAAATCTTTAAATAAGCCAAAGTAATGCAATTTAAAGCTTTTATGATAGCTTTTGAAGAAAAAAACTCACATACCCTATTTTTCCCTATTTTGCACAAAGCTTATAGCATATTTGGAACAAAAGTCAAACCAAGATTTCAGAAGTGATATTTATGCTTATTCATGGAGGTAATTTACTGGATACATTCAATTATTGATCAAGTGAACAAAACTTGAGTTTATAAGTTCAGTTTTGAAATTCCAACTGACTCTGAATTTATATTATGAAGCATTTCCCAAACACCACTCTCTCACTCAACATGCAAATTTTAAAATGTTTGGCATTAGATTTTTAATACAAATCTAAAATATGTATGACAGTTGCTCTAAAGATTAATGAAGATTTCTTCTGAAAAACAAATATTATTCATATCATCCTCTGTTTTTCTAATCTTACCAGACTCTATTCTACTTTCCCATTATATTTTAAATAAACTTCATTGAAGTACAATGTTGTGTTAGTTTCAGGTGTACAGCAAAGTGAATCAGTGAAGAATATACTATTCTTTTTCAAATTCTTTCCCCATGTATGCTATAAGAGAGTATTTAATGGATTTTCTCCTGACCCTCTTTTCATCATATTCTTATTTTAAGAGAACAATCCCTTTTTGTTTCATTTGTTTAGATATGTTATAATATTTTTAATAGTATATATTTTTTCTAATATAGCCATTATAAATTATTTTATTATTCACAGAAAACTTTTTAACTATAATTAACTCAATAGAATTACACTTAAAATTACATATACATATGAACATAATTACCCATATATCTACAAAATTATATGTTTCTATGTATCATACTATTTTCTCAATTTAAGTCATTTTAATAAGATACATCCTAAAAAGGGAGGTTCATACATATTTGAAGTCGTTCTCCAGACACTTCACTTAAATGATAGAGAAGAAATAAAAGTATTACCAACAAAGTAACAGAGAGTAAGAAATAAGGGTAGATAGAAGAATTCGACCTTTTAGAACAGAGAAAGAATTAGTTGAGTCGTAACTGGCATAGCAGAGCAGAAGTAAAGTGCAAAGTAAGTGACTGCCAAGAGAAATGAAAGGAAAAAACAGCAAACTCACCTTGAAAAATTCCCCAGGAACTGTACTGAATATGCCAGGAGTATGGAAGGGCATGATGACACTATAAAGGGCTGAGAACAGAAGAATAGGTGAAGTCTCACTATATGAATAAGTTCCTGTACTTAAACCTTCTACCTCATGGGAGAATAAAGAATAATATATTTATTATTTATTCATAAGAAATTTACCCTATCGAGATATACCTGACATTTTGTGGTGAAAGAGTGAGTATATAGACTGAGAAAAAGGGCATTCAGAAAAGTCTAGATACTGAATTATGGAAAACCTCAGCTCAACTTTTCCTCCCTGATCCTATCACGCTGTTTGTCAAGCATATACTCCATTTTTCTCCCCCTACATTTGAGGTATTGGATGGTTCTCTTCTGGAGAAGTAGAATGACCTCAAAGAAGAGTCATACATCTTCCATAACCTATAAGGAGTTCACGGAAAAACTAAGTGATTAAATCCCAGAAGTTGTTGAGCCCTACCATGTATCCAGAACTCCCAGTCATCTTTTTAGTTCCCAACTACAATGATGAAATTACCTCAAAATTTGTGATAGATAAAGCTACTGTGAAATATTCAAAATTCAATTATATATTATTCTATATATTATTTAATACAGACATATAAATCTTACGGGTTAAAGTTTATAAACGAATACATCAAGTTAGATAAGAATTAATTTACATATTAGAGGTTATCATAGCATTTATATGTTTTTTGCACCATTTCAAAAAGATTTTCTATAGCTAAAGAGCTGAAGAAATGCAAAACTCAAATAATCAGCTCAGTGAAACTTTAAACTTCTGAAGTTCACAGAACAATTAGGTGTATATAAATGTAAAATTGCCTAATAAATGCAGGGATACTGATGTTATTCAGACCAATTCCTGCTGAAATTTTGAAGGCCAAGACAAAGCAAATATAAAATAATAATTTCAATTAACTGAGAATTGTCTTTCACCATATTAAACTATACTAAAAGTGCATTTGTTCACAAGGAAACTGTGTATTGACATTACCACCTAAGTCAATAAGGTTTATTGGAGTAGCTTACAGGCAGAGAACTCTAAAGTGCATACAATTCTTTCAGCTCTCATTATCCCACAGAAAAGATTCCTTAGGCCTATCAGAGAAAGACAATATGGAGAACATGCAATAGAAGGGTCTTTTCTAAATCCCTTACATAATTACATAGGAGTCAAAAGGGGGCAGGGAACATCTAATTGATTACATAACATTAGGAGCTTCTTGATGGTAGAAATATTTCTGTTGTGAAGGTGGGGCATCTGGGGAAACTTGTGTTTTTCTACTGTGCTATTTTAAACCTACTGAGCTTTACATTTGCCAAGATGTCGAAACTGGAGAAGGAATGAGTGTTCTAGGCTTCTTGCATTTGACCTACACTTAGGTGTAGGTATTTTAAGGAAATTTGGCTTATTAAAGTGACGGCCTTCTAATTATTATTAAATAACTGATTTAGTTTTTTGATTTAAAGATGTAATCTTATTAAGGGTATGTTCAGTATCAAACTCAGAGAGAACTTAGATTAATCATATTCATAAGTTTACTTTATTAGATTTATGAATTATTTAAATACACTGGAAGGGTTTATTTGAATTATACAATTAAAGTAATTTAGAAGAAAATTGAAAATAGTACAAGTATAAATGCAATTTGAAGTCCACAATTAACTTTCATTTGAAATTGAACATGTTATTCAAAAGCTCCTAAACTTATAATTGATTTGTATTAAAAGACTTATAGAAATTTAAGTGATTGGATTAATAAACTAAATACTAATTCTTAAAAATATTGTCCTCTATGAATGCCCTCAAGGCCACAAAATTCTCACAACCAGAGGCATGGATAACTAGATATTTGAAAGCAGTGTCATACATGAAAATAGACCTCAAACAATAAAACAAATGGGAAAACAGAAAAGAAAGGGAAACTACAAATAGTAGAATGACACTTTAAAGGAACTATAAATACAATGATCATAAAGAAGAAGTTAAAAGGAAAAAATGAATATAACAAAAAGGATCTTTTGTGAAGTTTAATGTGAATGAAGGTCACAGACAAAAATATGAAAAACATGAGAAAAGAAGAAAATCAGAGAACAATTACAATAATACAAGAATTATATTCTTAAGACTTCTACTTCTGGCAGATCTGTAGATTCAGCACAAGAAGAATGTGAAGGATAAGGTAGGCTTGTACATGGCGTGATTAAGGAATGAAGTATGCTCAACAGAGAATCAGTCTGTATAAACTAGAAGAGAAACTTTGTTACTATTTTTTGTGGTCTTATTTTTGTCTATTCAAGGCATTCAAGGACATCTTCCCTAAAACACTAGTTGACCATAAACTCAAAGAACAGACTTCAATGACAACACATCACAATGAATACAGATTTTATAAAATCATTTAGAAAAGTCACTAAACAAAGTGATTACTACAATCACAGCAAGCAGCAAAAACTCTGAGGAAAGGGAAGAATCTTATTTCCAAAATTAGCATTTTAATATTCAAAAATATTCAATTTTCAACAAAAAAATTATGAAGCATACAAAGAAATAAGAAAGCATGGCCAATTTATAGGGGAGATTAACAGAAACTGTTCCTGAGGTAACACAGACAATAGACTTACTAGAAAAATCTTTATATCAAGTATTTAAAATATGCTTTTAAAGGAAATTATGGAATGGAGGCTAAAGGAACTAGGAGAATGATATCTCAAGAACTAGTGAATAATACCAAGAAACAGAAATTTTAAAAGGAACAAAAATAAATTCTGGAGTTAAAAAGTAAAATAACTGAAATGAGAAATCCATGATAGGGTTTTCAATAGCAGGTTTGAATATGTGGAAGAAAAAAAATCAGCAAACTTGATTATAGGTTCATTTAAATTACCTAAGTTGAAGAACAGAAAGGAAAAAGAATGAAGAAAAGTGAATAAAAACCTAAGAGACTGTGGGATACCATCAAGTGTAACAATATATGAATATGAACTGAGGTCTCAGAGGAAAAGAGTGCTTGGAGCAGTAAAAAAAATATTTAAGCAAATAATTGCCCAAAACTTCACATCTGATAATATATGAATCTACAGATCTAAGAAGTCCACCACACTCAAAAGATGAACACAAAAGAATTCAATAATTTAAGGACAGAGGTATAGGATTGTGACACACCTAGAAGTGCCTCTGTATTATGTGTATGTGATGAAAATTACTGATTCCATGTGATTAGAAATTGATAACTGATTTGCTATTATAGCTTTGGCTAATATGCTCTGTTCAGTGCCTGCTTCAGCAATATTTTAGTCACAATTTGCTTTAAAAATTTTGCCAGCTTTATTGAGATATATAATTGACATGATGTGATATAGATTTCTACTGCAAAATTCTGTAACTTCTGAAGTTACCTAAATATACCTTTGCAGGCAAAATGTTAATGCATGCAAATTTCTCTAAGACTCCATAACTTAATGTTTAAATGCTGACAACTTTACTCTTTCCTCTTCCATTCTGCTCTACATCTGGGCAAAATGATAAGAAAGGCCTACTGCGCTAACTCTTTTGGCATCAGGTGGAGTTCAAGCCATCAAGCCTCTGCCCATGTGTAGAAAGCATGCATCCAGGCTTCACCCTTTATCTCACTAAAAACTCCAAGCAAATCTCATTTCCTCACTCTTTCAAGGCCTTGTGGATCTGCTTGATAAGCCTGCTCTGATCTTCTCAGAAAGCGTCATTATGTAAGTAATAAACTTTTCATGTAGTCTTGATCTGTGTGTGGCATCATAAGTATCTCAGGCAAACCAAATTTTGGGTGTAGGTCCACTCTGCTTCTGCAGAGTGGCCCAAATATCTATTACCTATAAAGTTACAGTAGTTAAGTTTATGGCATTGGTACAAAGATAAAAACTACAGCAAATGCGGAAATTGGAGACCTAGAAACAGATCCACACATACATGAATATCTAATACCTCTGATATATAGTGATGCATCTCAAGATAGATAGGATAAATTTCAATAAATGGAATAAATGTATGGTAAAAATTAAAACTTGCTCCAAACCTCAAATCATAAGTGAAAATCAATTTCAAGTAGATTAAAAACCTTAATTGTGAATGATAAAACTAGAAAGCATTTAGAATATAATATGGTTGAATAAATATATGAGAAAAGCTTAAGTCATTTGTAATTAGGTGAATGCAAATTAAAACACAATGAGATGGCATTATAAACCTCATAGATTGGCAAAGATTTAAAAATCTAAGAAAATTAAGTGTTGGCAAGATTGTGGAACACTGGGTACTCACATTAACTATTGATTTTACCACAGCATTAAATAGCAGTTTGGCAGTAGCTGGAGAAATTAAAGATTCACATGCTTTATGATTCAGCAATTTCATTCCTAAGAAAGTCTTCATATATACAAAGGGATATATAAAACAACTATGTATAAAACCTTATATATATATTATTATATATAATTTATATTATACAATTTCATGTATAATATAAAATTATATATAATATATAATATATATAATGTGTGTGTGTGTGTGTATATATATATATATATATATATATAAATAAAGATGCTTCCATCACTATTTTTACATGGAAAATTTGGAAAAACTGAAATTCTATCAACAGTAGAATAGATAAAGCAATTGCGGTATATTAAAATGTAATGAGTAGGAATTAAAATGAACAAATCACAGGTATACCCTTCAGCATGAATAAATCTCTAAAACAATTTTGAGCAAAAGAATAAAATATGCAAGTTGCAAAAGACTAATACTTTATGAATCCCTTTCAAAACTTGACAAAATCAAACTATGACTATAATTAATAACAATATTTACATGGATTATAAAACTCAAGAAAAGTCAAGAAACCGATTTTCACAAAATTTGATAAAATGGTTACTTCCGGTAGGGAGTATAATATAATCAGGGAGGGAGACATCAAATTTTCTGGGGTAACTGGTATTGAAAAAAATATATAAGACATGGCTCAGAGCAGGAATTCAATGACACTGAATGAATAAAAGAGGCTAGAAAGTTAAAACGAGGGATTAGTTAAAAAGTGAAAAAAAAGTAGTTCCCATCATGGCTCAGTGGTTAACGAATCCGACTAGGAACCATGAGGTTCTGGGTTCGATCCCTGGCCTTGCTAAGTGGGTTAAGGATCCGGCGTTGCCGTGAGCTGTGGTGTAAGTTGCAGACACGGCTCGGATCCCGCGTTGCTGTGGCTGTGGCGAAGGCTGGCGGCTACAGCTCCTGTTAGACCCCTAGCCTGGGAACCTCCACATGCCGTAGGTGCGTCCCTGGATAAGGCAAAAAGACAAAAAAAAAAGTGAGAAAAAAATCTATTTTTAAAATATTATGTCAGAAAAACAGAATGTGAAAAAGATATTCCAAACCTTGATTTACATTTATAAAGAGATAAATATCCTACATCGTAGTGATTCTATCAATTGTTTCTATTAATTATAATGACCTAAGTAAAACAAAGCTAAATTATGTTGTGGGTACTCTTTGTTAACTATAGAAAGAAGTTAGTATGATGAAAAAGAATATCCTAAATAACACCAAATCATAGGTAAAATTAACTGAGATCGAATGAACTTATTAACCACAGCTAGGACAAAGATAGCTCAAGGATACTATCATACTTTAGCAGGATACATTAATTACGGAAAAGATAATTACTACTTATTTCTTGTCATATTTCCTAGAGGAGAAATGTAATCTTTGAGTAGGGCAATAAGCAGACTGTCAAGCAAATACTCATCAATCTATATGCATTATATTTTGTTTCCTGTCAAGCTAGAAAACTTACTTTTTACTACCTGTTTCTTTCAATTTACTAATCAAGACACACGTAAATTTGATCTATTAATATAAAATTTGTATAGTCCATTTTATTTTATTTATTTTATTTTTTTGTCTTTTGTCTTTTTAGGGCTGCACCCACGGCATATGGAGGTTCTCAGGCTAGGGGTCTAATCAGAGCTTTTGCTGCAGGCCTACACCAGAGCCACAGCAAAGCCAGATCTGAGCCGCATCTGAGACCTACGCCACAGCTCATGGTAATGCTGGATCCTTAACCGGCTGATTGAGGCTAGGGATCGAACCCACAACCTCATGGTTCCTGGTCAGATTTGTTTCTGTTGCTCTACAAAGGGAATTCCCACATTTTAAACTAGAAAAACACAAATTAGGCTTCAAGCCTGATTGCAAAACTTTACTCAAATTATATAGATTATGGCATGCCTTGGCCTTCCTTGACAGCTGATTTCAGGCACTCTAACATGCTTGTCCTTAAAACTTTTATTCTCTAATAGGGTATCTCTACTGTGATTTTGTTGACAGGATAAATCAACACTTTCCTTTTTCTTTTCAGTGGTTGGGAAATGTAAAACTTATTATGCATGATTGGTTCATTTATGGTTTTCAGGAGTCCTGATTAAAGGAAACATTTGTTTGAAATTTTAATAATAAATACATGTAGAAAGTATGTCCTTTGCAGGAAAGGTAGAAAGGTATTTTATGGTGGAATGGATGTGAAATGCTGACAAGCTCTCTGTGAAAATCTTTACCTATGCTGGGCTATTATTTAAATGCCAGTTATGCAGTTGATATTTATCACACATGATAAAGTTATAAAATTAAATTATAAAACTTAACATGTGACCTAGATGGTTCCGTTTTATAAGAAGATATCTTTAATTTTTTTCTTCTTCCTTTAAGATCAATATTTCAAAATGTCAAAGTTCAAGTTACACGATAACTGTTAAGTATGTTTAGGGAACTAAGTAACATAGACGTGAAAGTTGAAGAAGTCTCTATTAAATAAAACATAGCCAAATCAATGGTACAAGTCTGCAGTATAATTCATCCATTATGTTGTCTTTTTCTTTTGCCGTAAGTCTCCCTATCGACTCTAATTCTTTATTGAAGTCATACTTGAAAACTAAATACTGTCTTGGGCACTAAAAAGCCATTAACTGGAAAAAATGTCTTATAAGAGTGACAAGGTGATTAGCTACCTCAGGTCCAAATTTTTGTCCATTAGAACCCTATTTCATCCTGCCTAGACCTGCAATCTTGTTTCTAAAATAAACCTAAATACAGTCTCTACATTTTCAGAATCTTGAAATTTGTATTGTAAGATCCACTTTCTGTGACAGCTTGCAGTTAACGCAGAAACATAAAATGTTGGAAATCTATTTCCTAAGGTATCATTGTAATGAAATATAAAAATTAATCAATCAATATATAACAAGTTGAGCACATTCCAGCCATTCTACAAAAAAACCAAATTCATTAGCAATTGTTAAAAGCTTGATGAAGAAACCTTGCTAATGCTGGAAATCATAAATATGTCTGTTTTACACTGGGTGTGAATTTTTCCTTTTATGAGCTTTTGGGTTACATGTAAAATTTGACAGATTTCAAGTTATTCTGCATTCATACCACTGATTTGGTGCAGTTAATATTTAATTAAAATTATAAAAAGTTGAATTTCTTAGGTGGAAAGACTTGTTTCATGTTTTGATTAATTTTGTGCCCCCCCATACTGTTTTAATTATCTATTACCTTGTTTTGCTTTTTGCTCTGACTTTTAAAAATTCCATTATTTGCCTTGTTTTTCTAGCAGCTGACATCTGGTGCTGTCAGTATATCTGGAAATTGCCCAGAAAATGTAGCTACTAGAAAAAATATATATATATAGGAGCACTGTCTTTCTTTTGTAAAGGTTAAGTTCTGATCCTTTCCAAAGCTAACTAAGCTTTCCAAAAGTCCTCTTTTAATAAAGATACTTTATTGGTGGAAATTTAACAAAATTTTAGGTTCCTTCTAACTGTTAAAAAGACATTGTTAGAACATAAATTTATTAACACACTTAAAATAATTGTTCAAAGTATTATACATAGTAATATAAAATCTATCCATATCTGTTAATTTTAAAGTTTGTTAAATTATGCACAACTAGTACATTCATCAATAATGTCTGACTTCAAATTCTGTAACACTTGTGATGATAGAAATATAAAAATATAAGGTGATTTCTGGTTATAATGGCCCATCCATAACATTTCACTTTCAAATCTAAAGTACTGAATGAAAAGTAATTATTTCAAGCCTTTCAAAATAGTGCTAAAATATATTTTAAAAGTACTTTAGAAAATAAGTCATTAATTTTGCAAAATCAGCACATACTCAAGAATTCAATTTGAGAAGCTCTGCTGTATCTGTGACAAATTATTTCAGGAATCAGAAAGCATTGCTACTATTTTAAACAGAAAGTCATTTGTTGTAAAGAATGATTATAAAATAACTGGAGGAGTGGAACAAGGCTCTAGGTAAGTCCTCCAAGAATACTTAGAAACGTATGCTTCATCTACCACAGGCAAATGGAATCTGAGACTTTGGAATAGGTCAGTTCAAGAACACTCCACTACAGCTACTAATCCAGGTATTAGAAAACTACCATCTCCACTGCTCTAACTTCCCTTGATACCCACATAGACGCTAAATGTTCAGTAGGAGGCTAAATCTGTTATCATCACTACATAAGCGCTTTTCTTACCCATGAAGCTGAAGACCAACACTACAACTGAAACAAATGTATCCATAAACCATTTTGGTAGCAAAAGTAGACAAATTGCAGGAAGTTAACTCCTAATTCAATTTTGCCTTTCAAATATTGTGTTCAGGCATGTAATTGGTGGTAACTAATTAGAATCTAGACGTCTTTGTGAAGAGGGCCTCAGAATTGTCGTGCTAAGCCTTCTAATGTTGGATTTACAGAAACTCAAACTGGAAGAAATCTAAGATGAGAGCTTGCAAATGAACTGAAATCTAAGATTCAAGGAAGACAGCAGCTTCTCAGAGGATCTTACTGTTGAACTAATTAATACAGATTGCTTGCAACTGCACCTTACAATTAACCATCATTCATGCAAAAGTACTCCTAGTTATAATGCATGCCAGTGGTTTAGAAAAGCTTTCTACGTTAGATAAACATTTTGAGAACAAAACAAAGATGTGGTATTCAAGCAAACTTGATTAGCCAGCTATTTTAAAAATAACTTTTTTCTTCTTCTGTGCTAAAAACTAGGTGTTTTATACCAGGAGTGGAAAAAAGTAAATTAGATTTATTAAACAACAATTATGCATCAGGAACTGCAGCAGGTGCTTTTACTTAAGTTATTCCTTAGGCCAGAGAGAAACAAAGCAGATTTGTAAATAACTAAGACTCAATTACATTTTTTATATGACTGTTATTAAAGCAGAAGCAGTTAAAATAGGTATTTTAAGCACATGTGAGGAAACAAATTATTTTAGTTAGATGTGGATATTTTGGGAAATGGTTAGAGATTTAATATTTAACCCCTTTTTTAAACATTGAGAGTTTGGAACCAACTGACAGAAGTGGGAGTTAGGCGACTAGAAATCAAATTTATCTTTATTATCAATAGTGTTTTTGGTATGAATTTTTTTTTTTTTAACACCACAGGGTGGGTGGCACCTGTTGGCTTGTCTGAGACCTGGTCTGGTTTGTGGAGTGTAAGGCTTTCTAGTGAAACAAACGGGGCACAGGTGGAACCTTCAGGATGTGCTATGTGATTTCAGGTGTGTAGAGGGCAGACGTGTGGATCTTGATGGAGAGTCAGGAAGAGTTTGGGCTGGGATGCTGGATGCAATTGGGTCTGCGGTGTTGCAGCCGAGCCTTCTCTTGCCTAATCTCGCGGGATTTTGTGAGATTTATTAGGATTGGCAGAGGCGTACTGGGATAGAAACGCTGGATCCTCGGGTGTTGGAGATCCTTGTTCCAGGCCTGTCCCTAAAAAGTGGTGAGGTGCGATGGGCTCTGGCCCAGAAGGCATTCAGAGGAGGGGCCAACGGGGTTTGCTAGTCCTTCCTGTTCGACAGTTTTAGTCTTTAAGGCAGCCATCCGAATGGAAAGATTGAGAGTGGTAGCTTTTTGGTACAGTGGAATAAATGTGTATTCAGCAAATTAAGAATGTAGGCCTCAACAACCAGTCAGAAGACAACAGAGAAATGAAGGTAAGTTCAACTGATAGTGGCTAAATTAAGTGGGATATATACCATATTATGAGTTCCTGTGTTCATCTATAAATGCGTTTCGATTAGACCTCCAGCTGGGGCACTTCCATATGCCTCAGGTGTGGCCCTGAAAAGCAAAAAAAAAAAAAAAAAAAAAAAAACCCTCCAGTATAATTTTTAAGTCTCATGATAGCAGGGAAGGAGTTTTTCATTGCCCAGTTTTTAGATGAAACAGTACCATAAATTGTAAATGAATTAGGAGACAGTATAAATTGGTAGTTAAGATCTTGGCTGTTGATTCAGAATGCCTAAATTCACATCCCAGCTTTGTCATATATTGAGTCACGTTGGGAAAATCAGTTCACCTCTTTAAGGCTGCAGTTCCCTCATTTGTACGAGGGAGATCAAAATCACAGTATCTATCTCATTAGTTATGACGAGTAAGTGGTATAACCCTAATGATAGTGTCTGGCAGTTACTAAGCACTCAACAAATAATATTAATATTAATTATTGTTAGCAGAGTTCATTCAGTGAATGTGTTGAGGCATGGATAGAAGCCAATGTTTGTTATCTGTACAATTACTTAACCACATTGCTGTTACACAAAGCTGCTTTAGTGTATACTACATGGTAAACGATCGACAAATGTTTCTTGAACTGATTTAAACTCAGGAGTCACTGTCAACAGAAGTTGAATGTTTCATTGCAGCACCTTTTCATACGTTGTGAACATAACCGAGGACAGCCTCCACACCGGGGTACCTTTCTCTGATGAGCAGTATCCCCTTCTGGGTTGCCTTGTCTGTCACAACATACATAACCTTATGTATGAAGGCAAAGAAGGCAGAAAGGAATAATGTCTGATTCACAGCAAACCTGTGGACCATTTTCTTCCATCATAAACTCTTCATCAGTTTCTATGGGAAAGTGTTATAAAACTTAGTTTTATCCAGTTGTGCATTTTGTGCACTTTTTGGGAATTTTTCTTAAATATAAAGTTTTGTTAAGCATGCTTCTCTTTTATCACTAAGTTTTGCCCCAAGGCAGGTTTAAATTGCAGCTGTCACATTTACTTCCTTAAGTGCTGCAGCTCTATTAATATGTCTAGCAGTCTCATTGCCATACTGCCACAGGCTCAGGGTATTTTGAAGAAAAATGCCAGAGAGATGCATTCAGCTTAGACAGTGGCCGTTAGACACTGTCACTCTGTGACTTCAGCCATATGTTCTGCCTCCAGCTATTGATCCTTCTTCAAGACCCTGATGTCTTAGAAGCTCAAGGTCAATAGCCCTGTTGAATTGAATAAAGCTATAGATTTATATTTGGCCAAATTAATAATTATTCTGATTATGTTACATTAATATCTAGTGAAATTATTTTGTTTCATTCCTCCTTCTGTCCCCAGATATTTTTCGAACACCCATCACATGGAAAACATAGAGTTAGGCAAGGAGAAAGGCATAAATTAAGACCCTATTCTTGGACTCTCAAAATCACAGTATCCCCGTTAAGGCTGAGAGAAATCTACTGATACCTTCTTTTGCATCACGGATAGCATGAATGGAATTTTCTCAATAAGTATTTATCTAGTGATAGCTTTACTGTAATAAAGGCATTTAATGTCAGAAAAGTATTGAATATTTTCAGCAAATGCCAAGAAGCATTTTTAAAAATGTTTCAAAGGATGGCACTAGAAAGACAAGTAGGTGCCAAGTTACAAAGGACTATTCCAAAGAGATTGCTGTAGGAAAAGAGAGTCACCGAGAGTGTCTCAGAAAATTCAAGATAAGTGTTTCTTTTTTATTTCAATAGCAACGACATTTATCTATCTCTTCATGCATTTACTATTCCATAAATATTGGATGAGCACCTACTAGGTGATGGATATATAACAGTGGATATAATAGACTTGGCTCTGTACTTGTGGAATTTAAAATTAGATGGCAGAGAAGTACAAAAGAAAGTAAGAGGAGAACATTTTTATCTTATCTGCAAATTAAATATATTTTCTTTTCCATCTAATCATCAAAAATTTAGGGGTAATATTTTAATTTTGAGACCTTAAAATATTATGTGACTATTTCTTTAGTGAAATACTTCCCAGTAGAGGCTGAGAGGTTAAGCTTAAGGAGAGGCTGAAGGTTACTGTAAGAAACTATTAGTTCTGGTCGTGGTGCCTGCAGGTTGGTGTTGGATAGGTCAGGAGAATGCTGGTATTTTAGAGTGCTCTGGAAAACTCTGCAACAGTCCTCATTTCACCCAGGCTGGGTCAGGTGTAGGTACTGATGACCTCCTTCACAAAAGTTTAGCTCACTCCACCAATGCCTGAGTTAAAACCAAATTCATACTATTTTTGGAATTTGATACACTATTCATATATATCATACGTATTTTGGAATTTGGTATCTCCGCCACACCTGTAAGTCCTATTTAGGCTCTTCTGAGCCAAGTACTTACTTGTTTGCTAGTTCTGCATTTGCATCTAGTTCCCTGATGAGATGGCTGCTGTACCATGAACTCCAACTTCTCTAAGACACTGATCACATGCCAGTTCCTTACCAGCTAAACTATGAAATTCATTTTTTCCCCAAGTGAACTATTTGAGTGTGCATTTACTACAGCTTGGAAGAAGTCATTAAAATGGAAAAAAATCTCAGCCACCTGTGAGTCCTTACACTACAGAAATTCTCTTTCAATGCCCCCACCCACAGATTAGATCCTTTGTATGTGACTTCTACCCCTAGTTATATATACTCTACTTGTTTGGATTTTGTAATGTGAATTCCTGACCTCATCCTTGAGATAAACTATTTCTGCTTAGTGATCCTTGCACCACTTTTTCCAGTTTCCCCTTGATTGCCAATTGAGCTTTGTAAAGGAATCTGAACACTGATGAAGCTAAGGATTTGCACTTGCACTTAGAAAACTATTGGGTCAGGCAGTTTGGAGCTTTTTATATCAATCTTTGAGCCTTCTCAAAATCTGGAGAAAATAATATTAAGTACCATAAGTGTGTCATTTACTATATGATTGGCTTGCATTACATCAATTAATATACTTTAGATTTTTTAAAAGGCAAATAAACAAACAGAACAATAAATTCATCATAGGCATTTGAAGCAGCTTCTGAAGGCCATGTATCTTCTTACTATAAGTAGTGTATTATTGAAGCCATTTTTAAAAATAGGGGTTTCTTTGCACCACTGCAAGTTCTGTTGTTTGAATATCAAGTTTAGTAAGCTATTTTAAATCAGTGAACATGTGATGTTTTGACCACAATTCTTTGAAATACTGCATTTGGTTCATTACCAGTGGATTTCAATTGACACTGTTTAAAAATTCAATTTTATATAAGAATATATATAATTCATGGAGATTTAATTTTGAAGCTGTTATTTTCTCTGCTCAAGTCTCAAGGTTAAAGCTGCTGTTCCCAAGCAGTCTGATTCAATGAATACTGCTGTGTATAGTGTATGGTACGCAGTAGACCAATAAAAACAATCTGATTGATCTATCTCGTTATGGACTTGATGGCTTCCAAAGCACTAGCTATAAAATAAGCTAACTGGAAAATCAAAGCTTTAGTGACCTCAGAGGACTCTTCATCACATACTGCAGTTTAAATCATGTTACTTTAAATTTAGATATCACATGCACAACACATTTTATATAAGAAACCAGAGAAAACTTGTAAACAGCATTTTATTTTCCACCTTTCCAGGCTGGAACACTTGCAGTGGTGAATAGCTTTCCAAGTACCAATCTTCTCTAAATGTTTAGACTTTAGTTTTGGCTGAATTTTCAGACTCTTAAGCCCTCTTTTCCAGCGTCTCTCCTCTTCTTTAAATGGTTCACTCCAAAGAGAACGTCTAGTCTTCTGTACATAGCTAACTCCCTAGTCAATTTATGTAAATGTAAAAAATCACTAGTTTAATTCCATTATTCTAATTTGGCAAAACGAGTAACAGGTTTTTTTTTCTATTCGTAAGTGAATACCTATAGGCTGATGGAACAAAGAAAACAGTTTAGTGTAGTGTGATAACTGTGCTAATTGGTTTCATTTCCCATGAATGGTAGTTATTACTGCAACAACAAAAGATAGCTATTAAATTCTTAGAAAGTTAAGTTCATTTACTCCTACCCAGAAAAACTTAAATTTGCATGTGCGTCAGTTTTTAGCATCTCATTTTCAGTGTATCAGTTCTCTCCCTCATAACTTTCTAGCCTCTATTTCCCTCCTCTTATATCCAGGGCCCTAATGGTAGCCTCTAAATAGCTAAGAACTGTCTTTGCCTATGCATCAACAACAAGATAGATTTCCTTTTTAGTGACTTTCTCACTTTTCTGTTTTTCAATACCCTTCTATTATGTATCCCATTTTTAAGGACTACCTTCTCTACTAGATAACCATGAAACTGAGTTGTAATAAGATAGTAGTGAATGGTGGTGGTATTTATTCATTGATTTATTTTTATTTTAAAATGACGTATTATGGGAGTTCCCATTGTGGCTCAGTGGTTAACGAATCTGACTAGGAACCATGAGGTTGCGGGTTCGATCCCAGGCCTTGCTCAGTGGCTTAAGGATCTGGTGTTGCCGTGAGCTGTGGTGTAGGTCGCAGACGCGGCTCGGATCCTGCGTTGCTGTGGCTCTGGTGTAGGCCAGCAGCTATAGCTCCTGTTGGACCCCTAGCCTGGGAACCTCCATATGCTGCTAGTGCGGCCCTAGAAAAAGGCAAAAAGACACACACAAAAAAATGATGTCTTATGAATCAATTGTTACATGAGGCCCTAGGACATAGACATGAGAGACTTCCTCCCTTAAGGGATTCTTAATGCGAAGGGGATATAAACAAGGAAATATGTACAATATGATGGCATAGAGGGGATCAGTTACTATAATAGAGGGAGGCACAGACTAATAAGGCACTTATAGACTCCAGCAACAATGGGAGATTTCCTGGAGGACCAAAATGGACTTTGAAAGTCCAGGATAAATAAGCTCTAAGTGGGTGATAAAGGGAGAGATATCACAGTCAAAAAGACCGTATAAAAATGGCATGCGAGATGAGAGCATGATGTCAACAGGGAACTGAAATATGTTTAAGATGACCTGAAAGTTTGGTGTAAGAAAATGTTTGAGAAATGAGGGCTGGGAAGTTTTCAAAGGGCAAGCCATAAAGAGATTTTTTTCATTATATATTTTCTATTTTTATTGTGGTTATGAATTAAATGACTTATGAAGGTATACCCCAGTTTGGGTATAATTTCTACAAATGATCTGAACAACTAAATACATTTATTTTTTATTTTTATTTTTTTTCCATTATACCCAGCTGTGCAGCGTGGGGACATGGTTACACATACATATATGGATTCATCACAAGTGGTTAGACATAGTTCCCAGTGCTATAGTTCCAGTAGGATCTTCTTGCTTTTCCAGCCCAGAGGCAACAGTCTACAACTATTAACCCCAGACCCCCCTACCATCCCACTCCCTCCCCACCTTTTTGGCAACCACAAGTCTGTTCTCCAAGGCCTTGATTTTCTTTTCTGCATAAAGGTTCATTTGTGCAGTATATTAGATTCCAGATATTAGTGATATCCTATGGTATTTGTCTTTCTCCTTCTGACTTACTTCATTCAGTATGAGGGTCTCTAATTGAATCCATGTTGCTGCAAATGACATTATTTGTGTGTTGTAGTATTGAGTTCAAATTTAGTCGACACTGATTGTGGCATCAGTTTAGGTTTAAATGCCAGCACTGCCACTTACTGGCTATATACCTCCAGGCAAACTACTCAAGGTCTCTGTGCATCAATTATGTCATTTGTAAAATGGAAGTAATAATAGAACCTACCTCTTATAGTCAATGTGAGAAATAGGTTAATACATTCATAGTTCTTAGATCAGGAAGTATCCTATAGCAATCACTCAATAAGTTGTCATCAACGTCACAATTTTTATTACTATTACAATTATTAGTCATCTTGGCAAAGAAGACTCATTGAAGGAATTACCCCTCGTCAAATGTGTATAAACATGAGCCACTTTTGATCAGAGATATCTTTGAAAGTTTATTCTGACGGCCTTAAACAAAAATGGATTGTATGTTGTAGAACTAGAACTAGAAACGGGAAAAGCAGTGGTGTTTACAGTGTATCAGTTGAGAAATGGTGCAAGGACAGCCTGAACTAATGGCATTACGGTGTGGAGAGAGGAAAGAAAGGAATAAAAGGGGTTTTTAATGAGAAAACTTCTAATGATATGGTTATTAAGTGTATAGAGTAACCAGGGATACCTACCAGGTTTCTGACTGGATGGTATGGTGGTTTATCATTCATTAAATCGGGAAATGTAGAAAGGACAGCTGGTCTGAAGGAGAAGATGGGGAGCAGAGTCTCTGCAGATGTATAGTGACTGCTAAATGGTGGAAATGGAGCTAAGAAGAAATTCTGGAGACTTATCAGTAAATATAAAGTGTTAGATGAAGTCATGGGACTGTACCATCAAAGGAGTTCAAGAAGAATAGAAGGTCTGTGATGGAATCCATAGTAAGAACCAAAGATTAAGAGAAGGGTATAAATAATTAAAAATATAATGTTAGGCACATTGTCTTTAGAGACATGAAGAAAAGGAAGCGACAGTTTCACCTTAAAAATTAAATCGGAAAGCCCCACTGGCTTTGATCAGGACAAAACCATTTGATCGCGTTACAAAATCCAAGCTATCACATAAGGATGTGATGTTGTTTCTACCATGCTACTCCTTGATCATCCTGCTTCAGCCACACTGTTCTTTCTCTTCTTCAAACACATCAGATTTGCTCAAAACATGAGGCATTTGAACTTGTTGCTCATTTTGCCAGATGTGACTTCTACTGGACTCTGCGACATTTTTCAGCTCAAATAGATCAGAGAGGCCTTCTCTGATCTTCCTATCTAGAATAATTCCTACTTCACAATCCCCTTTCCCAGCCCCTCTGTCAAGCTACCCTGCTGTGTTATCATCATATTGACACTGATGTTTATCTGTTACTTCTTTGTCATCTATTTTCCCACATTTGAATAAAAGTTTCATGGGAACAAGGACCTGCTCTAACTTGTTCATCACTGGATCTCCTGTCCCTAGAAAGTATCTGGTGCACCAAAAAGTTAACTGAATATTTGATTAATAAATGGATGTATGAAATAGCGAGAATGGTAAGTAGCAGGTAGATGAAAACTCACGAAAAAGTTGTATTACAGCATTTCAGAGGAAGACTAATGGTGTCTAGAAACAGTAGGTTTTTATTGAATTGAGCATAAAGGTAAGAGATGAAACTGGTAGAGGGGTTTCAGTAGAATATTGGAAGCAGAATTCGAATACATAGCCACCAGGAATAAAAGAAAACAAATGAGTGACTAAAACAAATGGATTCTATCCTTTCAAGAAGTTGGAATGTACAGAAAGGAAGAAGATGAAGAAATATTTAGGAGAGTACCCTTTTAAAAGTTATGTAAACAAGCAAACCAGAAACAACAGAGTATTAGAGACATGTTATGAAAGCTATAAGACTAGTGTGTTTGTTTTGTTTTCTTTTTAGTT
Organism: Catagonus wagneri; assembly: GCA_004024745.2. Taxonomy (NCBI): domain Eukaryota; kingdom Metazoa; phylum Chordata; class Mammalia; order Artiodactyla; family Tayassuidae; genus Catagonus; species Catagonus wagneri. The sequence continues at coordinate 6,294,435 of PVHT021183629.1, read as the reverse complement.
TGAAACCTTTTTTTTTTTTTTGTCTTTTGTCATTTTAGGGCTGCACCCATGGCATGTGGAGGTTCCCAGGCTAGGGTTCTAATCGGAGCTACAGCTGCCGGCCTATGCCATAGCAATGCTGGATCCTAGCCACATCTGCAACCTACACCACAGCTCACGGCAACTCCAGATCCTTGACCCACTGAGTGAGGCCAGGGATTGAACCCTCAACCTCATGGTTCCTAGTCTAATTCATTTCCACTGGCCATTACAGGAATTTCTAGTTTGAAACATTTTTGAGCTTACAAAGTTGAAAGAGTATTTCAAAGTACTTCCATATATTTTTCATGTACAGGCCTCATTCAGGTTTCAGCAATTATCCCATATCATCTTTACAGCGAAATGATACAATCCAGAATCTTGCATTATACACGGTTATCTTGTAATACTAGAATTTTTCATTATAAGAGAGTTCGTCTGACTTCCCTTAACTTTTATCGCTTTGTTATTTCTATCACAGAGCAGTCATTTTGTAGCATGTCTCTCAAATTGGTTTATCTGTTTCTTTATGACTAGACCCAGGAAAAGCTGTTCAGCTGGAATATCACAGAAATGATGCTGTTTTCTTTTCTTCTTGCTTCCTACTAAGTAATATATGATATCGATCTATCTCGTTACTGGTGATTTTAACTTTCATTATTTAATTTTGTAACTGGAAGATCAGTTTTTACCCAATTTAGTTTCATGTTTAGTTAGTAAATATTTTGTGGGGAGGAACTTAAAATTACACAAAATTCTGTTTCTTATCCAACTATCATTCATTGTTTTTAAGCATGCATTGGAATGTATTTCTTGAATTATCAGTACTGCAATGGTTGCAAATGGCAATCAATACTACTAATTCTAGCTCTCTTCATTTGTTAGCTATCATTCTATTGTAGATTCCTTCCATTTCTTTCTGTCAATGTAAACTCATGAATTGCTACTTTATTCTTTTGGTTGTGAATGTTACTATCACTACTTATTTTGATGCTTAAACTGTCACAGATTTGGACATTGTGGTTTTTTTTTTATAGGAACAATTTTGGAGTTCATACTGTGGTGCAGTGGGTTAAGCAACCAGTGCTGTCTCTGTGGCAGCATGGGTTCCAATCCTGGGTTTGCACAGTGGGTTTAAGGATCCAGCAATGCCACAGCTGTGGCTCTGATTAGATCCCTGGCCTGGCAACTTCCATGTGCTTTGGGGGCAGCCAAAAAAGAAAAAAACAAATTTTCATATTCATGTACATGAATATAAAACAAATTTTAATATTCATATGTATGTGAATAATTTTGAATGCTCTGTGCTTTTGGAAAATGGCCCAATAGAACAATGACTTTGAACCTTGGCTGTGATTAAAGTCACCTGAAGAGTTTTTGAATATCCTAGTGCCCAGGCAAGATCTCATTCCACTTACAGAACAATTTTTGGAATTGTAGCCTGGCAATAAATATTTTTTAAGCTCTCCCTGATTCCAGCCTGAAACCAGGTTTGAGAACCACTGAAGAGACAGATGCATGGTGGGAATTCAGTAGAGATGAGAGATAACTGATAAATGACATGTATATGAAAATTAGAAAAAAATAAATTCATATGCCAGGAGTAGAAATTTGCCTTAGAAAGGAGGCTATGAGGGCATAAATATAAGAGCAGGTTCCAATTTATTTTCAGTAGATGGGGGGATAAAATGTTGAAGGATTTCCCACTTAGTAATGTCTTTTATTCTGTGAAGAAACAGGTAAAATTGTTAAGATTTAGAGTAAATGGTGGTGGAGACTGATAAACCTTAATATAGCTATTGTGAGGAGTTAGAAAATAATATAATTATACAACAGTGAGATCCTGTTGAAGTGTTGAAGACCCTTTCTTGGGCGCTAATACAAAATTAGTGGTGTTTTTCCTTGTGTTATTTCCTTGTGGTTACATTTAGTCAAGTAGATGCAAAATGAGAAGAGGTTCAGAAACCAAAGGGTTAGGCTGAATTACAAGGGTTAGGATTTCAGAGAAAGTGAATATAGGAAGGATCAAACTGGGAATATGACTAGTGTCAAAGACATGAACATATTCTAGACATCTTTAACAGCAGTGATTGGATTTTCAGGCTTTGTGTCAGGAAGGAATTGTATTTGGAGCCTCAAGTTATAGTCAGGAACTGTAAGTCATCGTTTTTTTCAGTAGGTCAAAAGTGGAAAATTGGTGTGTGCTCTTCTGTTTTGCATATGTTGTGCTTAAGCACTTGCTATATTTAGGACATCTGAAGTATGCCACCTCTGGCTTTTATCTGAGATTCTGTCTCTATAACTTGTGATTTCATGTTTTTGACATGTAGGGGTTCTTAGCTTTATCCTTATATAGTGGCAATTGGCCCTGATTCTGATTCTTCATCTTTTTTTCTTTCTTTTTTATTTTTTTTTGGGGGGGGGCGCTGTATCCTCATATGGATAGGGGTCAAATAGGAGCTGCAGTGGCCGGCCAGCAATGCGGGATCCAAGCAACCTACACCAAAGCTCATGGCAACACCAGATCCTTAATCCACTAAGCAAGGCCAGGGATTGAATTCACATCCTCATGAATAGTAGTTGGGTTCATAACCCACTGAGCCACAAAGGGAACTCCCTGATGCTTCAGCTTTTTGACTTCAGTTCATCTTTGTTTTTGTTTTCATCTCGGTTAGGTATATACTACCCAAACCCTTTCAGGCAGGTAAACTCATGGGTAGGCTATTTTAGGGAAACTATCATGCAACTAGCTCTAATTACAATCCATTTGAAAAAATATATGCTCTTCAGTTTACTCTTTTTAAAATAAACCTTTCACAAGAAGATTACTTTTTATTTTCTAAGTATTTCAGTAAAGGTCTTGGTCACAGTCTGATACTCATAACGTATAAGATTTCAATTGTGTGAGTGCAGCCATCTCACTAGAGCTTTAAAATATTTCTTCATTATTTGTGACTGTCTTATAAAATGATAAAAGTTCCATTGTGGTAAAATAGAATTGTTTCATGGCAAAACAAAACCACTTTAAGCTGCTTTTGTAAAAATTTTGAACAATTGGTAAGTAGAAGACAATGAATAATTGCGCATGTAACTGAATATAGGAAAACTAATTAAGATAAATATTAGAGAAAACACCTTAAACTCAGTATCAAAGCATGTGTTGAAAAGTCAGTGTAGCAATAAAGCCACACTATTACTTCTGTAGACAGCTATAGTGCTTCTAAACTACACACAGCTCTGGCTACCTTGACTTGAGGGCAATGGTACAAAACAAGTGAGGCTCTTGAGAGTATAAAGGATGGAGAAATGGGGAAAGACATGAGCAGCCAGGATGAATGCTGTCCAACCAGTCAGGTTGTACAACTCTTGCCCTGAGGCAAGAGTCTAGCGAACATAGCAAGTTTAGGCAAGATTCAATCAGGAAGTCCAATGTGATAACCTAGGCACATAGGGAAAAGTTAGAACCAGTTCAGAATTAGCAGGCAAACCATGGCAGAGCTCGAGAAACTTCTGTCAATTCTGCCATCAGTGGATAGGCAACAGCAATTCTGCAGAAAGAAAGAATTAGGTGCTCGTAGGGTTACCAAGGCCCTAGATTATTGTTTCCCTTAGTGCTTTGAGTACTAATCGTTTCCAACTGAAAACCATGAACCTTAGTTCAGATGTGAACATCAAAGGTCTCAAGCTATTCTCAGGAAACTTGGGGCTGTGAAATAATTACAACAATAGCTGTATCTCCTGTATTAATGCTGTCAGGAATGATAGTGGCCTTAGTGTCATATGGAGTCAAAAATAAATCAAACTGGCAACAGTTGAGCTGAATTCAGAATTTTGGAAGAATAATGCAGAATACAATGAACCTTTCAAAAGAAATCTTTTCTGGATAGGTGTTAACACTTTGCTACTTGCCCCAAAATCCAAATTATAAATGCCTGGCGCAACCTGCTTTTATATTTGACTGTTATTCATGATTGCTGCTTGGAGTTGGGGCTTTGTGGTCCTATTTTTAATACAGTGAGATTGAGTTAAGAACCATGTAAATTTCACTTGTTTGGGACTTTGTGGGAAATGCTTACCTGTTCCAGGCTGGAATCAAAGACCACTTTGCCCCTAATCTTGTCCATATCTTTCTCTGCTCATCACCATTCCCCTTCTAAACATGCATCCACAAACATACAAACATTTGACTTTGGGACTAGCAAATGCAAAACATGACATGTTCTGGCTACTCAATTCTTAAGTACTTTACTATTTTCCACTAATAGATTTTAATTGATTAATATTGGGCTTAGTTTTAATAGTTTCTAATGAGATTGGTATCTCTTTAGAGGTTTTTCTTTGTCTTCATATTTATTTTAATTTAGGAGTCCATCTCAAATAAAATAAGGAAATAATATCTTCAGATTATTTGTCTTAATTGATATGCTATTTTCTAGGATTCTGTCTTAAAACCCAGGATTATTTTGAGATTTATATATCTGTGAGCTTTAGAAATAATTAGATTAGGAAAACACTGTTTTAAATGAGGCCTAACTTAATGAAATGCATATTTTTATCTAAAAAAACTTCAATAATAAGTTGAAATTCTAGCTATTGATCTTTACATATAAATCTTCTGGAGTGAGGTTTTTAAAAAATGATATTTTTCTATTTTTTCATCTATTAGACTTTTTTCTTGACATTTAATTTGTTAACTATCAGAATTATCTCAGGAAAATTATAACTGCCAGTGATGAAAACCGAACCTCAACAGGTTGTGTAATTTTGTTTTCTGGGCATATCTAGAGGGGTAATTAAGAAGGTAAGAGTGCCAATTAATCTGTAAACATATTCTGTAATTTGGAAGTAGGCCATTGGATAGTCAAATGCACTCCGATTTGAAATAATACTACAAATACTAAAATCATAAGAAACAGTGGTAGGGCATTTTCCATTACAGGGGTTTCAACAACTTTTTAAAAAAGATTTTGAGAAAATATTTTGCTCTGTTGTCCAAGCTTTCTCCTTTATAACTCTCAGTTTAATGAACTTCATAGAGTTGTCTTTGTTTTCTTTAAATTTTGGTCAATTACATTCACAATGGGTCAGGGAAATTTTTACCTCCTAAAATGTACTAGATCTTAATAGCTAATACCAGTATCATTTATTCTGTGTTAGATGGTGTTTTAAGTGTTTGATGAATATTAGCTCAATCCTCACTAGGTGCCAATGATTTATTATCTGTTGTTATCTTCATTTTACAAATAAAGAAACTGAAGAATAGAGAGGTTAAATAACTTTCCCATGGTCACAGAACCCAGGATTTTTTACATGAGATCTCTCCATGGGCTACAAGCTTAGTAGGATTAACCAAAAATGGAAAATCATCAGGTCATTTATTGTTTCTGTGGTATAAGACATGCACTTGATTTTGATTAATTGGCATTTAATGATATATGATGTGAACACAGAACTTTGAATTGTTTAAATTATTAAACTGATCTATAATATACTTCTAGTTATTCATAGTGCAGTGTGAACAATTTCCTTTAGGCCTTTTTCTTCTTCCTCTCCTCTCTTCAGTCCAGCTATTGCTGCAAACTGTATTCCCACATATCCCAACTAGAACAGATAATAGTCGATTTGAACTCAGCATATGGAGAACAAGGCCTTTATCTAGTATTCAAGATTGGTTCTCACAAAGAATAAAATGAGCTAACCAGCTTCACAATGGTAGAAGACTTGAATAAAGGAAGCAGCATGTACAGCTGTAACTAATTACAAATTTGGGCTTCACTTTTGTTAACAGCAGACTAATGTTTGCATACAAAGCATTTGTTGCAAATAAATAGCTTTAGTAAGTGGGCAAAAAAGACAGTAAGCAATACAATGCCGGGGGTAATTACAGCTATGTTTACAAAAACCGCAAATGCAGTATGTAATTTTCTTAATATGAAAAATGGAGATTATCTCATATTTTAAGCTCTTTATTAGGAATAATTCTAACATTTGAATATGCTAGTTTTTGAACAGTTATCTGATCTGACTTAATTCTCTTAATTTGCTACTTTATATAACATATAGGAAGATAAAATAATACAGCCTCAATGGATAAATCCTTATTCATGAATAAGATATTTGAAGAACACTTGATCATACATTTATAGCTTTAGTTTGGTATGACTTCCTAAATTAAGGATAGTATAGAAAGGATATTAAGAGCTTATTTAGTTCATCTCAGGTAAAACTACTCCCAAACCATCCTCTGCACTACTCTTTCCTCCCCAGTAAAGACACCAACACTTTTTATTTTGCCATGAAAACATCAGTGTAGAGCTGCTGCATTACATTGCAAGACTGATGAGGAAGCTAAAGCAGCATAATAATAGTGGAATCACAGGTAGAGCTTCTGTATGATCTGAATTGGACTTTGTCATGAAAGGGAAACAGGATTACTAAAGAAGATAATTGTACTTTGCGTATCATTTAGTACTAACATAACTGGATTTGACATTCTGCTAAACAAATCCGAAATGATCCATAAAAAGCTTCTGTTTATTGGCTCAAAAGCCTACACACAAATGTTTATGGTAGCTTAATTCATAACCGCCAAACTTTGGAAGCAATCAAGATGTCTCTCAAGAGGTGTATGAATAAAGAAATGTTGGTATATCCTTACACTGGGATGTTAGTCAACAATAAAAAGAAGTGAGCCTAGTTGCAAACAGACCTGGAGGAAACTTAAATGCTTATGACTAAGTCAAAGAAGCCAATCTGAAATGACTATATATACTCTATGATTCCAATTTATATGGCATTTGGAAAAGGCATAGCTATGGCAACTGATAAATATCACTGGTTGCCAGGGGTTCAGGGAAATGAAGAAAGGAATGACTAGGTGAAACACGGGGGATTTTTAGTGCTGTGAAACTATTTTGTATGATATTGTATTGTTAGATACACAGTACATATCATTCTATGTTTATCAAAACCCTATAGAATGTTCAACACAAAGATTGAACCTTAATATTAACTACAGATTTTAGTTAAAAATGGTATATTAATATTGGTTCATCAATTACAAAAAATGTAGCATATTAATTATGGAATCTTGAGTGTGTGCCAAGGTGGAAAGGGCAGAATGTGTGAGAACTGTCTTTCCACTCAAGTTTTCTGTCAACCTAAAGCTTCTCCAAAGTAGCTGTTTATCAATTTTAAAAAACTAGGCTTAATTTTAAAGAAAAATGGAAAGGGATATTATTTAAAACCCAATAATAGGAGGTCCGAGATACCTTAATAAGTAAGGTAAAATCAATTTAAAATCATTCTGGTGAGCAGTGCCTAACATTTTCTCCTAAACCCATGTTACGATGTCTTTTTTAATTACAGAAATAAATTAAATTTAAAACACTGAAAATGATTATTGATGTCAATCAATACTCTATGATTCTATTAATACTCTTTTATTGCCAGAATCTATTTTTTTGATTATACAAAAGCTCAGTGTAAAGGAAATGAGAAAAGAATCATACACTTACTGTTTTTGCCTAGAAGTAGGGAGGCAAAGGGAAGGTGACACCTACTGATAAAAGTTAGAGGTATATTTTAAATTAAACACCAAAATCAAATAATATTTGAAGTGCCTTTAAATTGCAACAATTATGCAAACAACTGGATAATAGAAATTTTATACACCAAAAAAATAGAAATGCCATTAAGCTAAAAGTTTACCTCAATTTTTAAGAGAAATATGGTAAAGAAAAAATTTCAGTTCAAAACAGCCTTTGAAACAGATACCACTGCAATGTTAAATTACAAATTAATACATGGACAGGCTGTTCTAGACCTAATTAGTAAACTAAACGAAGACAGGTTACCTGGTGTATATGATACTTAAGTTTTAAAGGACATTTTTTGCTTGATAATATGAAATTTTTTAAAATAGCAAGAACCTCACTGGACTACATACCAATTTGTAGGGCTGTCAAATAAAATTTAGGATGCCTAGTAAGATCTAATTTCAGATAAACACCATTTTTTAAAATATAAAGACATCCCACGAAATATTTGAGGTATATTATTTTTAATTAAAATATAACTGGATTTATTTTTACTTTTTAAATCTGGCAACCTGACACTTTGCCAAACTTGTATCTTTACAAGCCTTGAAAAATGTAGAATTTAACCACTTAATGTCATTCTCACTCGTATTCATTTTTGAAATTGTCAAAAATAAAATTGATAATGGAATACCTAAAACACTAATGTTTTTTTTATTTTTAAGTTTTTTTCAAATTTTCCGTTTTAGCTGGTTTACAGTTGTCTGTCAATTTTTCAACTGTACAGCGTGGTGACCTGGTTTATGCATACATATATAGACTCGTCACAAGTGATTGTTTTAAATGCTTACTTCTTGTGTAAGATTCCATATTCATTGAGGATATACAGATGAAGTATAGGCAGATGATTATAACAGACTTAATGGAATATTATTTTAATTTGATGTAAAATTGCATGTAAAGGGGCATCTATTGTATGTGATTGATGTAGCCTTTCAAGAAATCTTTGATAAATGTCTACAGCAAAAGCTATTTAAATAAAAATAGCTGTCAGAAGCTAAGGAGCATCTCTTACAAAGAGCAATCAAATAGAATGGATAAATAGACACTTTTCTGGCAGGAGCAGCATAAATATCGACAGAGAAATTCACCGGAGATAAGGATTTGGCCAGTTTCACCTAGCATTTATATGCACTATCTGTTAGAAGAAATGCACAATAAAATTCCCAACTTTGATTGAAATGCCAAGCTTTTGAGGAGGAACAAGATATTTTCAGACCACTGTGAGAACAGTCAAAACATGTGGTAAATGAATTCCATTGCTGCATATTCCAATGCAATGCCTTACGTGGACACAGACTTAAACTGTATTTTTCGGTTGGTGGTCTCCAAACTACTTGTTTTGCAAGGTACTGGGACAAATTATTAGGATTAATTGAAAAAAGCAGACCTCTATACTACCATTGCCAAAAACATGCAATGCAAGTCTTAGTAACATAAGGAACATTATAAAGAAAATTTAAAGTATTATTCTACACCTATATTAATTCATAGCAAATTTATGTCTGGATTTTAATTCAAGCCAATACATCTAAAGAAAGATTTAATAAAATTAGAGTTTGTTTAAGAAATTGGGGGTGATCTAAGACTCAAATATTGTTGTCACAAATGACAAAATTTTCTTTTTTAAGGCTAATAGTTCCATTTTCTTTAATTACTTAGCCCTCTATAGATATTTAGGATGTCATGGCTTGGCTATTGTGAATAATGCTGTAATGAATGTGGGAATTCAGATGTCTCTCCAAGATCTTGATTTCAATTATTTTGGATATATATCTAAAAATAGTATTGCTCCTTTTATGACAGTACGTTTCTTTCTTTCTTTCTTTCTTTCTTTTTTTCTTGCTTTTTAGGGCTGCACCCACAACATATGGAAGTTCCCATGCTAGGGGTCAAATCGGAGCTACAGCTGCCAACGTATGCCACAGCCACAGCAACGCGGGATCTGAACTGCATCTGCGACCTATCCTGAAGCCCACAGCAATGCCGGATCCTTAACCCCCTGAGTGAGGCCAAGGATCCAACCTCATCCTCACAGATCCTAGTTGGGTTTGTTAACCACTGAGCCATGAAGGGAACTTGTATCTTTAATTTTTAGAGGAACTTTCATACTGTTTTCCATAGCAGCTGAACCAATTTACCTTCCTGCCAAGAGTATATAGGGGTTCCCTTTAGTCCACATTCTTGGCAATATATGTTATCTTTTGTTTTTTGATTACAGCCACCTTAACAGGTGTAAGGTAACATCTTGTGGTTTTGATCTGCATTTCCCTGATGATTAATGATGTTTAACCCTTACAAATACCTGTCGCCTATGTATATCTTTTTTGAAGAAATGACTATTGAGGTCCTTTGCCCATGTTTTAAAATCAAGTTATTTGTTTTTTTCCTATTGAGTTGTAAGAGTTCACTATATATTTTGGTTATTAACCCTTTATCATACAAATGGTTTGCAAATGTTTTTTTTCCATTTCATGTGTTGCCTTTTCATTCTTTTGATTATATCCTTTATTACACAAAAACCTTTTAAGTTGAATTATCCTATTTGCCAATTTTTGCTTTTGTGTCATGCAAGAAATCATTACCAAAAACAATCTTAGGAAGGTTTTCCCCTATGTTTTTTTGAGGGGAGTTTCACTGTTTCAGGCCTTGCATTTAAGGCTTACTTCATGTAAGTTGATTTTTTTATAGTCTAAGATTCCATTTAATTCTTTTGCAAGTGGATATCCACTTTCCCAACACTGGTTTCTGAAAAGATTATTCTTTCTCCCTATGTATGTAGTCTTGGCACCATTTTAAAATTCATTTGACCTTATATGTAGACGTTTATTTATGAGTTCTCTATTCTTTTTCAATGGCTTGATGGCTAATTTTATGCCATACGCATACTGTTTTGATTATTGTGGCTTTGTAATATGTTTTCAAATCTGAGCATGTGGATATTTCCAGCTTTGTTGTTCTTACTGAAAACTGTTTTGGTTATTCATGGTCCTTTTTGGTTTCGTATAATTCTTAGGATTGTTTTTCTCATTTCTGTGAAAAATTTACTGGGATTCTAATGAAGATTTTATGGAATCTGTAGACCACTCTGGGTGGTGTGGATATTTAATAATATTAAGTATTTGATGATGAATGTGAGATAGCTTTTGTTTTTAAATTACTTTGATGAATTATTTCTAGTTTTCAGGAATAAGTCTTTCATCTCCTTGGTTAAATTTATTCCTAAGTGTTTTATTCTTTAAATACCATTGTAAGTGGGATTATTTTCTTAATTTCCTTTTCAAATTGTTTTCTGTTTTGTATATCAAAATGCAACTAATGTTTGTATATTTATTTATATATTGCAACTTTACTGAGTTTATTTAACTCTCGCAGGCTTTTTTGTGGAATCTTTAGGTGTTTATGCATATAATATCATGTCATCTGCAAACAGAGGTAACTGTAATTCTTCCTTTGTATCTGGATGCTTAATATGTTTTTCTTGCTTAATTTTTCTGAGTAGGACCTCCAGTACTGTGTTAAATAGAAGTGGCAAGAGGAGGCATCCTTGTCTTGTTCGTGATCTTAAAGGAAAAACTTACAACTTTTCAGTGGTGAGTGAAAACAGCCTGTGGGCATGTTGTGTATGGCCTTTATTATGTTGAACTAATTTTCTTCTGTTCCTAATTTGTTAAGTGTTTTTATCATGATGTTAATTTTTTTCAATTAGTATTTTTGCCTCTATTGACATGATCATATAAGTTTTATCTTCCATTCTTTTAATGTGTTTTTGCACTTTCCTTGAATTGAATATGTTGATCCACTTATATTCCAGGGCTACATATCACTAGATCATGGTGTGTAATACTTTTAATGTGTGGTTGAATTCAGTTTGCTAATACTCTGTTGAAGATTTTTGCATCTATATTCATCAGGAATATTGGCCTCTAGTTTTCCTTTTTGCAGTGTCCTTATCTGAATTTAGTATTAGGGTATACTGCTAGTCTTATAAAATGAGTTTGGAAATGTTTCCTCCCATTCAGTTTTTTTGGGAAGAGTTTGAGAAGTCTTGGCATTAATTTTTCTTTAAATCCTTGGTAGAATTTACCTTTGAAGTCATCTTATCCTGGGCTTTTCTTTTTGTTTTGTTTACTGTTAAATTTTCTTAGCAGTAATTAGTCCATTCAGAGTTATAAATTTTTCATGATTAACTCTTGGTAGATTTTGTTTCCTGGAACATATCTATTTCTTCTATGTTGCTCAATTTCCGATGTATAAACTTGTTCATAGTAGTTTCTCATGGTCTTTTCATTTAGTTAATTGCTGGTTTTATTTGAGTCTTTTATTGCTTTTCTTAGTCTAAAAGTTTTGTCAATTTTTATAATATTTTCAAGAAAGCAACTTCCAGCTTTATATGTTTCTGTTGTTTTGCAATTCTCTATGTGATTTATTTCTGTTCTAATTATTGTTTCCTCTGTTTTGCAAGTTTGAGCTTAGTTCTTTTACTGTTTTTTCAAGGTCTGAAGTTAGGTTTTTATTGGAGGCAATTTTTATTTTTTAATGTAGGCATTTATTTTCATAAACACTACTAAATACTGCTTTTGCTGATACATTATATTTTCATTTTTGTCTTGGGATGTTTTTCATTTTTCCTTTTGATTTCTTTAATCCAGTGTTGGTCAAGAGTATGTTATTTAACTTCCACATAAATGTGTTTCCTCATTTTCCTTATATTATTGATTTGTAATTTACTTTTGTTGAATGAAAATATGCTTGAGATAATTTCAACCTTCTTAAATTTATTGTCTTCTTTTGTGATATAACGTAACTTATTCTATGGAATGTTCTTTGTGTGCTTTAGAAAAATATATATTCTGTGACTCTGGGGAAGAACGTATTGTAGAAGTTTGTTGGCTTAATATGTTGCTGTGTATTTCTCCTTTCAGATCTGTTAGTGTTGCTTTATATACTTACTCTGATATGGGATGTGTATGTGTTTATAATTGTTACATTTTCCTATTGAATTGACCCTTTTATCATTATGATGACTTCTTTTCTTTTTAAGACCTGTTTTTACTTAAATTCTATTTTGTCTGATATAAATATAGCCACTCCGCATCCTTTCTGGTGGTTACGATTTACATGTAATATCTTTTTTAATCTCTTTACTTTCAAACTATGGTGCTTTTTTTTCCCCTATTTTTAGGGCTGCACCCACTGCATATGGAAGTTCCCAGGCTAGGGGTCTAATCGGAGCTACAGTGGCCAGCCTATGGCAAGCCACAGCAACAGCAACACCAGATCCGAGTCGCATCTATGACCTATACCACAGTTTATGGCAATGCCAGATCCTTAACCCACTTAGAAAGGCCAAGGATTGAACTCGCAACCTTGTGGTTCCTAGTCAGATTCATTTCCACTGTGCCACAACAGGAGCTCCAGACCATGGTTTTAAAGTGTTTTGTAGATAATGTGTAGGTGGAGCTTATTGTTGTTTTATTTCTTTAGCTACTTTATTTTGATCATGGAGTTTAATCCATTTACATTTAAAATAATCATTAATGGATAAAATTTGTTATTGCCATTTTGTTAATTGTTTTCTGTCTGTAATATAGTTCTTTTTTTTTTTCCCTCTCTTCTTCTTTTCTGATTTGGTGATTTTTTTTTAAATATTGGTATGTTTTGATTCTTTCCTAGAGTTATTTTTTGTATCTTTGAGTATTTCCTGAGACTTACATAAAAGATCTGATAATTATAGTCTATTTTAATATAATATTTTAACTTCAATTATAAACAAAACTCTACACTTTTACTAATACCCTTATAATACTTTTTTATTCATATCATAATTTACTCCCCCCCCCTTTTTTTTTGGCTGCACCTATGCATGTGGAAATTCCTGGGCCGGGGATCAAATCTGAGCCTTAGTAGTGACAACATCAAATCCCCAACTGCTAGGCCACCAGGGAACTCCTACATCTTTCATATTATATGTATACTATCAGATTTGTATAGTTATTATTGATACCTTTATCTTCTGAGTTTATACTAAAATTAAAAGTACTTTGTGAATCACACTTTATAATGTTGATTCATTTTATATATTTGCCTATATATTTGCCTTTAATGGTGAGATTTATACTTTCATATGCTATTGTTGCTGTTTAGGATCCTTTCCTTTCAATATGAAGAACTTTCCTTAGTAATTCTTGTAAAGCAGGCCTAGTAGTTACAAATTCTCTCAGTTTTTGTTTCTCTGGGAAAGACTCTTTTTTTTCATTTTTAAAAATTTTATTGAGTATAGTTGATTTACAAAGTTGGCTAATTTCTGCTGTCAGCAAAATGATTCAGTTATGCATGTATACATATCCATTCTTTTTCAAATTCTTTTCCCATATAGTTTCTCACAGAAGATTGACTAGAGTTCCTTGTGCTATATAGGTCTCTGTTGACTGTCCATTCCATATACAAGACTGTGCATAAACCATCTCAAATGCTCATCTGTCACTTCCCCCAGCCTTTCCTCTTTGATAAGCATACATTTGTTTTTGAAGTCTATGAGTCTGTTTCTTTGTTTTATGAATAAGTTCTTTCATATCTTTTTAGGTTCTACAGATAATATATAATATTTATTTTGTCTGAATTTCTTTACTCAGTATGATAGGTCCATCCATTTTGGTTCCATGTCTTGGCTATTGGTAAACAGTTCTTCAGTGAACATTGTAGTGCATGTATCTTTTCAAATTATTGTTTTCTCCAGATAGTTGCTAATTACTTGTCTATCTATTCTTTTGTAGAAAATTGAGCTTCTTTAAGACCACTTTAAAAAAAAATGTCAGGCAATTTGTAGATCTCCATTTCTACAAATGGAGGTTAGTTACTAAACCTCCACTGGGATTCGTTACTGAAGTTTATTTTATCCCTTTGGATTTATGCTTCCTTATTCTTCATGTTTTTTTGTAGCTTTGCATTGGGGTATGCATTTGAAGTAGTCACTTCTTCCAATGTATGGCCTGATTTCAAGAGGGAAGGACATTCACAAGATATGTTGGCTAGAGATTCTGGGTATCTTTCAGACTTTTCTATGAATATCACCTCTCTACTTGCTCCCTCCTGGGGGAGAAGTCTTAGGGTGATATTTTTCTCTTAAACCCACAGATCTGAGCTGAATCCTGAGATCTACTAGCTCTTCTCTAGGGCATTGCTCTTAATTTCCAGGGTGTGGATACAAGCTCCAATTCTCCCTCTATCGTGAAGAATATGTCTTAGGAATTTATACCTTTTCCCTAACTTCCAAAGCTGTGCCTAGTGTCAACAGTGATTTCTTCTTTTCCCTAAGCAGTACACCAAGATGATGGGATGATTGTTGGAAGCTCCAACACCCTACCCCTCCTGATGGAGCTGTTCTAGTGTTGTGCTCTTTCTCCTAATCTTGCAGAGTTGAACTGGCTGCTGAGATCCACTGTGGCATCCGAAACCACATATCCTTGGTGGGGATGTACACATGCCAGCTTCAGGGGCACCTTCAGACTGATTTTAGGGTACATGGTGGGATAGTTGCTGAAGTATGTAGGCAGTCCAGCTGGTAGAGTTGATAGACAGGCTGGCAGTATCCACAAACTAATGTTTGAGATCCACATGACGGTTCCTGAGAACTCACACCTCTTTTCTTTGGTCTTGGCTGACCCAGATAATATGGTTATGTTTATTTCCTCAGCATTCTGGATAAGGTGAGAGACAGAAGTGGGACCTCTTAGGAAATGCCCTGAAAGACTGAGGAAGTTTGATGCTCACTACACTCTTTTTGCCCTGCAGAAGAAATTAGCCAAAAGGATCCCTTTGGGCCTTGTACTGTATTGGTTTTGGGGAGGCTTGACATGGGAAAAGTGGAACTGTTACTAATTTTTCAAAGTGGCTATTTTGTGTTTGTGTGTGTGTGTGTGTGTTCTTCTAAATGTTGGAGTTTTTCAACTGTACTCCAGTGCTCTCATAATAGATTTTAAAATACAGATAGTTGTTAAATTAGTTTTCTGAGGGTGGATTATTGCTGGGACTTCATTTTCCAACATTTTACTGATTTCACTTTTTGCCCCATTTCTAACTGGGTTGCATTGATGCTTAATATTAATATATATTAATATATAAGGGTATATATTAATATATATTAATATATAAGGGTATATATATATATACCCTTATAGTTGTCATTTTTCTTAGTAATTTATATTTTCTCTGGTTGTGTTGAAGTTTTGGATTTATTAAAGTCAACTTTTGAACTATTTCTTATAATTTTTTTGCTCCTTGTGTCGCATTGAAATTTTTTATGATCCTGAAATATCAGTCTATAAACTGATTCTAATTTCTTTCATAAGTTTAAAAACTTACGTCTTCATTCACCTGGATTTTTTGTGTATTGTGTATGGTAGACTACACTACATAATACACACAAGAAATTTAGGATGATTAATATACCTGGCTCCCAGCTTCAAAATACCTGCCATGGTCTCAGTCATTTGTGACAACCAAACCTTGCTGAGAGCGTGGTACTAAATATGTTTGAGATCACTTGCCCAAGTAACCCAGAGACTTATGTTTTAATGGCACGATGTGGACAGGAGATGAAGCCTTGGGGAAAGACAAGAATTTAGGACTGCGATTCTTATATGAAGCTATGATTCTCAAGAGATACAACTCTAATGAAGGACTGTAAAAGAAAAAGAATCTACACTCTGGTAAAATGGGATGACAAGGAAGGTGGTCTGTTTTGGCTATGCCCTGATTTATTTCTTCTGAGGTTTTGAAACCACATGCTTTATCATAACAGATCTGGGGTTACATTTTTCAGCACATTTTTCAGCACCACATGATTTGTGACCCTTTAGGCAAAGAAGTTAATGATAATTTCAGACTCAGACCACTGAGAAATTTAAGGCATTTTTAAAAAAGGAAATGCATAGCTATTACAGAAGGAAAAACCCTAACCCGCAGTTGCCCAGTATTCTTACTTCAATGCTTATTGAAGATGATACTATTTTATAATCTCAAAATATTCAATGAAACTGTTAACCTTGAGTTACAGTATGAAGATACAAATAACATCAATATTAAACCACCATGTAAATCAGATAATAAGTTGTCTGTTATGCATGAAATAAATACATAAAAGAAGAAATTGAAAACTTTAGCAAATCCCAAAAATTATTATAAAAAAGCACATATAGAAATATATATTTCTAGAAAGAAAATATGTAATAATTGGAATTAAAAATCAAATAAATAGGCTAAATAATATAAACAGCTAAGGAGAAAATTCATAAGCTAAAGAAAGATGGGATAAAATTGTCCCAAATGCAGCACATCTATAAAGAAACACCTGCTGGAGTTCCCGTCGTGGCTTAGTGGTTAACGAATCCGACTAAGAACCATGAGGTTGCGGGTTCGATCCCTGGCCTTGCTCAGTGAGTTAAGGATCCGGCGTTGCCATGAGCTGTGGTGTAGGTTGCAGACACGGCTCGGATCCCACGTGGCTGTGACTGTGGTGAAGGCCAGCAGCTACAGCTCCTGTTACACCTCTAGCCTGGGAACGTCCATATGCCACATGTGCAGCTCTAGATAAAGGCAAAAAGACAAAAAAAAAAAAAAAAAAAGGAAACACCTGCTAAGAGAAATGAAGAATAGAGGTGGTTTAACATTTGGCTAATGTGGATTCCAAAGGGGAAAATAAATATTAGAGAAGAGCTAATATTTGAAGGGAATAAGCACAGAGTTTTCATATTTAAGATTTACAATGCATACAGAACAGAATACATAGAATAAATCCATGGTTAGATGATCAGAGCGAAACTTTAGAATATAAACCAAAAAAGAATGTCTTCTGGGAACTAGAGTTAAAACACTGTTAACTTTAAAAATAAAATAAAATTATCCCCTCACTCCCACAAAAAAAACTCTCACCCACAAAAGCAGAATTAAGAAGGCAATAGAATAATATTAACAAAGTAATGATAGTAAATGATTGACTCAAATTCAATATAGAGAGCAAATAAGAGATATTTAGACAACTGAAAGCAGAAAGAATTTGCCACTCACAAAACCTCACTGGAAAAACTGCTAAAGCATAAACTTAAGTAAGATGGACTTTCAACTGAGAAGGTACAAATAAGACCAAAAGGTGTTAAATAAATGGATCAGTAAATATGTGAGTTTATCTAAAGAGAAATCAGTTGTATAAAATAATAACAATATATTGAACAGTTTAAAACAAATTGGAAATAAAATAATGTAAAACAATGGTAGATAGGATTATGATGGTGTTAGAGGAGAATGGAATTAAAACATTCTAATGCCTTTATGTCATTTGGGAGACAAGGATATCAACTTATTTTCAGTCAATATAGAGTAAATTTATAGATACACAGCACAGGTAATGGTAGCCAATCTCCTGGGAAAATAATATTTCAAAAAGAATATATGAGTTATTTTTGTTTACAGCGGAAGTTGGTACAACATTGTAAATCAACTATACTTTAATGAAATATTATAGATAAAAATCTTTAAAGTACCAATATAATGCATATACTCAAAATTAACAGAGGGGAAAGATGAGAAATAAAACAGTTCATTGAAGGAAAAGACAAAGTAGGAATAAAATAAACCCAAATATATATATAATATAGAATATAATCACAAAAATGTAAATGGACTAATAAGATCATCTCTTAAAGGACTCATATTTCCATTAAATTATTATTTATACAGAATCTAAGGTTTGGCACAAATGAACCTATCTACAAAACAGGAACAGACTCATAGATGTAGAGAACAGACTTGTGGTTGCCCAGAAGGAGGTGAAGGGAGTGGGATGAACTGGGAGAGGGTTAGTAAATGTAAATTATTACATTTAGAATAGATAAGCAATGAGGTCCTACTATACAGCACAGGGAACTATATCTAATCCCTTGGGATAGAACATGATGGAAGATAGTATGAGAAAAAGAATACATATGGTATATATAAATATCTATGACTAGGTCACTATACTATACAGCAGAAATTGACACAACACTGTACTTTATACTCAAAAAAATTTTTTTAAAAGGCAAAAAATTGTTTACTAAAGTTATTCCTGGAGCCTAAAGTGATGTAAAAAAAGATTTTCGAGGAGGAGAATCTTGTTATATGCGATATAAAATTAATAGAAACACGGAGTAGAAGAAAATAGTTATAAGTATATTCATGTGATTATGCACAGTTAAGGTACAAAAGCATTACTGTAAATTTGGTTTTGAAGTCTGTGAATTATTTCTGTTTGGTAATAACTTCTTTTTGTATCATTTTTATTAGATTCCACGTAAAAGTGATATCATATGATATTTGTCTTTGTCCAAATTACTTCATTTACTAAGATAATCTCTAGGTCCATCCATGTTGCTTCAAATAGCATTATTCCATTCTTTTTCATGTCTGAGTAATATTCCAGTGTATATATGCACCACTTCTTCTTTATCCATTCCTTTGCAGATGGACAATTAGGTTTCTTCCATGTCTGGCTATTGTAAGTAGTGCTGCAGTGATCACTGAGGTGCATGCATTTTTTTTCAGATAGGGTATTCTCTGGATATATGCCTAGGAGTGGGGTTGCTGGATCATCTAGTTATTCTATTTTTAGTTTTTTAAGGAACCTTCATACTGTTTTCCATAGTAGTTACCAATTTAAATACCCACTAACAGTGTAGAAGGTTACTTTTTCTCCACATCTTCTCCAGCTTTTATTGTCGGTAGGTGTTTTGATGATGGCCATTCTGACTGGTGTGAGATGATACCTCGTTACAAATTCAATTTGAATTTCCCTAATAATTAGTGATGTTAAGTATCTTTTCATGTGCTTTTAGACCATCCATATGTCATCTTTGGCGAAATGTCTTTTAGATCTTCTGCCCATTTTTTTTTTGATCAGGTTTTGTTTTGTATATTTTGGAAATTAATACCTTATTGGTCACTTCATTTGCAAAGATTTTTTAAAAATGCACCAGTGACAAAGCAATCTTGAAAAAGAATAATGGAACTGGAACAATCATGTTTCAGACTATATTACAAAGCTACAATAATCAAGAGTATCATACTGGCACAAAAAACAGAAATAGGGATCAGTTGAATATGATAGAAAGCCCTGATATAAACCCCAGTTATAAACCCGTGTACCTATGGTCAACTAATTTATGACAATTGAGGCAAGAATATATAATAGAGAAAAGATAATCTCTTCAATGAGTGGTGCTGGGAAAACTGGACAACTGTGTTTAAAAGAAAGAAATTACAACATTCTCTAATACCATACACAAAAACAAACTCAAAATGCATTAAAAACCTAAATGTAAGGCTGAATACTATAAAAACTTAGAGGATAACATAGCCAAAACACTCTTTCACATAAACTGAAGCAATATCTTTTTTAACCCACCTCATAGAGTAATGAAAATAAAAATAAACAAATGTGACCTGATTAAATAAGGTTTGCAAAGCAAAGGAAACCATTAATAAAAAGATAACCCATAGAATGGGAGAAAATTGGCTATATTTTTGACAGCAGAATTTTTAAAGATATTCCAAGTCTGGCCAGATGTAATCTCTGTTTCTATTCAGTCCTCAAGGAAAACATTTTATCTCTTAAGATAAATAAAAAACACTGTATCTGTTAAGAATGGGTGGAGATGAAGAAAAAAGTTGGTATAGCCATGCAGGTCACAGGAAGGATATCCCCATCCACTTTCTTCAGTGCATTATCTTGGAGGATAATGAAAAAAGTATTTTTGCATGGAAGAGAAGTGAAACTTTCAAATGTCTGTTCAGGAAAATTATTCCATTGTAGGGCAGGGAGTTTCACAAATCTTGTCAGCTTGTTCTGATATATATTGATTTTGATATGTGATATTGATTGACTGCTACTGAATATTTTTCATGCTCACTTTTTCCAAATGGAATTTTTCATTGTAGTTAGTGTGTATTCTCACTACAGTGTGTGTTTTGGATGCTGTGGACTGACGAATTATCCTTCAAGCATGCAATCTGGATTCAGTGACTGGATGAACTTTGGGCCCCTCTCTTTTGAATAGCGGGTGAGATTGTTCTGTGTAATGATGGAAAGGACATATATATATTTTGAGTGGATAGGAGGTAAATAATTGATCAGCCTCCTTTGAAGTCAGGATTGGGCAGACATGTTCCACTTTGGGGTGAAATGGAAGTATTCTAAGAATAGTTTCTATGAGAACTTGATGTAAAAGGACAGTCTCACGTGGTAGGACATTTACTCTTTGAGTCTTCTGGTTTTTACCCTTCCTCTAGAGAGGCAGAATCTTGGCAGAATGGTAACAGAGCACTACAAATTAAGTGGAATGGTATGTTGGACTCTACTTTAAAAGATTTATATTTTGCTGTGTAATAAAATGAGGAATTATTGAAAGTTTTTAAAATGAGGGATATAAAAGGAGCATGATTAAATTTGCATTTTAGAAAGATTAGTCTGGTAATGGTAAAATATTCGAATAGAATATGAAAGGAATGAGAAATTTGAAGGTTAGATAAACTATTACACTAGTTGCAGAGGTACAATCTGTAGAATTTGTGATTGAATGCTTGAGGATAATGAGGAATCCAAGATGACCTAAGGAATCCACACAAAAAAGCATTATTTAGAATAGGGTTAGCAGAAAAGGGAATACCTAGATATCTAACACTGATAGAAATAACTTCTAGATTGCATGTACAGTTAATTTTTCCTTAGATATAACTTTAGTTATTCATAATGCAATTTGAAAGCATATTTTTAAAAATTTAGAAAGCAGGAAATATAGATGATTGTTCATAAAGACGGATAAGACATTGCATATGTATTCTGATATCACAGATTTTATAGTCCATCTCATATGCAAACACTATCTAGGCTTTTTATGTATAAATCTATATAATCCATACGATAATGGGCTTTGAAAATTATGATCAAATGAAGCAGGTCTATATAATGATAGATGTTTTGACTAGCTTTTTCTCTTTTCCTCTCACTCAGAAAATTATTACATGCATTTCATGATTTTTATCAAATTAGAAATTCAAATGTGTGTTTCCAACCCACTGGAATTTACTAATATTTTAAAAATTTCCTTCCCTGTACACTACTAGTATTTTACCTTTAGAAAATAATATGTTTAATTACTTTATGCTTAATTGTGTTTCAATTTTAATCCTAACTGGAATTTATTTGGGGATGGTTCCTATACAAAGCTCCACTCTTTCTTACATATGTTTTGACTCATTTGAAAAGTAAGACGTGCTTGTAATATCAAAAAGTATCATTTCATTACACATAAAGGCAAATTTAGGGAATGCAATACAACATCAAAATTGGTTCACCAACACTCTTCTCCAGAGTGTTGTAACAGTCTTCTAAGAAAAAGGGTCTGCCATGGTCTTGATGAGTAAGGAAGGAGGGAAAACACAAAATATCCTCTTGCTCTGGGCCTCTGTTGGATTAATTCTGTCTGCTAGAGAAACATGGACTAGTTGCTGTATGCCAGCTAACTAGGAAATTAGTTGCATTTCTTGGGGGAAATAAAAGGAGTAGGAATGTTTTGAAAAAACACTCCTCATAGAATGAAACATAGGGATGAGGCAGAATCATTCCCTCCCAACAGTTGTTCTGTAGTATTTATCACAATTAAAAAAAAAAAAGTTTTGGCACATGTAGGCGGGTATTCAAATGAGAGCAGTTTTTTCAAGAACTTGCTGGATCTGTAGGATTACCTGAGCAAAAAATTTAGGTAATCTGTTCCAAACTTAATAAATCAAAATTTTAAGTAGTACCTAGAGGATCCATGGTTTTGAAGTCTCCTCAGAAACTTCTGTTTTAGATAATTATTAATTTCATATATCCATCCCCAGTCATACAAGAAGACTAAAAACCTTTGCCTCTGGTTATCATTATAATCATTTGTTCTGCCTATAATTACCATAATCACTATTGTTCTATAGTTCACCTTCTGCCTATAAAATATTGGGGTTTCCTCTCCCAGACTTCTCCTAAAAATGGGTAGAGGTAGCCTAAGTCCAAAGAAAAACTTTGAAATTTACATATTTTTATAGATGCCATTGAACATTCCCAGTAGGGATTTACATAGAAATAGGTTTATTTTCACAGAAAGAAAAAAAATAAATATACAATTCAGCATTCCTGAAATTTGAGTTACTTGACCAGTTTTTCATATTATTTCACTGATAAATTAGTTTAATCTTATGGATCAATTCTTGAGTAAGAATTTAAACTAAAAACAATTTTACATGAATTTCTTTTTCTGTTCTAAACTTTGTTTCCAAAATATGAAACAAATATTGTAAGGAATGATTATTGAAACATTTTAACCTAATATTGTGTTCAATCTTTGATCTTCAGGTTTGAGATATTGAATATATCATTAAGATAATTTTATATATAATTCTATAAATTAATAAAATTTTTCTTTACTATTTTAAAGACTAAATATCAAGAATATTGTTTGAAATAGCATTAAAGATTCATGTGGCATTCTTTAATTTCCTTTGTGTTTAACATATGATATGAATTGACAGAAAGATTGGTGTTTTCTTGAAAAGACATAGTTTGAGCTGTATTTCTCCTGTCCACAGTGTATTATAAAATATCTATGTTATGATAAAAGTTTTATTTACAAGCTAATTCATATGTAAGGAAGATTCTCTTTAGGTCTTACCTGAGGTAACAAGAGAAAAAAAAAACATCTAAAAGTGACTTGTCTGAATGCAAAATGCCAGGCAGAAGTCAAGAATAAGAAATGTAATTTGAATTATTGCTCTGCTTAAGTCAGAACAAGTATCTGTTCCTAAAATTTTCCTTTTGGAATCAAGCTATTATCAAGTTAATTCTTCTTTATAGGCAACTGTTTAATGCAAATAATCTCTTAAATAGTAAAATAAATTCAACTATGATAGGTGGTAAAAATTTACTAATGCCAGCTTTGGTCTTACATTGCCAGTAAGCCCATTGGATAAGATCATCTGTACACCTACAAAAAAAAAAAAAAAAAAAACTGGTAAGATTGCATTCTAGGAATTCAATTCTGATTTGTTGCTGCTCATAACTTGCAGGAAATAGCTCCTCATAGTTACGGTATATTCACTAGAAAATTCATAGTATATTGACAGTCATTGGTCTTCATTCACAAATTGAAGAGTACATAGGCATTTCACAAAGGAAAGGAACATTTTCTATTTGTGCTTATGGAGGCTGTGGTATAAAAGGTCCACTTAGCCCCTGGGCCCTTGAATCCCTCTTATCTTGGTCAGTGAGATTTCTCCAAGGTCAACTTCTAGGTAAGAAGTTTAAAAGTGCCCTTTGATTCATTTATTCTGTAGTTGTTGGGTGGTGAGGCATTTCCAGGGAAGGAAAGAAGGCAGGTGGCTATGTCTGTGTTTCTTGTGAATATGTTAGCTGGGCCTCTGGGAAAGTAGAATAATGAAATATGTAAGGAGAGGACTCCTTATCTATACAATGCTTTGAGCAGAATGTCCTGGATTTGGGACTGCTTATGATAAAACAAACGAGCAATCTACTGATTTATGAGACATGGCTCTCATACAATTCTCTGGGGTATTAACTGGGGACATTTCATGACTTTAATGCTCTCTGCTATCTGAGGGCCATTAAGTACCTCTTAGAGAACTGTATTTTATTTTGGGTTTGGGAATGCATTCCTGATGCCACAAGAAAGGATGTGGGAATCACAGAGGAAGTCCCAGTCCTCTCCTTGCTTCACCCAGGCCTCTTGAATGCCTATATTCTTTAAATTGTTCATAAATCTAGATACTGGGTAAGTTCTTTGAACTATGAGAGTCTGATTTGACAAGCTGATCTTTTGCGTTGGCTCAACTGTCAAAAGCAAAATGCTTAGGAGTGACTCCTGCAACATAATTTGCATGGATATTTTTACTGATGGAACACTAGGTTTGCTAGTAGCAGTAGATCTTGTTTAGAGCAAAAAAAAGGGAGCATGAGATTTCCAACTAATGATAGAACATCTCATTATTTGATATACTCTTGATGTTTTCTAGACCTAGTGATAGAACATAAAAAATACTCTATTACTCTTGATATTTCTAGACCTAGTAATAGAAAATAAAAATAGACTTGACAAATCTATATCCCCTTGCTGTTTAAAAATTAGGGAGAAGTATATTGTGGTTGCAGGACATGTGATACTTCAAATTTTTCATTTTAATTCTTGATGTTTGGTGGTGCAGTACTTTTGAAGAGGAGATGAAAGAGTTCAGACTGTCTTACCAGGAGGAAGGCCGTTGCTCTTACCTGCTCCCTTCAAAACAGTAATTCTAATCTTTATTTCCAAAATCTTATTTATTTTCTTATTTTTCACCCCTTGCTTTCAAATTCTACAACTATCAAGAGAGTAATTCTTTGAGTAAGATGTTCTGAAATCTGTCTGCACTCTGGCAGCACAAGGTGAGGCAGGTGTCAATAGTGCAGGCACTGTGCCTTGAGCAGGGATTCATTTGTAATGTTTGCCAATCCTTGATTTAAGCCGATCGACACACAGGGCAAGGTCAGCTGGAATTAGATAAGACTGTTTCTAAAAAATGTGGCAATTCTACCTTTAAAGATAATCTATAAACTGTTGAGCAATTCTTATTTTGATTTTCAAAGTCAGGGACCTCTCAAAGACTTAGAAAGGAAAATAAAATAACTACTCTGATGGTGGAATTTTCAAAATAATTTACACAAAATGATTTGAAACAGCAAAATATTTTTTTCCTGTTCCAAATGTCAGATATTTATACAGCAAATCAAAAGAAGCATCTTAGGAAAGGTACAGTTCATATTATTGAAAAGGCCTTTCACTCAGCCTCAAGAGTTTGCTAAGACGATGCCTGTATTAGAAATTCCTTAAAAGAAGAGTCCTTTTGATGTTGGTCTCATCTTCTTAATTAATTTAGAGCAAACCTCTTGGAACTATAGCAAGTAGCAGGAAGGGTAACTTCTTAAAATAGATCTTGAAATTGTCTAGTCTGCTGAAAATATACTTTAAGTGGTTTCCTCAGAAACTGACTTCCTTGGAACATACTAAGGCACTTAACTAGAGATCTTTGATATTTTTTTTCCATTCTGAGAGATTTGAAAAAGTAACGTTGTGTTCATAATTTAATATTCTGTTCTAAAATTTTGTTTCAATTGTTTTCTAACTATTTATGAATTTTGTTTAGTATCAGAATAAAATAGATTTGGTTCTAATCCACATTTGACCATTTGGCTTCAAGAAAATTACTTTGTCTTTCTGAGACTAATTTTTCTCTTCTGAAAATTTAGGCTGCTGAAATACTTCCTCATAGGTTAATATGGGGATCACATGAGATAAATTAATGAAAATAATATATCAAATACTTAGCATCATGGTAAGAAATCAGAAAACATTGGCATTTGTTATTGCCACGAAAAAAATGCCTCTTGGTTAGGGTTAACACATTGAATAGAGTAGAAATACTGTATTTTTAAAAAATTATTTATTATTATTATTATTATTTTACTTTTTAGGGCTGTACTTGGGGCATGTGAAGCTCCCAGGCTAGGGGTCAAATCAGAGTTGTACCTGACAGTCTGTGCTACAGTACTGCCAGATCCAAGCTGCCTTTGTGACCTACACTGCAGCTCATGGCAATGCCAGGTCCTTAAGCCACTGAGCAAGGCCAGGGATCGAACCTGCATCCTCATAGATACCAATTGGGTTCGTTACTGCTGAGTCACAGTGGGAACTCCAGAAACACTGTATTAATTATGAGTACAGACAGTCAGATCTTGGAAATATAACATTTGCCAATCCTCTTGATTTTAGGGAGGTGGGTTAATACAATATAGCTATCATTTATTTTATTTTCATTTTTTGAATAGTGCTAATCCACTGATTATCCCAATAACCAATGCTATAAACATGAGTGTGTATATAAATATAGTGATGTATATCATATACAGTAAAAAAAAAAAAATCC
Organism: Catagonus wagneri; assembly: GCA_004024745.2. Taxonomy (NCBI): domain Eukaryota; kingdom Metazoa; phylum Chordata; class Mammalia; order Artiodactyla; family Tayassuidae; genus Catagonus; species Catagonus wagneri. The sequence continues at coordinate 6,267,778 of PVHT021183629.1, read as the reverse complement.
TCTGTAATTTGGACCTGGTATTTCCTACTCTGGGCTAAAGGATCTTGCCTGATGTAAGTACAGACCATCTCTAAAGAGATTTTTTTTCCCTTGCCTACACCATGGCATGTGGAATTTCCCTCAAACTTGAGCCTCAGCTGCAACCTATACCACAGGTGCTGCAATGTTGGATTATACTTAAAGGAATTTTTAAATCAGGGAATTTATTTCAACAACTATGGTATCCATTATTTCTTTTCAATTAAATATATTTATCCTGCACCTCTTGTCAGATATCAGGCATACAGTGATGAATAAATCATGGAAATAAGTTGTCAAAGATTAAAAAAAAAACGATAAAAATAAAAACAAACCCAGAACATCCAGACCATTTTATTATATGCATCTAGTATGTATTGTCTATACCTGGATATGCACTGTATATAAAAAAGTATGAATTTCTGTTACCACTTCTTGTATATCCTTATAAGGAATTAATAATGATCTTCATCAGTGTGTTAGGAAATGGTGTTATGGGTGTTGAGTTTTGATTCTTTTCTGTATCTCTTTTTCTATCGCTTGAATTAGTTCATTTTCAACTTGATAAAGTGTGCTTGTGTTAGCACCTTTTGTTCTGTCCCAAAAAGTTAGTTTTGCATGTCAACCAAAAAAACAAAACAAAACAAACAAACAAACAAAAACAACTACATAATCAGGTCGCTCTGACTCAACTCTCTATGAGTCCTGTTTCTGGCAACTGTGGTAAGAATATTTAGGGGTTAGAAAACTGCATTATATGATTACATTAATTTTTTTTTTTTTTGTCTTTTTGCCTTATCTAGGGCTGCACCTGCGGCATGTGGATGTTCCCAGGCTAGGGGTCTAACAGGAGCTGTAGCCGCCAGCCTTCGCCAGAGCCACAGCAACGCGGGATCCGAGCCGCGTCTGCAACCTACACCACAGCTCACGGCAATGCCAGATCCTTAACCCACTGCGCAAGGCCAGAGATCGAACCCACAACCTCATGGTTCCTAGTCGGATTCGTAAACCACTGAGCCACGAAGGAAACTCCCTGATTACATTCATCTTGATTGTGGTTCTAGGTCATGTTTATCGAGAAGGAATTATTTATTCTTAGAGTCTGAGCTAAAAATAAATTTCACTTTCATGAACTACTTAAGGAGACAAACAGTCCTGATTTTCCCAGGATTAAGGAATTTCCTGTCATATATAGGACTTTAAGTTTTAAAACTGGGAAAGTTTGGGGGAAATTGAAATGATTTTGCCACGCCAGAAATCTGTGACACTATTTCTCTAGCATTAAAAATCCTTCTGGGAGTTCCTGTCGTGGCTCAGTGGTTAAAGAATCCGACTAAGAACCATGAGGTTGCGGGTTCGATCCCTGGCCTTGCTCAGTGGGTTAAGGATCCGGTGTTGCCGTGAGCTGTGGTGTAGGTCGCAGACGCGGCTCAGATCCCGCGTTGCTGTGGCTGTGGGGAAGGCCGGCAGCTACAGCTCCTGTTAGATCCCTAGCCTGGGAACATCCATATGCTGCGGGTGCGGCTCTAGATAAAAAGGCGAAAGACAAAAAAAAAACCCTTCTGGATATGAAGGATATACATAAATATAAATGTGTTAGTTACTGTATGATAAGCATTTTTCTGCTATATCTCATAAAACTTGAAATGACCCTATGAGTGTTACTGTACATTTAAAATGAGAAATCTAAAGTTTTGAGAGATTAAGTAACCATTGGCTTTTATCTGTGTGTGTATCTATCTATTATCATGCTATATACTATATATATATATATATATATAATGTATATGCATATGTCATAGACAGATATCATAGACGGTATCTGTAGAACCAGGGTTTCATTATATTGTTACCATTTCCATATGCTATTGGAAATTTTTAGAATTTTTTTTCTTTTTAATGACAGTAAAATTTGGTAAACTGCCTGCTATAATAGCCATCCCCCTCCCTTTATAAGGAGAGTTTGCCTGCAGAAAAGGATCCTATCAGTCCCACTTCTTCTAGGAAATGACTGGCCATAGAAAACCCTTTATTTTTTTTTATTTTTTGTTTTTTTGTCTTTTTGCCTTATCTAGGGCCACACCCATGGCATATGGAGGTTCCCAGGCTAGGAGTCTAACAGGAGCTGTAGCTGCTGGCCTTCACCACAGCCACAAGAATGCAGGATCTGAGCCGTGTCTGCAACCTATACCACAGCTCACAGCAACACCGGATCCTTAACCCACTGAGCAAGGCCAGGGATCGAACCTGCAACCTCATGATTCCTAGTCGGATTTATTAACCACTGAGCCACGACGGGAACTCCAACCCTTTATTTTTTATATCGAGTCCTTCCTCTTAAAAATTGTACCCAGACTGCTTGATTGTCCTATTGCAACGAACTAAAGACCAAGCAATGTACTTGAAAAGCAGTTAGCAAGTAACCCCAACTTCCAAAGATAAAAAAAATTCCCCCCTTAATGGAAAGCTTGCCAGATACCCAGTTTTCCTTTTTTTTCACTTGGTAAAGTTTATTCTCCTTTGTAACACCTTTGACCTCTTGCTGGAATGAAAGTGATGACTAAAACATGTCCTTCCTCCAAGTTTATGAAGAGCCTTTGTTAATTTTGTTTCAGACTTATTTTTGTCTTGAAGAAGTAAAATAGGGAGTTTCTCTTGTGGTGCAGGAGAGAAGAAGCCAACTACTATCCGTGAGGATGCTGGATTTGATCCCTGGCCTCACTCAGGGATCCCACGTGACCGTAAGCTGTGGTGTAGGTTGCAGATGTGCTTTGGATCCCACGTTGCTGTGGCTGTGGCATAGGCCAGCAGCTGGATCTTTGATTCAGTGCCTAGCCTGGGAAATTCCATATGCCTGCTGTGGGTGTGGCCCTTAAAAAAAAAAGAAAGTAAAATGTGCAGTAGATTTAGATTTTTACATAGTTCCTAATATGTACACATTTTCATGGTTTTCTGAAATAGAGCCAATGAATTACATTAAAACAAACAACCAACCCCCTCTACAGTTCCTTTCTATTCTCTCAAGGTTCTTTAATCTTCAGTTGATCATTCTTTACTCCTCACAATCTCTCTATGTCCTATTTGGTTGTTTTGGGAGTACTGGTCTGCTAATGGTCATAGTAAAGATGCTGTGGTGGAGTGCTTTGGAAAAGCAGTTTGGTTTTCTCCTAAGTGGCGTTCACTTCATAGAGGTAGGGTTGTGCAAGGTTGTTTTTAATTGCTGTGGACTCGAGGGAACGGGTATGATACCTGTGCAGAACTGGTAATTTAATATAAACGGTATGTCTCTCTGAACAAACCATATTCCTTACTGACTAGCCATTTACCTCCACATGCAGAAACAGAATGAAATGAAATTAAAACAGAAAGCAAAGGTTATCAGCAAAAAGCATAAAGATATACCTTTCATCCCCTAATGCCTTTTATGCTTATTGAAATTAAGTATTAAACGTTTGCTGCTTTTTCATAAAGTCACAGATTTGGAGGTTTAAAGGCTCTTCTTGCTTAAGTTTCTCAATGAATAGATTAGAAACTAGTGGACTAGAGATGTTAAACTATTTATATAAAGATATAGAATAGCAAATAGTACAGGTGGGAATAGTATTGTCTTTGCCTAGTTTGTCTAGAAGAAAAGACAGAGAAAGAGGATTGTGAGGGAGCAATTAATTTGGGAGGCGATTCCGGAAAGAGGAGAGGATTGAGAAGCAAAAGGTTGAAGGTTGGAAAGTAGTGCAACATCTGCTTATCCAGTAGGTCACTGTTACAAGTGACTCATTCTTGAACATGATGAACTGTCTGCTCTAGGGGCAAAGAGGGCCAGTGTATGATGGCCAAATGTGGCTCCAAGTATTTAACTCTTTCATATTACTCTGATGCATATCATAAGCACCAAATTATTTTCCCAGTAATGTCTTGTGCCAGTGAGTCAGAGATTCCTGAGAAGAATGTGAAAAAAATAGTAGGCTCAGAGAAAGGTGAAGCGTAGACTTGATTTATCTGTCAGAAGCTGGTTAAACCTGTGCATACCTTGTGACTCTAAACCAGGGCTTGGAGTAAGATGTAAGGCTGAGAAGATTTTACGTAGTATACAAGAAGTATCTGATCGTTATCATAGATAAGTATATGCATACATAAGTATATACATATATAATATCCAATATTATAGGTAATATTATACATCAAACTTTTTTATCATGCTGTATCCGCTGCGTCCCCTAAACCATTTTCATGTCATCTGTTGACAACTTGGCACATTCTTATTTTGAAATTTGCAGTAAAAATTGCAATAGTTTTAATGTAAATCTTTAACACGTGAAATAATAGTGTTGACATTTTCGTTGTGTATTTTTTTCTAGATATCAAAATTTGTATCAAAGCAAACTGTCAAATATCCAGTGAAATACTTTGCTTATTGATTTTAACTTATGCTGCATTTATTTTGCCAGTCAGCATAAACCTTTAACATTTCTTTGTTTCTCACTGACTTCTGCATATGCTTTTATTTTGTACAGAAGAGAAAATGCTAGGTTAGTACAATTCTTCTAAGTATCAGGAACTGAAGACATTTACCTATTTCAATTATAAATGTTTTATCTGTCTAGAGATTCAGATTGTTCAAATGAGACAAATAAAATTCTCAGATCAAATCTATATGCAAAAGGCAACCAAGAGCATTATGTTTTATTAGAAATGCAGGTGCTTGACACTATTTAATGGAACACAGTGGTGTACCACAAAGACTTGACAACCTGAAGTGTGCCTCCTGAACAGACTTGTGAAAGTTTAATTGGATAGGAGACTACTCCACGAGGGACCACTAGCACTTTAATAGCTAGCTGCAGACCCCTAGTGTGGTTGAATAATTACAATCAAGGAGCTATAGCTGTTTCCATGACTGCACTTATACTTCTGCAAAAGGCCCATTTTCCTCTACATGACAGTTCACTTTGTATTAATTATAGATTACATGCTTCAGCCCTCTATCATTATGCTAGCATATTCTCATAAAGGATGGTACATTAACCATGAAATACTGTGTTCATTGCATGTATGACTGTTCAGCTCCCTGCACTGTGTGTGTGTATGTGGAATAAAGGGGAAAAGAGGTCATTTTATAAAAATCATTGGCGCCAGATGTGCAAGTAACAAATCAAAAGGCAGAGAAGGAGAGGCTTACATACTCTTGAGCTAAAATGGAGTTATCGTATACTTTACTCTCTACTTCCATTTTCTAGCACATGTTGGCTCAAAATGCAGCAGGCTTGATATACAGTTAACCTTAGATAATTGACTTACTCTTTGCATTGAAAGTTAAGAGTGATCTGAAAAGCTACTCCTAATTGTCACTCTTCAACCCTCTCTTTCTGTTAATGGTGATCATAGATCTTGGTCTGGGGAAGGAAACTCAAAAGCAGATCAGCTACTAAGTGCCCATGACTGAGGTAAAGCCTTAAGCAACATAATTTCTTTATGAACAACCTTCTCTAAACCAGGACTTATTATACTACCGTACAGCAGAAATAAATGGAAGCACATTTAAGATAAGATGCATTCTATGCCAGAGTGTGGAGAGAACTGGATTCACTTTCCAGACCATTTAATGGCAATTATCTCTGCCCATTTAACCAAACCATCTTGTATGGTAAGATTGAGGGAAGTAGGGTGATACTGATAGATATCCCTAAACTAGTAAGGGATATTCATGATAAAATTGAATCCTGATTTCTGCAAATGGAATTCAGTAGATCAACTGGGTTTTCATATAAATGTATTACAAGTATTTCAACTGTATCTTAGCTATTTCAGTGTAAATTCAATTAACATTTCCTCAGACTTAAAAAAAAAACACTGCTTCCTTTGAGTAATGTATCCTGGTGACAGGAAGGCTGCTAGGTATTTTCTATCAACCTTTCTAATATCTCTCTTTTATCTTTCATATTTTTGAATATCCATTTCCCAGAGAGATGTCAAAATCAGGTATTTTAGCTTTTGAGCAAAATGGTTGGTGAGTCAGCTATTAATTTTGTAACAATATTTGTTTCTTACATCTGGAAAATTGCTATAACTTTTTATTATAAAAATTTTTCAAAAGCAGAGAGAGCATTTTAATGTTGATTTTCCCATTTACCACTTTTCCCAGTTTTTAAATAATTAATTCATTCATTATTATATGGAGGTATGATAATAAATTCATAGATTTATACATATAAGTAGATAATATTTCAGTCCATTATAACTTTGTCTCTAATGATGTTAAAAATGTTCCCACTTTGGCCTGTGGACACCACTCCCAAAGTTGTATCACAAGCCACTTGTCCATAAAAACAGCAATCTTTCATTGTTTCCTTGATAGAAAAGATAGAGTCCATGTTCATATTATAAATTCTTGCAACAGAAGTGCATATCAGCCATCTCTCACAAGAAGTCCTGGCTCTTTTTTAGCAGAGAATGTACTTAGAAACCAAATCCCTGACAATATATATGATCTTTGGTAATGTATTTATCATTATTTCCTAACCTTTCAAGGTGTACAGCAATAGGATATCTGTATTTTTTTGAAGAAAAATGTGTCGTAGGTTTCTGCATTTTTAGTTCAAACTTATGTCCACAGACCTTGTGCTTAATTTTTTAAAATTTTTCTCATTGCATTTTTTCTTATATCTGAAAATTTTGTTTCTAATTGTGTTAACAATTTATTAACAACATATCATCAGTACAACTGATATTGAAAAATTATGAAGAATCTGAAGTCTTTTTAACTTTTAACAGTCTCACTGTCTAATTACAACTCTTCTCTATAATTTGTCAACCAATGCTACATACAAGTAGGTTCATTTATTTCATTTTTCTTTAATTTTTAATGTAGTTTTGTAGATATATGTATATTTCATATATGTATATATCACAAATATATAGACGTTGATAGGTTCCAAATTTAAATTTGCAAGTTAAACTTTAAAAGAAATCTCAGTTTTTATACTTAACCTCTATAGCTATACCTGTTTGTAATCATCTTCATATATAACTTTCAGTGTTTATGTATTTCAATACTTTCTTAGATAAGTGGTCGCTTACCTTAGCATATACAGTTTCCTCCACCTTGGTGTATTTCACTTATATATCCTAGAGGATCTGCATAGCACTAGCTTGTTTCTTATTCCTTTTTCAACTGCAGTTATATGAATGTTTCATAGTTTACTAATTGGCTCCTTATTGATGAGCTTTTGAGTTATTTTCAATCCTTTTCTATAATAATTAGTTATTCCAAAAACTTTATTCATCAGTTTCTTGACTCAAAATTCATCCAATTGTTTGTAATAGCAGTGGCTGGTGAGGACATCTAGGTTATCTAGATAGTGTATTTCGTTATGGATTAATGATATGGAATTCAGCAAATAATATTCTGTAATCTTTGTTTTTACTTTTCTATATTGATATATTTGCTTGGTTAGTAATATAGAAATAAAACTTCAGAGTTTGTTGGGCATTCTTCCTTAATTGCGATCAGAATTGCATACAGATGATTGCCAAAAGAGCATTTCCCCACTTTTTAATTTCCTAAAGTAGAAGAATATGAATGTTAGAGAGGAAAACTATGTTTCTTGATACCCAAAATGTTTCTACTTCTTGAGTGGAGAGTCAAAGGATATTTTAGACATCAATGAATTCCGTCTTTCTTCAAGAAAATTTAGAAAATGTGTGTCCTGCAAAAATGGTTAATCAAATACTAGGAAAGCTCTCCCTTTTTGAGATGAAATTTTGTACTAATGGGTTTGCAAACTGATGATCTGATAGTCTAATGCAGCCTACAGACATAATTTGTGTGGCCAAATATCCCATTGCCTTTTGGCAGAGACATCCTCTTCATTGGGTCATAGCCCTTGCTATTCCCTATTGCTTACGCTCTTGCTGCTTCATGTATTTATTACAAGTATCTGGCCTGTAAAGACTTCTGTGTTCAAAACAAAGACATTTGTGTTTATAAAGTATCCCTGAAATAATTTGTTTTTGCCAAGAAATTTTGAAGTTATGAGATTATAAATTTAGATTTGACTTTTCAAAACTTGATCCAACTTATTACGTAGGACTTAGTGGTGGCACATAAGCTGTAATTGTCATCGTTTTTCATAGAATCAGATCCTGAGGGTGATTTTCCTTAAGTATGATGTATTCACAATTAGAGAACCTCTGGTTATTTGGTTATTAGAATGATTTGGAAATATACTTATTTGTTAAATGGTACTTCTGAAATTGATTTTTTTTTTTTTACTCCATCCATGGCATGTGTAAATTCCCAAGCTGGGGACTGAGCCCTCCCCACAGCAGCAACCAGAACTGGTGCAATAATACCAGGTCCTTAACACACTGCACCAGGTCCTAACCCACTGCACAGCTCTGAGATTGATTTTTATTATTGTTATTGGCCTTAAATAATTTTATATGTCAGCCACAATTCTAAGAGCTTTGCCTAAAATATTATTCAACCTAGCAAACCTATGGATATTATTCTTTATTTTATTGAGGAGGAGAATAAAGTGCAAAGGTCTAAATCAACTACCTGTCAGTTGACACAACTGAGTATTAATAGAATTTGAACTCAGATGTAGTTGATCCAGAATCCATGCTCTTAGCACATCATGCTGAGACCTCTTCATTTATTTCACAGTCTCAAGTTAGAATAATTCTGATCAATTCTCTAAACATGCCAGTTTTCTCTCTTTATGGCTCTGCTTGTGAAAACATTGCTATAGCAACTGTGAGGTATGTGATAGGAGAATCTTCACAGATCCGACCCCGTTAATCCCTTCCTTATGTTCATGGTGTTAACATTTTAAAAATATTTCCATTTGGAAAATATAAATGTTAGCAAGATCAAAGAATAAGAATTAGTTGCTGCACTTAGAGAAATTTGATTATTTTACAAAAGCTTCTTGGAAGAAACACATTTTATTATGGCTTTCTTCAGAATGCTCTTTAATTCATGATACCTTCTTTTATGTCCCAATATGAGCCTTCTATCGAGGAAGCCCTGGCTCCTGATTTCCATTTGGACTCACCTTTCTCACTGTGTCTCCATGCCACCCAAAAGATACTGCCGCAACCCAAAGTGTCTTTTTTCCCCCCTCTTCTGTATGCTTATCAATGTTTCAAACCATTTTTTGAAATTTAGGAAAAATCTAAACTTCATTCTTTTCAAGGCTATGTTATTTTTCCTCTCCAGAAATATTAGGATACATCCAGCTTATTTTAATCAATTATTTTTTTTATCTTAAAAATGTGTTTCTTGCATTTTTGTTTAACAGTTCTTCTCAAATTGACTGTAGGCATCTTCAGATGATTGGATAAATTTTATGCTTACTCTTTATATTCCACTTACCCATGACTAGTGTTGTTACTGTAATGAGGATGTATTCACTTAAACATTAGTTTTAATTGAAAGGAAGATTGTTTCCTAGTGAGTTGAATTAATTCTATTTCCATATGTGGGGCAGATATAAAGTCTTGGCCACAAATGGAAGAAGATTTGCTTTTCTGAAGATGTGTGTGTACATATGAAATTATTTGGTTATATATACATAATTATACTATATACTTACATATATTCTTTCAGAAAGCATATTATATATATAAATATATAATACTATATACTTACATATACTCTTTCAAAAAGGTATTATATTTATACACACACACACACACACGCATTTCTACCACACACTGTGTGTATTTAGGCACACACACATACACAGACACGCACATGTATTCTAAGAACAGTAAACCAGAATAGAGATTATGCCAGAACAAAGTCCTGGCAACTGAAAAAAAGAGCTTTTATAACTTGTGTTGGCTATCTGAAAGAACCCGTCTCTTTCCACTCACAGCTGCATTGCTAATTAAATCGAATGGGTTCAATTTTAGCTGAACATTAATGGTATAATTGCATTGCTGTAAGTAATTAAAACCTTATCCTACTTATCCTGACAGATGGTTTGGTTGAAAGTTTCAACTGCAAAGGATAAAATTTATATAAGTGGATTCTAGAGAATAGAAACATGCGCTCGTATTTTGATTGCCTGGGAAATAATTCCGTGGACCTTTATCCCACTGAACTTTGCTATATGAGGCAGTTAGTAGATGAAAATTCCTCAACCAGTAACACTCTATGGATGATCATTTTTTTAAAACCTTAGTTGATTTTATATGTTTTGATGGCTTCAGTTATTATGATGGCTCAAGAATTAATTTACCTTTACACTAAACTTGAGGATCTGGCGTTGCCGTGAGCTGTTGTGTAGGTTGCAGACATGGCTCGGATCCCACATTGCTGTGGCTCTGGCATAGGCCGGCAGCTACAGCTCCAATTCGACTCTTATCCTGGGAACCTCCATATGCTACTGGTGCAGCCCTAAAAGACAAAAAACGAAACAAAACAAAACAAAACAAAAGATGGTGCTTCACACCTGTCAGAATGTCTAGCATCAAAAAAGTCTACAAAAATATGATTTTAGAGAGGATGTGGAGGAAAGTGAACCTTGTATACTGTTGGTGGGGATATAAATTGGTGGAGCCACTATGGAGAACAGTATGGAGGTTCCTCAAAAAACTAAAAAGTAGAACTACCATATAATCCAGTAATTTCACTCTTGGGTATATATTTGGAAAAAGCAGAAACAGTAAATCAAAAAGATACATGTGCTGCAGTGTTCATAGCAGCACTATTTACAATATTCAAGACATTTAGCAAACCAAGTGCTAGTCAAGAATAAAGAAGATGTCATATGTGTATGCAATGGAATATTACACAGTAATAAAGAAGAATGAGATTCTGCCATTTGAAGCAATGTGACTGAATCTAGAGAATATTATGTTTAGTGAAATGTCAGGAAAAGAAAAGTACTGTATGTTATTTATATGTGGAATATAAAAATAATACAAATGAATGTATATGTGAAACAAATAGACTCATAGATATAGACAACAAACATGGTTGCTGAGTGGAGAGGGAAGGGAGAGGGCAAATTAGGGGAATGAAGTTAACAGATACAAACCACTATGTGTAAACTAGATAAGTGACAAAGTTATGTGGAATTATAGCCATTATCTTGTAATAACTTATAATGGACTGTAATATGCAAAAATACTGAATCACTATGCTGTACACCTGAAAATGATATTGAAAATCAACTGCACTTCAGTAAAAAACAAGTTATACTTAGCATCTAAAAGATCTCCAACTACATATTTATTATCGTAATTATACATGAACTGTTAAAATAGTCTTTATGACAGGCACAAATACTATGTATCCATGAGTTATTTTTATGGAAATATCAATTTCTTGGCTGCCTCTCATGACTTGTAGTCTTCTTTCCATGAGCAGTATACCGTTTTAACTATATTTATTTCACTCAATATTAGGCCCTCAAATTTTTTACTCCCATACAAACATGACGGTCAAAAACATTGGCATGTTAGTGTCTATCTTTCTTCCAAAGGATTGTGCTACACTTATTAGTAGAGCAAATAGGATGTGTTCTTTAGAATTCTTTATTCTTGAGTTGAATTGGATTTATTTTTATTTTTAAAAATTTTATTGGAGTAGAGTTGACTTACAATGTTGTATTAGTTTCAGGTGTACAGCAAAGTGTAAATACAAATATATCCATTCTTTTTCAGATTCTTTTCTCCTATATGCTATTACAGAATATTGAGTAAAGTTCCCTATGTTATACAATAGTTCCTTGTTGATTAAATATTTTATATATGGTAGTGTGTATGTGTTAATCCCACCCTCCTAATTTTTCCTTCCACCCCCAAGTATTTCTCCTTTTGTAAAAATAAATTTGATTTTGAAATCTGTTGTCTTTTTCCATTTTGTTTATAAGTTCTTTTGTATCATTTTTTACTTGCTTCCATGTGTAAGTGATAACACATGGTATTCATCTTTCTTTGTCTGATTTACTTCACTTGGTATGGTAATCTCCAGTTCTAACCATATTATTGCAAATGACATTATTTTGTTCTATTGTATCTTCTTTATCCATTCATCTGTTGATGGACATTTAGGTTGCTTCCATGTCTTGGTTATTGTAAAGAGTGCTGCAATGAACATGGGGATGCATGTATCTTTTTGAATTATGGCTTTCTCTGGATGTATGCCCAAGGGTAGGATTCTGGATCATATGGTGGTTCTTCATTTACTTTTTTGGGGGGGGCACTATAGCAGCAGATGGACATTCCACGGCTGGGGGTTAAATTGGAGCTGCAGCTTCTGGCCTACACCACAGCCAAAGCAATGCCAGATCCAAGCCAAATTTCCAAGCTGAATTTGCAGTGTATGCTGCAGCTTGTGGCAATGCAGAACCTTCACCCACTGAGCGAGGCCAGGGATTGAACCCACATCCTCACAGACATTATGTTGAGTTCTTAACCTGCTGAGCTACAATAAGAATTCCATATATTTAGTTTTCAAAGGAACCTCCATACTGTTCCCCAAAGTGTTTGCACCAAATTATTATCTCAGCAACAGTGTAGGAGGATTCTCTAGCATTTATTGTTTGTAGACTCTGATGATGGCTTTTCCGACTGCTGTGAGCTGATATCTCATTGTACTTTTTATTTGAATTTATCTAAGAATTTGTAATGTTGAGTATCTTTTCATGTGTTTTCTTTGTATAAATGTGTATATCAATCTTCTACCCATGTTTATGTTTTTTTATGTAACCCCACATGAGATATTTGTTTTTGTTTTTTTTCCTTTTTTTAATTTATTTCTTTACATTATACCCAGCTGTACAGCGTGGTGACAGGGTTACACATCACAAGTGGTTAGACATAGTTTCCAGTGCTATACAGTGGTATCTTCTTGCTTTTCCAGCCCAGAGGCAACAATCTACAGCTATTAACCCCAGACCTCCCTACCATCCCATTCTCTCCCTCACGCTTTTGGCAACCACAAGTCTGTTCTCCAAGTTCATGCTTTTCTTTTCTGCATAAAGTTTCATTTTTGCAGTGTGTTAGATTCTAGTTATTAGTGATATCATATGGTATCTGTCTTTCTCCTACTGACTTACTTCACTCAGTATGAGGGTCTCTAATTCCATCCATGTTGCTGCAAATGACATTATTTTATTCTTTTTTATGTCTGAGTAGTATTCCATTGTGTATATGTACCACATGTTCCTAATCCAATCATCTGTTGATGGGCATTTGGGTTGTTTCCATGTCTTGGCTATTGTGAATAGTGCTGCAATGAACATGCGTGTACAGGTGTCTTTTTCAAGAAAAGTTTTGTCCAGGTATATGCCCAAGAGTGGGATTGCTGGGTCATATGGTTCTATGTATAGTTTTCTAAGGTACCTCCATACTGTTTTCCATAGTGGTTGTACCAGCTTACATTCCCACCAACAGTGCAAGAGGGTTCCCTTTTCTCCACACCCCCTCCAGCATTTGTCGTTTGTGGACTTGTTAATAATGGTCATTCTGACTGGTGTGAGGTGGTATATCGTAGTAGTTTTGATTTGCATTTCTCTAATAATCAGTGATGTTGAGCATTTTTTCATGTGCTTGTTGGACATCTGCATTTCTTCTTTGGAGAACTGTCTATTTAGGTCCTTTGCCCATTTTTCAATGTGGTTTTTGTCTTTTTTGCTGTTGAGATGCATAAGTTTTTATATATTTTTGAGATTAGGCGCTTGTCAGTGGCATCATTTGACATTATTTTCTCCCATTCTGTAAGTTGCCTTTTAGTTTTCTTTTTGATTTCCTTTGCTGTGCAAAAGCTTGTCAGCTTGATTAGGTCCCATTGGTTGATCTTTGCTATTATTTCTGTTGCTTTGGGAGACTGACCTGAGAAAACATTTGTAAGGTTGATGTCAGAGAATGTTTTACCTATGTTTTCATCCAGGAGTTCAATGGTATCTTGTCTTATATTGAAGTCTTTAAGCCATTTAGAGTTTATTTTTGTGTATGTTGTGAGAGTGTGTTCTAGTTTCATTGATTTGCATGCAGCTGACCAGGTTTCCCAGCAATGCTTACTGAACAGACTGTCTTTTTCCCATTTTATGTTCTTGCCTCCTTTGTCAAAAATCAGTTGACCATAGGCATGTGGGTTTATTTCTGGGTTCTCTATTCTGTTCCATTGGTCCGTATGTCTGTTTTGGTACCAGTACCACACTGTCTTGATTACTGTGGCCCTGTGATATTTCCTGAAGTCTGGGAGAGTTATGCCTCCTGCTTGGTTTTTGTTCTTTAGAATTGCTTTGGTGATTCTGGGTCTCTTGTGGTTCCATATAAATTTCTGGATTGTTTGTTCTAGTTCTGTGAAGAATGTCATGGGTAATTTGATAGGGATTGCATTGAATCTGTAGATTGCTTTGGGTAATATAGCCATTTTTACAATATTTATTTTTCCGGCCCATGAGCATGGAATACCTTTCCATTTCTTTGTATTTTCTTTGATCTTGATTAATGCTTTGTAGTTTTCTGCATATAAGTCTTTCACCTCCTTGGTCAAGTTTATTCCCAGGTATTTGATTTTTTGGGGTGCTATTTAAAAGGTAAAGTATTTTGGTATTCTTTTTCTAATAATTCACTGTTAGTATACAGAAGTGTGATTGATTTCTGAAGGTTAACCTTATATCCTGCCACTTCACTGAATTTGTCTCTAAGTTCAAGTAATTTTGGGACTGAGTCCTTGGGGTTTTCTATATAAAGTATCATGTCATCTGCTTAGAGTGACAGTTTTACCTCTTCTCTTCCTGTTTGGATGCCATTTATTTCTTTTGTTTGTCTGATTGCTGTAGTGAGGACCTCTAGTACTATGTTGAATAATAGTGGTGAGAGTGGGCATCCCTGTCTTGTTCTGGATTTTAGTGGGAATGCTTTCAGCTTTTCTCCATTGAGTATTATATTTTCCATGGGTTTATCATAAATGGCTTTTACTATGTTAAGGAATGTTCCCTGTATTCCCACTTTGGTAAGAGTTTTGATCAAGAATGGATGTTGGACTTTGTCAAATGCTTTTTCTGCATCTATTGAGATGATCATGTGGTTTTTGACTTTTCTTTTGTTAATGTGGTGTATGATGTTGATTGATTTGCATATGTTGAACCATCCTTGTGCACCTGGGATGAATCCCACCTGGTCATGGTGTATGATCTTTTTGATATGTTGTTGGATTCGGTTGGGTAAAACTTTATTGAGAATTTTTGCATCTATATGCAAAGATATTGGCCTATAGTTCTCTTTTTTTGTGGTGTCTTTGTCTGGTTTTAGAATTAAGGTGGTGTTGGCATCATAGAAAGTCTTTGGGAGTGTTCCTCCTTCTTCAACTGTTTGGAAAAGTTTAAAGAGAATGGGTATGAGTTCCTCTTTGTATGTCTGGTAGAATTCACTTGTGACGCCATCTGGTCCTGGACTTTTATTTGTAGGGAGAGTTTTGATGACATACTCAATTTCATTTCTGGTGATTGGTCTGTTCAGTTGATCTATTTCTTCCTGAGTCAGTTTTGGCAGGGTGTAAGTCTCTAAAAAGTTGTCCATTTCTTCTAGGTTATCAAATTTGTTGGCATACAATTGTTCATAGTATTCTCTCATGGTTTTCTGTATTTCTGTAATCTCCGTTATGACTTCTCCTTTTTCAGTTCTTATTTTGTTCATTTGGGTTTTTTCTCTCTTCTTGGTAAGTCTAGCCAGAGGTTTGTCAATTTTGTTTACATTTTCAAAGAACCAGCTCTTGGTTTTAATGTTTTTTTCTATTGTTTTTTGAGTCTCTATTTTATTGATTTCCTCTCTGATCTTAATGATTTCCTTCCTTCTGCTGACTTTAGGGTGTTTTTGTTCTTCTTTTTCTAATTCATTCTTCAGGTGATGGGTTAGGTTGTCAGTTTGAGATTTTTCTCTTTTTTTGAGGAAGGCCTGTAATGCTATGAATTTCCCTCTGAATACTGCTTTTGCAGCATCCCATAAATTTAGAGTGGTTGTGTCTTCATTCTCATTTGTCTCAAGGTATTTTTTAATTTCCTTCTTGATTTCCTCATCTACCCAATCGTTTTTTAGTAACATGTTGTTTAGTCTCCATGTAGTATGTTTTTTCTCATCTACTTTCCTGTGGTTGATTTCTAGTTTCATGCGTTTGTGGTCAGAGAAGATACTTGGAATAATTTCTATACTCTTAAATTTGTTGAGGTTAGCTCTATGCCCCAGTATGTGATCTATCCTTGAGAATGTTCCATGTGCACTTGAGAAGAATGTATATTCTGATTTTTTTGGATGTAATGTCCTGAAAGTGTCAGTTAGGTCTAACTTTTCTATTGTTTCATTTAGGGTCTCTGTTGCCGTACTGATTTTCTGTCTAGAGGATCTGTCCATTGATGTGAGTGGAGTGTTAAAGTCTCCTACTATTATTGTATTACCATCTATTTCTCCTTTTATGTCTGATAGTACTTGTTGTAGGTATTTCGGTGCTCCTATATTAGGGGCATATATGTTGACTATTTTAATATCCTCTTTTTGAATGGATCCTTTAACCATTAAATAGTGTCCTTCTTTGTCTTTCTTTATGGCCTTCGTCTTAAAGTCTATTTTGTCTAATATGAGTATTGCCATTCCTGCTTTTCTTTCTTGTCCGTTGGCATGATATATCTTTTCCCATCCCCTCACTTTCAATCTGTCTGTGTCCTTTGCCCTAAGGTGAGTCTCTTGTAGGCAGCAGATTGTAGGTTTTTGCTTATTTATCCAGTCTGCCACTCTGTGTCTTTTGGTTGGAGCATTTAGTCCATTGACATTTAAGGTGATTATTGAGAGATATGTATTTATTGCCATTTTAGACCTTGCTTTCTGGTTGCTTCTATGTTTCTCTTTTCTTCTTTTCTGTTTTTATTTTGATGGTTTCCATTTACTTTATGTTTGGGTGCTTTTCTTTTCAGGATTTGTGGATGTGATGTTCCCTTTTGATTTGTGGTTGCCCTGTTTTTTAAGTATTTTAAAATCTTGTTTCTGCTTGCTGTGGCCCGATATCCATATAGGCTTAAACACATTATGAAAAGAAAAAATTAAAAAGATAAAAAATAGAAAAAAATAAAAATTCTTTTTTTAAAGATTAAAACAAAATTTTAAATATATTTTTAATGAGTTAAAAACAGTAAAGAATCTGTATTTTCTTGTTTTCCCTCCCCATGATGTTTGGTTTTGTTGACATTTTTATTTTATTTTTTTATCATCTTCATGTTTGCATCTGTATGCTGGCTTATTCAAAAGATTGCTTTCCATTTGCGGTATCCTCCATTCTATTTCTTACTTTTTACTTTTCTTTTCTTTTTCTCTGTCTTTTTTTTTTATATGAACCCTTTCAGCATTTCTTTTAGAAAGGGTTTAGTATTGCTGTACTCTTTTAGCTTTTGTTTGTTGGAAAAATTCTTGATTTCCCCTTCTATTTTAAATGATATTCTTGCTGGGTAGAGTATTCTAGGTTGGAAACCTTTTCCTTTCAGCACTTTAAATGTATCTTGCCACTCTCTTCTGGCCTGTAGTGTTTCTGTAGAGAAATCTGCTGACAGCCTTATGGGGAAGCCTCTATACTTAACACTCTGCTTTTCTCTTGCTGCCTTTAGGATCCTCTCTTTAATTCTTGCCATTTTTAATATAATATGCCTTGGCATGGGTCTGTTTGGGTTCAGCTTGTTTGGGGCCCTCTGTGCATCCTGTATCTTGATGTCAGATTTCTTCAGATTTGGAAAGTTTTCAGACATAATTTCTTCAAATATGTTTTCAATCCCCTTTTCTTTCTCTGCCCCTTCTGGAATTCCTATTATGCATAAGTTGAGCCTCTTTATATTATCCCATAGATCTCTTATATTGCTTTCATGTTTTTTCATTTGGTTTTCTGTCTGCTGTCCTGATTGCGTGATTTCCATTATTCTATCTTCCACATCACTGATTCGTTCCTCTGCATTATTCAGACTGCTCTTTATTGCCTTTCGCTCAGTTTGTATCTCTGCAAATGAGTTTTCTAGCTTTTCTTGGCTCCTCCTTATGTTTTCTAGTTCTTTTCTAAGGGAATCTGCATTGCTGTTTGTATCTTCTCTAAATTCCTTGTAATTCAGCCTTACTTCCTCAAGTATTTTCACTATTTCCCTTCTGAACTCCATTTCTGTCAGATTGCAGAGGTCTGTTTCATTGTTGGTTGCTTTAGATGACTTGTCCTGTTCTTTTAACTGGGAATGGTTTCTGAGCTTCTTCATCTTGCTTGTGTTTTTCTTTTTATGTGATTTTGGGGAAGCCACACTGTTGTCTTGTATTCTTGTAGTGCTCTTATTGGCAAGAGCACCCCTTTGTATTTATTTATTTATTTATTCATTCATTTTTGGGTGTGGTTACTATTTATTTTTGGTGCGGGCATGTGAATATTTGGTGTCTCTTTCTTCAGTGTGAGCAGGCTGTTATCCCAATGGTTCTCTGTGTGTTTTCAGAGAAAAAGAAGCAATGGGTAGGGCCAGCAGTTTGTGCCTGTTCTGTGAGCTTTCTACAGCAGCAGGGACCTACAGGAAGGTCACACTGTCTAGTCATAGTTGCAAGGCCCTGGGAAGTGGTAATGAGCTCTAGGCAGATCTACCAGTTGTCCAGGACAATTGGCAGTAGCAGAAGCAGGAAGTATGATTTCCCAAGGCAGTGAGAGCTACAACAGCTAGTGTTCAATTGCAGAGCCCTCCTCTGAGTTGATTGGAACCACAGGTGGTACCTGTTCAGAGATTCCTAGTGGAAGTGGGCCATGATCATCTCTAGAGCCAGTGATAACTGGTGGTTTGCCCCCTCCCCCTGTAGTCCATGCATAAAGCAACCTGTCTCACTGAGCCCACCTAAGAAGTGCTGTACAGGTGGTTCTTAGTTGCAGGGTCCTAGGAAGAGATAGAGATCAGTTGTTTGGGCACTACCCAGAGCACTCAGCAGTGGGAGCAGCAGGGTTGGTGTGTTCCCAGGAGTGAACAGTCTCTGGTGTTTGGTGGGCCCCGTGTGGCACCTAGCCCTCCGATGCCGTTGAGCCACACCAGGGTGCCTGGTAAACTGTAGCCTGCACAAGAAGTGCCCAGTCTCTAGTGTAGGAGCAAAAGTCTTATGGATTGTTGCTCCAGAAATGCCATACTAATGCGGGCAGGAAAGCGGCCTCCGTTTTGTAGGCAGACTGTGCCCCAGGAATCCTGGTCTCCTGGAGTCTAGCTGGCTGCTTCCTGGAGTGGGCAAATTGCGTCCAGTGACGCATGATCCACAGCAGTCCAGCAGGGGCCTCCGGTCTCTTGGCCTGGGCAGTGTGTGTCCAGAAGATGCAGGGGCAACAGCAGTTTAACAATCAACCTCAGCTACCCAGCTACCGTGGATTGCTTTTGGGCAGCCCCGCCCCTTGCAAGGTTCCCTCCAGCTGGCAGAGTTCTGTGCTCAATCCGACCAGCTCTCAGCTTTCAGGCTGCTGGGGACCCATGCATGATCTGCCTCACCACTGTGGCTGCAGCACCAGCTGTGTCTGAGCAATCAGTCCCACCAAGGCTGGGCAACCTGCCCTGTCAAGGCTCTGAGATCTGCTCCACTGTGGCTGCGTGACAGGCCCCACCGAGGTTGCAGGAACCACACTGCTGAGGTTGCGCGACTTGCTGTGCCAAGGCTCTGAGATCTGCCCATCAGCAGCTACACGACCTGTCCCTGTGAAGCTGGAGATCCTGCCCCACTAAGGCTGTGCAACCTGCCCTGCAGAGGCTCTGAGGTCTGCCCCGCCCTGCCAGGCTGCGGGGCAATCTGTGGAGGCTGCACGACTTGCCCTGTGGAGGTTCTGAGATCCTCCCTGGGTCTGCGTGGACTGCTCTACTGAGATTCCGGGACCATCCTGAGGGAGCGCGAACTGCCCAGCTAAAACTCCGAGACACGCCCTGAAGCTGTGCAAACCGCCCAGCCAAAACTCTGAGACACACCCCCCTAAGCCGAGAGAACAGCCCTGCTGAA
Organism: Catagonus wagneri; assembly: GCA_004024745.2. NCBI lineage: Eukaryota > Metazoa > Chordata > Mammalia > Artiodactyla > Tayassuidae > Catagonus > Catagonus wagneri. Next base: position 6,247,771 of record PVHT021183629.1, on the reverse strand, counting down.
ACTCCTAGTCATGCCCCATCGCTGCTGAGCTGCTGCACTGAAACTTTGAAACACGCCCCCACACCCCCCGAAGCCGAGCGAACAGCCATGCAGAAACTCCTAGGTACACCCCCGTTGCTGCAGAACCACCGCACGGAAACTTCACGACATGCCCCAAAGCTGCGCGAACAGCCGGGAGGAAATTCCGAGACATGCCCCCTGATGCTGAGCAAACTTCTGCGCCAAGACTCTTGGAGGCCACGGCCTAAGCCACTGGTCCCACCCCACCAAGGCTGCGTCCCGAGCTGTATGCGCTAGGTCAAGGTGTTTCGTATGGCGGTCAGCCCCTCCCCCTATCCTTCTCCTCAACTGTGGAGATTTGCCTCCCCTGCGGGTCCGGGTCCGGACTTGGGGAATGACCTTCGGTGGCTAAGTTTCAGCCCCCCGGCTCCCGGCCCCCGCCCGAGAGACTCAGCCTATGACGTCTGTGTTGGTATTCAGATGAACTGTGAAGCTCTCACTCTGCTTTGCTTTTCTCAGTCCAGCTGCTGTGCTTTTCTTGGGTTTTGAGGTCCCTCCGGATTGTAGGTTAGGTAGCTTCCCTGGGTATGCGTTTCTGTTCCCCTTCACAGCTCCCTCCCTGGGGCGCTGCTGCCGTCCTGATTCCTTTTTTCTCTCTCTCTTCTTTTTTTTTTTCCGTTTTTCTTCCCAGTTATGTCAAGAGTTTCTTGCAACTTTTGCAGCTTTAGATTTTGCCAGCATACAGTTGATGCTCTTTTCAAGTTGTTTTGCATTTAGATGTGTTTTTTTTTTGATGTTTTTGTGGGAGAGGGTGAGCGCGACCTCTTACTCCTCCACCATCTTGCTGCTCTCTATCACACATGAGATATTTGTATATTTTGGAGATTAATCCCTTATAAATTGTTTCATTGGCAAAGATTTTCTCCTATTCTGTGGTTTGCCTTTTTGGTTTTTCATGTTCTTTATTGTTGGGCAAAAGCTAAGTTTAATTAGGTCCCATTTTTTAAATTTTATTTTTAATATTCTAGGAAATGGATCAAAACAATATTGCTATGATTTATGTCAAAGAGTGTTCTGCCTATATTTTCCTCTAAGAGTTTTAGAGTGTCAAGCTTCACTTTTAGGTCTTAAATCCATTTTATTTTTTATGTATGGTGTCAGAGAATGTTCTAATTTTATTCTTTTACATGCATGTGTCGTTTTCCTACAGCACTTATTGAAGAGACTGTCTTTTCTCAATTGTATATTCTTGTCTCCTTTCCCATAGATTAATTGACCGTATGTATGTGGGTGTATCTCTGAGCTTTCTGTCCTGTTCCACTAGTTCATATTTCTGTTTTTGCTCTAGTATCATACTATTTTGATGACTGTTGCTATATAGAGTAGTATGAAGTCAGGGAACCTGATCGCTCCATGTTTTTTTTTTTCCTGTTTAAGATTCCTTTAACTATTTGTGGTCTTTTGTGTTTCTGTACAAATTTTAAAATTTTTGTTCTAGTTCTGTGACAAATGTCATTTGTGATTTGAAATGGATTGCATTGATTCTATAGATTGCCTTGGGTAGCATAGTTGTTTTGATTATATTTATTCTTCCAGTCTAAGAGTATTATGGTATATCTTTCCATCTGTTCCTGTCATCTTCAGTTTCTTTAATCAGCATCTTACAGTTTTCAGCATATAGGTCTTTTGCCTCTTGAAGTCGGTTCATTTCTAGATATTTTATTCTTTTTGATGTGATGGTAGATGGTATTGTTTCTTTAATTTCTCTTTCTGGTGTTTCATTGTTAATGTATAGGGATTCAAGAGATTTCCGTGTATTAATTTTGTATCTTGCAATTGTACCTAATTCATTGATGAATTTTTTGGTAGCATCTTGAGAATTTTATGTGTATAGTATCATGTCATCTTCAGGGTTTCACTTCTTCATTTCTAATTTGGATTCCTTTTGTGTGTTTTTCTTCTCAGAATTTTGTAGCTAGGAATTCCAAAATTATGTTGAATAGATGTGCTGATAGAGGACATCCTTGTCTTGCTCCTGATCTTAGTGAAAATACTTTCAGATTTTTACTGTTGAGAATAATATTCACTGTGGATCTGACATACATGGCCTTTATTATGTTAAGGTAAATTCCTTCTATGCCTACTTTATGGAGGGTTTATTATTATAAATGAGTATTAATTTTCTCAATCTTTTTCTTCATATATTGAGATGAGCATATGGTTTTATTCTTCAGTTTACTAATACAGTGTATCATACTGATTAATTTGAAGAATCCTTGCATCCCTGGGATAAATACCACTAGATCATGGTGTATGGTCCCTAATGTATTGTTAGATTTAATTTGCTAGTATTTTGTTTAGTATATTTTGCATCTATGTTCATTAGTGATATTGCCCTGTAATTTTCTCTTTTTTTTGTGATAACTTTCTCTAGTTTAGGTATCAGGATCATGATTCCTCAGAGAATGAGCTTGGGAATGTTCCTTACTCTGAAGTTTTGGGGAGAATTTCAGAAGAATAAGTATTAAATCTTATCTAAATGGCTGGGAGAATTCACTTGTAAAGCCATTAATTCCTGGACTTTTGTTTGTTGGAAGTTTTTAAATCACAATTTCAGTTTCAGTACTTGTGACTGGTCTGTTCACATTTTTCTGTTACTTCCTGGTTCAGTTATGGAATTTGTACCTTTATAAGAATCTGTCCATTTCTTCTAGGTTGTCCATTATATTGGCATATAGTTACTTACAGTAGTCTCTTTTCTTACGCTACTTTGTATTTCTGTGGTGTCAGTTATAACTTCTTTGTCATGTCTAATGTTATTGATTTAAGCCCTCCCCACTTTTTTCTGATGAATCTGGCTAAAAGTTTGTGAAAAATTTTATCTTTTCAAAGTTATCTTTATCTTTTGTGTTTAACATTTATCTTTTCTATTTTATTTATCTTTATTTTGTTTATTTCTGCTTTGATCTTTATGAGGTCTTTCCTCCTACTAACTTTGGGTTTTGTAAGTTTTTCCTATACTTGCTTTAGGTGTAAGGCTAGGTTGTTTATCTGAGATTTTCTTATTTCCTGAATTAAGATGATACTGCTATAAATCTCCCTCTTAGAACTGCTTGTGCTGCATCCAATAGGTTTTGGATTGTCATGTTTTCTTTGTCATTTGGCTCTAGGTATTTTTTGATCTCCTCTTTGATTTCTTCAGTGACCCATTGGTTGTTTATTAGCATATCATTTAACCTCCACACATTTGTGTTTTTTGAAGTTTTTTTTTTTTTCTTGTAGCTGATTTCTAATATCATAGTATCATGTTTGGAGGAGATGCTTGATATAATTTCCATTTGTTAAAATTTATCAAGGCTTGATTTGTGGCCCAAGGTGTGAGCTATCCTGGAGAATGCTCCATGTGTACTTGAGAAGGATGTGTATTATGCTCCTTTGAGATAGAATATTCTATAAATACCTATTAAGTCTATCTCCTCCAGTATGTCATTTAAGGCCTTTGTTTCCTTATTGATATTCTGTCTGGATGACTTGTCCATTGACTTAAGTGGGGTGTTAACATCTCCCACAGTTATTGTTACTGTTGCTTTTTCCTTTTATGGTTTTTGCTTCCATGTTGGGTGCATATATATTTACAATTGTTATGTCTTCTTCTTGGATTGATACCTTGGTCATTAGGTAATGCCCTTATTTATCTCTTATAACCATCTTTATTTTAAAGTCTATTTTGTTTGATAGGAGTATTGCTACTCTAGATTTCTTTCAATTTCCATTTTAATGGAATACCTTCTTCTATCCTCTCATTTTCAGTCTGTGTGTTACTCTAGATCTGAAGTGGGTCTCTTGTAGACAGCATATGGTCAGCTAGTCTGTGTCTTTAGGTTGGAGGATTTAGTCCCTGTATGCTTAAGTTAATTATTGATATGTCTGTTCTTATTGTCATTTTGTTAATTGTCTTGGATTTGTTATTTCAGGTCTTTTTTCTTTTCTTCCTCTTCTGTTCTCTGATAATTTGATGACTATCTTTAGTGTTGTATATGGATTGCTTTTACGTGTGTGTCTATGGTAGATTTTTGATATACAGTTCCCCTGAGGCTTTGATATAGCAGTTTGTACACTTACAAGTTTTTGGGGGGTTGCTGTTCTCTTAATTTCAAATTAGTTTACAATGGCCTGCATTTGTACTCACCTCATGATCACTGGTTTTGATGTCATATTTGAGTATGGATGATTTCCAGCCTTTATTCTATGTTTGTCTTTACCAGTGTATTTCCCATTCATAATTTTATTTTGGGTTCTAGTTGTGGCATTTCTTTTCTGCCTAGAGAGGTTCCTCTAGCATTTTCTGTAAAGCTGGTTTGCAGGTGCTAAATTCTCTTAGCTTTTGCTTGTCTGAAAGGCTTTTTTTTTCTTTTTCCATTATAGCTGGTTTACAGATTTCTGTCAATTTTCCAATTGCACAGAGTAGTGACCTGGTTACACATACATATATGGATTTGTCACAAGTAATTAGACATAGTTCCTGGTGCTATACAGCAGGATCTCCTTGCTTTTCCATCCCAAAGGCAATAGTCTACAACTATTAACCCCAGACTCCCATACCATCACACTCCCTCCCCCACCCTCTTGGCAACCACAAGTCTGTTCTCCAAGTCCGTGATTTTCCTTTCTGTCGAAAGGTTCATTTGTTATGTGGAGATTCATTACTTATGTTGAGATACCTTTTGTCCTTTTAGGTGTTTGAGTTCTGCCAGTGTTCAGTAGGTGTCTTGTGAGGATTATTCCATTTGTAGATGTATTCCTGATGTACTGGAGGGAAGAGATGAGCTCCACATCTTCCTACTCCACCCATCTTGATCTCCCTCTCTGAAGCATTCTTAATTCCTTTTTTTTTCTTTTTGCTTTATCTAGTTTCAGTTGCTCATGAAATTGGATTTATAGCACTGATTATCCTACTTTTCTCTAAATATAATTTGTAAATACATTGTCAGTATAATGAAATATTATTTACAGCCTCATAATTTACCATCTATCATGAAAAATAAGTCTTTTTCTGAGTACTAACTATGGGAAAACCATTAGTGTTATACAGAGTATCGTGAAGATCAAGGCTTGGACTATTGCTCTTAAATGAATCAGACACTTTATTTGAAACCACTTGATCAAAACTTCCCATATGAATTTCACATGTACATAAATGACTGATAATTTGTACTTTAGAATGTATCATTTGAAATCTACTATGTACCCAGAAAATAATGATGAATTTTAAACTGGCAGTGTTATCTCATTAGTGCTCACATTCTCTGATCCATTTAACTGTTATCTACCAACACCTACCATATGCTAAGATAATCACTAGAGACCAAGAATAAAATGGGAACAAGACAGACAAGGCCCCTGCTCTAGTAAGACTTACCTTCAAGTTGAGAATATGGTACCAGGTGTAAAAAAACAAAGGCTTAATGTGCAAGATAATGAGGTAGAGTTCCGTTAAATATCTGGATAGTAATAAAAGGATTCTGTCAGGGAGTTAGGTAAGATGCGTGACATGTATTAAAGATATACTGACTAATAATATGTATATGAAGCTATCTAAGTTTGAAAAAAATTTGCTTGCTCTCAGAGGTTAGGTAAATTGCAGTTCTAATTTAATTAGAAAATGCCTAATGGAGGACATACATTTACATTCAAATGCTATAAATAGTGATTAGGAAATAAGGTGGATGTTGAAGAAAGAAATTGACAGAGTGTGGAAAGCCTGATTATGGACTTTGAAAATTATTTTAAGAGAGAATATTGATTTGTTTCACAAAGGAAAAGAACAAAACAAAATGCAATCCTATTTGGAGAATAGACAAATCAAGAAAATGGTGGAAAATACAAGGATATTCATTATCTGTGTACAATTTTCCTTCGATAGTATAAAATTATCGTTATTTTTCATAACTGAAAATGATTAGATGGGTCACTCTTCCAAATCACAGAAATAAATATCTTTAAAGAAATTTACAGGGGGGATAAATTAACATAAATTAGCTTATGTATAATAAACTTATTATTGTAATGAAAGTTGCCCTAAATGTATTGTTACAAAGATAGTTGTGTATACTGACCAGTAGTCCGTTTAAAATATTCTAAATGTGAACATAATGATCAGAGGTGGGACAGGAGAATATTTTAATTGGAAAGACAAACTGTGATGCTTATACACATGAAAATCACCATAGTTACAAGATATAAAAAGACACTGTCTTTCAGAGGCAGAATTAGTTATCCAGACTGAAATGGTAGCATTAGGATCAGTTAGGTGTGTATTTAATAATACAAGTGCATAATGGGATCATATGTGATCCTAAGAGTAAACAAAAATAGAGCAATTATTACATGGGTCACCCAAATTAAAAATAGGGCTACCTAGGCTATCCTCATCAGAATAGTTTGTTTATAAGTAGCGAGGATCCAAATTATCACTTCAGGAGGCAGAGACAAGACCTATCCCTTAAAGAGAAACTGGCCAAGAAACTCAGGGTCTCTGCATCTACATTTAGTCCTCAAAAAACAGGAGTCCAGGTATAAAGCATGAACCATAAGCAAAAGAACTGTTATCAGAACTAGATTAAGTGGTATGGTGGTTGTTGAAAGTGGTGGGAGTCTTCAACCCCAAATAAAGTAACAGAATACACTAAAAATTAGTTAGAAAATTATTGAAATTTTGAATTTAAGATTATGTTAACATTTGACACTAATTCCTAGAATATGTAGCTAAATCATCTTGAGTACCTATACTTTCAGATCAGAACTAATCCTAGGAGCTTGTCAAATAATTGTTTTCATTTTATTTTTTATAGGTTATATTCCATTTAAAGGTATAAAATATTCCCTTGGATATATAGTATATCCTTGTACCTTATTTTATTTCATACATAGTGGTTTGTACCTCTTAATACACTATCTTGCCCCTCCCTGCTCTCCTCTCCCCACTGGCAACCACTAATTTTTCTCTATATCTGTTTCTCTTTCATTATGTTCATTCATTTTTTAATTTTTAGATTCAACATATAAGTGATAACATATAGTATTTGTCTTCTCTTACATATTTCACCTAGCATAATATTCTCTAAATCCATCTGCCTTGCTGCAAATGGCAAAAGTTCTTTTCTTTAATGACTAAGTAACATTCCATTGTAATGCTATATCACAATTTCTTTATCCATTAACATCTTCATAGATAGGTTACTTTGATATCTTGGCTATGTAAACAGTGCTACAGTAAACATTGGGATGCATGTATCTTTTTGAATTAGGGTATTTGTTTTCTTCAGACATTTACTCAGGTTTGGAATTGCTGGATCATACGGTAGTTCTATTGTTAGTTTTTTGGGAAACCTCCATCCTGTTTTTCACAGTTGTTTCACCACTATACATTCACAGGAAGGTACTGGTGTACTAGAGTTCCTTTTTCTCTACATCCTGGCCATCATTTGTTCATTTGTTATTTGTGGGTTTTTTTTTTTTTTTAGTAATAGCCATTCTGACAGCTGTGATATGATATCTTATTGTGGACTTAATTTGCATTTCTCTAATAATTAGGGATGTTGAACATATTTTCAAGTGCCTGTTGGCCATCTGTATGTCTTTTTAGGAAGAAGTCTGTTCAGATCTTCTGTCCATTTTTACACTGTGTTGTCTTTTATTTATTTATTTCTTTTTTGATACTGAGTTGTATGACATTTATATGTGTTGTATATAAACCTATTTTTGGTCATAGCCTTTTCAAATGTTCTCTCCCCTTCAGTAGGTTGCGTTTTTACTTTGGCAGTGGTTTGCTTTGCTATGCAAAAGCTTGTAATTAGGTTCCATTTGTTTACGCTTGCTTTTGTTTCCTTGGCCTCAGGATATAGATACAAAAAATATTGCTACAATTTATATCAGAGTGTTCTGCCTATGTTTCTCTCTAGGAGTTTTATGTGTTCCAGTTTTACATTTAGGTTTTTAATCTATTGGAGTTTATTTTTGTATATAGTGTGAGAAAATGTTCTAACTTCATTCTTTTACATGTACTTGTTCAGTTTTCCTAGCACCATTTATTGAAGAGATGATCTTTTCTCTATTGAATATTCTTGCCTCATTGGTCATAGATTAATTGATCATAAGTGCATTAGTTTATTTTGGGGCTTTCTGTTTTGCTTCATTGATCTATGTATCTGTTTTTGTGCCAGTACCATACTATTTTAAGGAGTGTAGTCTTGTATAATCTGAAGCCAGGGAGCATGATACCTCCAGCTTTGTTCTTTTTTTTCAAGACTATTTTGGCCATTTGGGTTCTTCTGTTGTTCTAGCATATAAATATCATTTATTTATTCTAGTGTTGTGAAAAATGTCATAGGTATTTTGATAGGGATTACTTTAAATCTAAAGATTGCTTTGGGTTGTACAGACATTTTAACAACATTAATTCTTCCAATCCATGTGAACAGTGTAACTTTCCATATTTGTGTCAACTTCAATTTCTTTCATCAGTTTTTTATAGTTTTCAGAATATGTCTTTCAACTCTTTAGTTAAGTTTATTTCTGTGTATTTTATTCTTTTTGATTGAACTTTAAATAGGACAGTTTTCTTGTTTCTATTTCTGATACACCATTAATAGTGTGTAGAAAAACAAGATTTATGTATATAAATCCAATATCCTGCAATTTAATTTATTAGAATATTTTTCTTTTTTGGTGGAGCTTTAGAGTTTTCTGCATATGATATTATGTCATTTGCAAATAGTGACAGTTTTATTTATTCTGCTTTGAATGTCTTTTATTTATTTTTCCTGTCTATTTCTGTGATTACAAGTTCCAAATTTATGTTAAACGGAAGTGGCCTGAGTCAGCATCCTTGTCTTTTTCCTGATTTTAGGAAAGAGTTTTCAGATTTTCATAGTTGAGTATGATGTTAGCTGTGGTTTTGTCATATATGGCCTTTATGATATTGAGATATGTTCCCTTCAAACCAGCTTCAATGAGAGTTTTTATTGTGAATAGATATTGAATTTTGTCTAATGCCTTTTCTGTGTCAATTGAGGTGATCATGTGATTTTTATCCTTTTGTTAATGTGTATCACATTGATTCATGTGTAGATATGGCACCATTCTTGCATTCCGGGACTAAATCCCACTTGATCATGGTATATAACCGTTTTTATATATTGTCGAATTGGTTTGGTAATATTTTGTTGAAGATTTTTCCATCTATATTCATCGAAGATATTGAACCAAAATTTTCTCCTTTTTTGTGATATCTTTGGTTTGGGTATCAGGGAATTGGCAGTCTTTTAGAATGAATTTGGGAGTGTTCTCTTCAGTTTTGGTGAATAGTTTGAGAAAAATGTATTTTAGCTCTTCTTTGTATGTTTGGCAGAATTCCCCTGTATAACTACCTGGTTCTGCACATTTGCCTATTGGAGATTTTTTGATTACTAATGGAGTTTCATTACTAGTGATTCATCTATTTAGATTATCTGTTTCTTCCTGATTCAGTCTGAGAAAATTGTGTGTTCCTATAAATTTATCCGCTTCTTCTACATTGTCTAATTTGTTGGCATATCACTGCATGTAGTGTTCCCTTATGATTTTTTTTTGTATATCTATATATTTTCTTTTACTAGTGATATTTTTCCTTTCCTATGAATTCTAGTTTTCCTGTAACTTCTAGTTTTTCTTTTGCTGCCTTTAGAATTCTCTCTTTAACTTTTGCATCTTAATTATGATTTGCATTACATGGATCTCTTTAGTTCATCTTCACCTAATTTCTTAAAGACAGAGAAAGTTAAAATGAGAAGACAGGAATTTGTTTCAAGCAAAAGAGCAAGAGAAAAAAAAAACTTTAAAAAACAAACAACTAATGAAATAGAGATAAATAATATACCAGATAAAGAGTTCAAAGCATTAGTAATAAGAACATTTTCTTTCCCTATGTTCAGTTATTGTTCTTATTACTAATGCTTTGAACTCTTTATCTGGTATGTTATTTATCTCTATTTCATTAGTTGTTTGTTTAACTTTCTCTGTCTTTAAGAAATTAGGTGAAGGAGTTCCTGTTGTGGCACAGTGGAAATGAATACAACTAATATCCATGAGGCTGTGGGTACGACCCTTAGCCTCACTAAGTGGGTTAAGGATCTGGCATTGCTGTGAGCTGTGATGTGTTAGGCCGCAGACATGATCTGGATCCAACATTGCTGTTGCTATGATGTAGGCCAGAAGCTGTAGCTCTGATTTGACCCCTAGCCTGGAAACTTCCATATGCCACAGGTGCATCCCTAAAAAGCAAGAAAAGCAAGCAAGCAAGAAGGAAAGAAATTAGGTGCAACATTTTTTTTAACTCAGTCTTGAAGGGTTATCTTTGTGTGGGTGAGCCCCTATATAGTCTACTTGTGCCCACTGACTTTATTGGAAGATCCAGATCTGATGTGAACAAGAGTCACATCTTCCCCCAGGGTGTGCTGGCAGCTATCACCTTGATGGCATGTGGGGCTAGAGATGGAGTGGCTAGTACCAGTGCCATGTGTGATCCTGTGCTTCTCCTATCTATGCTCAGTGAGTGACACCCCTTTAACATGGTCAGGGTTGGGTCCTAAAATCATAGATTGGAAGCTGTGAGGTTTGGGTCAAAGCAGGTTCTATCCCTTTAAGTCTGTGCTTTCCCCCTTCCCAGCATAAGTACCTTCACTCTAGAGGGGAGCAGCACTAGAGCAAGAGGGACTGGAACATGCACTTGGTTGGGCACTTGCTTGGGGCAGTCCTGGCACACCAGTCAGAGTTACAGACCACTTCCAGTCTGCCTCCTCCAGGAGTACCAGTAATGGCTGCCCTCATCCTGTTCAAATCTTGTGCTGGATCTGAGCCTGCTCCATCGCCCACAATACAGCACTCTTCTCAGCATTGGCAGTTTTCTCTCTACTGGGGAGCTATGCCACAGAGCCAAGGGTACCAGACTGGGCAATGGTTTGGGCCAGGGTGTATGCTGAGACAGTCATGGGAAACTGGTGAGGGTCTTGGGCAGTCTCAATCTGCTTCCTCTGCCTTGTTTTGCGAACAAGGAAGAATATGTGCACTCATCTGTAAACCAGTTATAATGGAAAAAAATAAAAAGAATATGTGCACTCTTCAAAAGCAGAGTTCAAGTTTCACTCAGCTCCCCTTCCAGTCTCACTGGCCTTCAATCCAGTAAGGGGACTCGTATTCCTGGTGTTGAAACCCCTGGCTGAGTTGCAGAATATGTGGTTCAAACCATTCAGTTCCCAGGGAAAATCTCGCAGCCTGTGTAATCCTTTCCCATTCTGTGCCCCCTTCCTAGAAAGGTCCCAACTTGATTGCCTCTTTTCCCTTCCCACATGAATCTGTAGCTGTTTATCTACAGCCTCAGTTAAAAAAGGGTTTTTCTGCAAGTATCCACTTTGTTTTCATTAAGAGTTGCTCCACATGCAGATGTATTTTTGATGTGTTTGTGGGCATACATGAGCTCAGAGTCCTACTTTGCCATCTTGATCAATCCTCCATTGTGAAGGGTGTTTGTGAGCATCTTTGCTTTATCTTGATCGATTCGTGCATCTGTTAGCAAGATGTGTCCTAAGGTAATTATTTCTTTTTCTTTCTTTCTTTTTTTTTGTCTTTTTAAGGTTGAACCCATGGCATATGGAGGTTCCCAGGCTAGGGTCTAATAGAAGCTATAGCAGCTGGTCTACGCCACAGCCACGTCAGATCCAGACCACATCTGCAACCTACACTACAGCTCATGGCAATGCCAGATCCTTAACCCAATGAGCAAGGCCAAGAATTGAACCTGCATCCTCATGGATACTAGTCAGATTCATTTCCGCTGAGCCATGATGGGAACTCCTAAGAGGATACTTTCTTTCTTTCTTTTTTTTAATTTTGTCTGTCCCACAGCATATGGAGTTCCCAAGTCAGGGATCATATCCAAGGTGCAGCTTTGACCTAAATGGCAATGCTGGATCCTGAGCCAGGGATCAAACCTGAAACCCAGTGCTCCCAAGGCTCCACCAATCCCATTGCTCTACATTGGGAACTAATTGTTTCTTCACTTTATGCCATTTTAACTTATGAAAGCTTTCACAGGAACCCTTTATCTTCAGATAGAAGGGGAAACCCATTTCTTGCTTTGCACTCAGCTGCAATTCTGTAAAATTCCTTAGTAGCTTTAGTTTTTATATACTTTGATTTCCTAGCAATAGTACATCCATGTGCTTAATAGTTCTGGGTAATTTCATAGCATTTATACAGCTCTAAATACTGAAGAAGAAAATCAAAGCCAATATTCCCTAGGAGAGGTTCCTCTAAAGAAAAACACTTTTTCTTCTTGAAATATAAATGCTTTCTCTCTGTTGACCCAGGACTGACTTATGATTTCTTGTAAGGAAAAAAAAAGATTACTGAGCTTAATTATTTTTCTCTTTCTTTTCTTTTTTGCTAGTAAGATTTTGTAAAATATAATGAATACTATTAGTTTCCTGACTTCTCTGATATCTCACTATATACAATGTGTTTGCTTTGGAAAAAAAGTTAATCCACATTAAGTTCAGGATGTAAACAATTGTAGTTTTACAAATATGTCCTAAGAATACGTTGGAAGGTGAACTTACTTGATACATAATTAAGAAATGGGCAATCAAGGAAGTTAGTGCTCCCTCCCAATCACGAAAGGGGAAACTGTTTTAAACATGTCCTTTAACCTTGCTGAAGTTCCAACTCTCCAGGTTTGCCTGGGACTTAGTTACAAAGAATGTTTTTGTGAAAACTATGGATAGATCAGTTGCCTATTGTTGCAGTGATTCTGCATAACAAACATCGACAAAATATGAATGGCATTTAACATTACACATTTCCTCAATCATGAGTCTTCAGGTTAACTGATGTGACTGCCTCAAGCTGTAAGTTTCTGGGTTTTCAATCCAGAGTGTAGGCTAAAGCAGCAATAGCTATCTGGGACATATTCTTGTCATAGCAGAGGTTGTACTTTACCAGAAGAATAAGCACAAACCTACTCAACTTCTTAAGACTTAGGCTTGATATCAGCACGCTGTAACTGGCACACATATAGAATGAAGCAAAGCAAGTTAATTGCTTAAGTCCAACTTCAAAGAAATAGAGATGTGAACATAAGCTATCCATAATCTAATCTACAACACTGGCAAAATTGATATTCTAATTTGAAGGGAGATGTCTTTTTGTTTGTTTACTATATTAGGATATCAGAAAAGTTAGGTAGGTTAGTATACTAGAAAATGTTGTTCTTTGTGCAATAAAGTTTTTGCTTTTCACTTTTTTACTTATAAGATTTTGGTACTTCTTACATGCATTACTTCTGACTTAGACTTGAATTTAATGATTTCTTAATGTAGTTATTTGATTTCAATTGCTTTGAAGCCATCCATTTTTTTTTCTCTCTCATTTAACACTGCTAGGTAAAATATGACATCTAATAAAATTTGAATTTCAGATAAACAATACCTTTTTTATATAAGTATGTTCTAAATTTGTGTTGTGTACCTGAATTTTAAATTTGACTGGACATCCTGGGTTTTTTTTTTTTTTTTTTTTGCTATATTGGTCAACATACTCCCACTTAATGCATTTGATCAACGTTCTTTGGTTTACTTAAGTCTTTACCATGAGTCAGGTACTTCTAAGTATATAGAAAGTATAAGTTCTTGTTCCCAAGAAGCTTAGTGTGGACAGAGAAATCCATGTTTACTTGTCATAAAGTCTGTGAATGACTTAAATATGAAGAGGCACTTGACCAGAAGCAGGAAGTTCAGTTAGATAAGAGGATTTTTTTTTTTTTTTGGTGTAGATATTTAGTGAAAATAATAGGACAAATTTAATGTCAGTTGTAAGAGCCTAATTAGGCAAGTCTGTTCATGAGAATAAAACAGAATATGATTTCTAGTCTAGAAGTTGTCACTAGATGCTTATATGGCAAGGATATTTTGTTCCTAATTGTTATAAAGAATGTTACTTTCTTAAGTTGCCAAGGTTGAAGAATTTAACTGAGTTCCATATTCTCAGTTTCCCTTCTTCTTCTTCAACAATGCCATCTTCGTGTTTGTCCTTACTGTGGTTTTTATTAGCATTACTATTACTCCACACTTTGCATTGTCTAATATTTTAAAAATCATTTTCATTTACCTTATTCAACTGTAGATTATAAACTCTGGAGAAGCAGAACAGGTGAGTGTTGTTACGGCATTCTATACTGAATGAATCAGAAACTCAGAGGATTTAAACAGACATACTTTTCGTCTTAAACTTATATCTTAAGTCTTGATTTAAATCAAAACCATCTGACTGCATTGACTTTGTCCTTTATATTACGTTGTAATGTATCAATTCTCTTATCTCACATAATGATAGTACTACAGATATGAATTATATAAATATGGGTTATTAGGCAGTATAGAGAATGGATCAGTTTCTTTTACTGTATTTGGTCACAGGCACCAAACATAGTGTGCAGCACTCATCAAAATAATTGAACTTTTATTAGTTTCAGCTGTCAATCTCAAAGCAGCTTAGTTGGAACAAGTGTAGAAAGGAGGGAAAGGGTTTGTGATCTCATCAAATTTAATTCTTTACTGGGCCAGGATTATTACATTTTACCGTCTCCATTGAATTTTTATTCCCCTCCTGGATTTTTGTCTAATGTATTTTATGACATTATTGTAGAATTGAGATCTAAAGAAATTATCAGAAGACTACCTGTAAAAACCAATTTTGAGTGGATCGTGATACGTTATCTTGAAACTTCATTTTAATTGCTATCTGCTTTTAAATGAAATTGAGTTCTTCAATTTATAGAAGTAAAATCTAGAAATACCATCTAATGTGTTTAATATTCAGCAGCATAACTTGATTTAATCAGTTGTGAGTGCTAGACATTCAAATGAATAAACTGCACGTACATAATCAACAATGTATTATTTCTAATTGAGTTAAATGCCAAAATGAATTTAGTTTATTCTGCAATGCTGAAAATGTTTGTAATTTACTTTGAGATGAATTCTTCTAAACTATGGGCAGAAGTATGAGAAACTAGATTTTGGTTAACCACTGAGCACTTCTATTTTTTTCAGAGTGATTTGGTTAAGTATCAAGAGCTTAAATTTTATAGAACATTCAGTGACACTTCTGTACATTAAATGGATTATATTATCAGTAGCATACATTTATATTAAGATTCTTTAGTTTATTTGGGCTTCACTTAATTTCTCTTTCTTCCCTCTTCCTCCTCATGAACCTTCCCCTCCTCTTCTTCCTTCTTCTCTTTTCCTCCCTTTCCCTCTCTCCATCCCTCATCTCTGTATCTCTCTGTCCTCTGTTTCTTTTTCTCCCAGCCTCCTTTTTTTGTTTTCAAAATGTATGCGTTTAAAATATGAAGTGATTATTCACAGATCTTGAGTTGGTTAAACTTAATAATTTCAGTGTTTGATTTTTAACTTTTTTAGATTGCAGTATGTCCCTATAAAAGCTGAAAAATTAGAGTAGGTCTTCCTCTTAAGAATATATGAATATCTGTTAATACCTACCTTTTTATCATTTGCAGTGATTATCCTCCAAACATTGAAGTGGGACAGACTCATTTCTTACATTGTTTACAAGATAGTTATTAGCACTGTATTATGAAAGAATGATTCATTCATGTACAAAATGCTTTGAACGCCTCTAAGGTTCAGTGTACAGAGGGACACACTGCAAGGAACTTAAAAAATAATAGAACATAGTCCTAAATTCATAAAACTCACATCCAGTATTCTAGTAAGTGCCTCTGCAGTTTGGAAAATAAATGCATGGTAAAAGACCAGATGTGCCTGTGAAAATAATTACTGACTTGGATAAAGGGGCTTAATGTAAAGGGAGTAGTTTATATAAGTAGCCTAGAGAATAAAATATGCAGCGTTTTTAATTTCACTGAGAATATTTCATGAAGTAATAAGTAATGTTAATCAGAAAAAAATCTCTGAATTTTGAGATACAGGATTCTATTTTTAAGAACGCTAATGAAAATTCCTTTTAATAATTCTTAAAGGTTTATGGATGATAATTATATCTGATGTTTATAAATGATTTACTTTAAATATGTTTGAGTTAGACACTTTGGAAGTTATAAGATTTATATAAATGTCCTTTTTTGACCTTAAAGACTTATAATATCATTTAAAACTGCAGAAAGTGAAGAAAATACATAATAATTTACACCTGAGTTCCACTAAAGTATTCTGTAAGAAATGCTGTAGGAGATCATGGTATGGAAAAAATTGGAATATTATTTGCAATATATTTATTAAGTGTATACTATGTATATCCAGTCATTGAAATGGATGATGGAAAGGATTTGTAAATTTTTCTAATGCACTTTCATCTTCTAGATGACAGATTTAAAGATATTTTTCCACCAACTCCCTATAAAAAAGACTTGTTTTTGATATTAATGATATTGTCATATTTAGGCTCTAAAAATCTGCACTGGTCCTGAAATCCTTAGATTAATTATTCTACCAGACTTTCTTTCACATGATGTTATGTGATAGGAGGTGGTATGTATAGAAAGAAAAAAATACTCTGCTATAGTCATTTTGAAAAGATAAATAATTTCCTTGGTAAAGTAAAATCTCAGAGAAAATACTAGTGAGGTGGTCAATTTCCTCTCAAGAGGGTGTTCATTGATAGTCCAACTTTGATCTTGTGATTTGAGGGCTGGGCAGAAAGGGATCTCTTTTTAGGAAATTCAAGGAAAGCTAACATCAACAATCCAGAGCTCAAAATGAGCCATCTTCAGACTCTAAAATCAGTTACTATTTTGTTGGAGATCTTGATTTTTCTTTGACCAAGTACTTGCATGCACCCTGTTTTTCCAAAGGGCTATTTTGAAGTACTCAGCAGTTTTATTTGAGGAATGAACCAAGCGAAGTGACCTCTTTTAAGGTTGGTGGAGTGAAGTAGTGAGACAGACTTAACCAAAAGATATGCTAACGTTAAGACTCATACTTGTTTTCCTTCTTTAAGTATTGTCACAGTACTCATGTTTTGAAATAATGATACTTTAATGTTACCGTTACCATTTAAGAGAATTAAAACAAAAATTTTAAAATGTCATCATAGCGATCTTCTAGATGAAATACAACTGTTCCTGAGATTCCCTCTTATTTTTAAACAGTTTACCTAGGTACACTTTAGTTACTTATGCACTGTTTGTTACACAAACTACCATTTTTATGCATTTTACTGAAACTTTGTTAGATGGCTATCATAAAATCGAACTCAAAGTAATGGGAGTTCGCGTTGTGGCTCAGAGGGTTACGAACCCAACTAGTATTCATGAGGATGTGGGTTTGATCCCTGGCCTCACTCCCTGGGTTAAGAATCCCTCATTGCCTTGAGCTGTGGTGTAGTTGTAGGTTTGTCTCAGATCCCACATAGTTGTTGCTATGGGGTAGGCCAGCAGCTGCAGCTCCAGTTCGACCCTTGGCCTGGGAACTTCCATATGCTGCAGGAGCAGCCCTTAAAAACAAAAACAAAAACAAAATTGTTCCACACTTGTGCTTCATCAAATGGACATTCCCTGAATAGATTAAACGACATAACAAACTAATTTCACCTACCAATTAGTCAGTGAAAATCAAAAGTATGTGTAGTTGGGTTCTAGCTCTTAGTAAATTTATATTAGTAAGCAGTTCTCCTAGGCTTCCATTTTCATCAAGAGTACTACCTGCATAGCTCAAAGAATTCTCAGTAGCAAATGACATAGGATGTTGACTTGAAAATGATAAGGTACACCAGATATACATTGCTTCCACACATAGTTTTATAGAAACTCACTGTGGTATAGATCTGGAGCTAAGGTTTTAATAAATCTTGACCTTGTTTGTCAGGAGACATTACTAAGACCTAAAATATGTGAACACTTTATATCACAAATTATATGTATATATAATGTATATATCCTAAATGCTGCCTGTCTTCTTATTTTCTTGCATAATAGTACCCTCCTATTCATTGGTATAGAAGACTATAGTTAGTACTATAAAAGAGATGAGGTAGATACAAAACTTTCCTGGACTTTGTTCCTCTTAATTATTTTTTAACAATATACAGTGCATTAAAAAGAAACTGACTCACCTAGCATTATTACTGGATGTAATAATTAGTAGTGTTAAATAAACTCTAAAGCAATTAAATTTATCTTTCTTGATAAAGTGGGAAGATTTTTCAGGCTTGAACCATATCCAAGTTAGGACATGAGTTTCATTAACCTAATTTATATGACACTTCCGATATTAAGTGGCTACACACACACATATACTCACATTCACATGTTAAATTTAAATTTAAAATTATTTAAAATTTTAGAAATCATAAGTATAAACATAACATCAGCAAACAATACCAAAATCTGAAAAAAAAAAACCCACAATAACAAAATCTCTATTGATTCAAAATTTAGGACAAGTAATAGTGAGATTAAATAATCCATATACACATAAAGTTTAATTTCCAGAGTCTGACAGTGGTAATTGAAATTCTTGACTCTGATGCCCAGATATCTTTTTGCCTTTCCTTCGCATGCATACCTTCATCCTTTGGTCATTGTCCAAGGACCCAAGCCCTGTTTTCCCATTCATTCTACTTTATGTCTTTTTAAAATTTTTATTATGATTGATTTACCATATTCTGTCAATTTCTGTTGTATCAAAGTGACCCGGTCATTTATATATATGTATATTCTTTTTCTCACATTATCCTCCATCATTTTCCGTTACAAGTGATTAGATAGATAGTTCTCTGTGCTATACCACAGGATCTCATTGCCTGTCCACTCCAAATGCAAGAGTTTTGATCTACTAATCCCAGATTCATAATCCATCCCAATCCCTCCCCTTCCTCCAATGCAAACACGAGTCTATCCTATATGTCCATGATCTTTTCTGTTTTGTCAATAGATCATTTATGCCATATTTTAGACTCCACATATAAGTGATATGATATGGTGTCTGTCTTTCTCTTTCTGACTTTACTCAGTATGAGAGTCTCTAGTTCCATCTTTGTTTCTGCAAATGGCATTATTTTGTTCTTTTTTATGGCTGAGTAGAATTCCATTGTATATGTGTACCACATATTCCTAATACATTCATCTGTCAGTGGATATTTAGGTTGTTTCCATGTCTTGGCTATTGTGAATAGTGCTGCAATGAACATAGGGGTGCATGTATCTTTTTAGTGAAAGTTATGAATATATGCCCAGGAGTCAGATTGCTGGGTCATATGGTAGTTCTGTATGTAGTTTTCTGAGGTATTTCCATACTGTTTTCCATAGTGGTTATACCAATTTACATTCCCACTAAGAGTATAGCAGGGTTCCCTTTTCTCCACACCCTCTCCAGCATTTATTGTTTGTTTACTCGTTAATGCTGGCCACGCTAACTGGTGTGAGGTGGTACCTCATTGTAGTTTTGATTTCACTGGTCATTTGATAGGGATTGCATCGAATTTGTAGATGGCCTTAGGTAATATTTTCATTTTGACTGTATTTATTCTTCCAATCCAAGAACATGGTATAATTTTCCATCTATTTGTGTCTTTAATTTCTTTCACCAGTGTCTTATAGTTTTCATAGTACAGGTCTTTTGTGTCTTTAGGTAGGTTTATTCCTAGGTATTTTATTCTTTTCGATGCAATGGTAAATGGGATGGTTTCCCTAATTTCTCTTGCTGATTTTTCATTTGATATCTGTGTATTAATTTTACAATCTATATCTGTATAGTAATTCTGTATTCTGTGACTACCAATTCATTGGTGAGCTCTAGTAGTTTTCTGGTAGTGTCTAGGATTTTCTAGGTATATAATCATGTCATCTACAAATAGTGATAGTTCTACTTCTTCTTTTCCAATTGGGATACCTTACATTTCTTTTTCCCCTCTGTACACAATGTTTAGTTGAGACATTTAAAACTCTGTCTTTACAAGTGACTTCTCTGTTGTCTCTCAGTCTGATGTGGCTCAAGTTCTTAATATTTCTTTTACGATGTTCTGTAGCACATTCATGTGCCTAGAATGAATGAACTATCCTCCCTTAACTTCAAACTGTTTTTCTTTCTGTATTCATATAATCATAGATTAACCTAATGCAGTGGTATTTAACCTGATGTTTTTGATAGATTCATGGAACTCATGAAATAGAATGAATCCCTTTTAATCATAGGACGGGGTTAATGAGCTTCTTAAAGAAATCCATGATGCCAAATTGTTAGGAACATTTTTGTGTTACATAAATAAACCAGAAACATTGAACTATTTTACTGTACTTCATATTAATAAATCTCTATATTCCACCAAGTATCAGCATGTATGGATTAATATATGAATTCTCTGCTGTATTTATACCACCACAGCTTTAATTTAAATTATTGTTACTTCTCATTTGGATTTTTCCAGATGTCTTCTGATCAATCTCTTTATTTACTGCTCCTCCAGTCCTCTATTCTGCTGCTGAAGTGCTCTTTCTAAATTTTATATTTGACTATGTTGTTTCTGTACTCAAAATCCACTAATAGATCCCATTTAGCTTTGAGATGATTTTAAGTATCAGAAGCTCTGTGATGTCTGATATTGTCTTCTTTCACACTGTCAATTTAGAATATTTGCAATAATGAACTATAGGTAATAATGAGGATATATATTTCAGGTGAGTTATAGTAGGCAAAAAAGTAAAAGATGAAGTTACATTATTGGACTCTTCCTATCTCTCTAGCTTTATTTCTCACCTTTCATATTTATAAATTCTTTTATCCAGCACATTGAACTTAGTGAAGTTATTCAATTTGACCATATTTTTTCATTGACTTGAAATGTGTTGTTACCTCTGGCATGCCTTTTCCAAAACTTTTTATCTCTCTGACTTCTAATAGTTCTTTAAGTTCCAGGTATGCCTTATTTCCTTCTCTAGTTCTCAGAATTATTTTGGGTGCTCATTTATGTGCTCCAAGAGTATTCTATGCATACTTGTACCATTGCATTTATTACTATGATGTAATCATGAATTAATATTTTTTGTCCTTCGATAGACTTAACTGAACAGAATGGAGACCTTTTTATCTGCCATAATGTTAGCACTCAATACATTTTTGTTGACTGAATGAATGAAGGAATGAACTTTTCTTCTATCATTCATCAGCTCTGTGACCTTGGATAAAAAAATACACTAAATACACTCAGTGCTGTGTTATCTTTCTCAATGCTATTTTTCCTGTTAGTCATATAGGAATAATAATAATGTCTGCTTTAAAGAGCTATTTTAAAACAAATTAGATGATAGCAATCTATTATATCATGCCATTACTTTCTAATAATGCTCTAGAATTTGCAAGTGATTTGTACTACAAATTAGAATACATTCAAGATAATTAATTGGTATTATCACTCCTTCATATTCACATACTATCTAGAAGTGAGATATAGTCAAATGCTAGATATCTGTGAAATGCACACCAGAATGTGCATAGAAACATACATGGAAACCTCACCCATCTCATACATCATGGTGGGGAAAAATTGTGACTGCTTATCAGTTCTGTTACTGTGCATCTTAAAAGTACATTATTTTCTCCTCTCCTTTATAGCTATACTTCAATTTTCTGAAAAGCATGATTAGGAAGAAAATGTCTTAAATGATTATTAAGATTGTATAAATATTTATATGAGAGTATAGAGAGATATATATGACAAGCAACTGGAAATTGGTGTTTATAATGATGCCTTTCTTAACTCTTAAATAATATACTTTAAATTTCAACACCTTGACAAGGTAAGGAGATCCTACAAACTGTTCCAGTTACTTTTGAATATTTGATTTTCTTTAGAATTTAAAAAATCAGCTTCATAAATAATGAAGTTTCATCTTAAGTATAGAGACATAGGAGAAGACAGATAAAATGAAGGTGCTGAGTGAAGTACAACATGAGATAGGAATAGGATGAAGAACTTTGTGAGCTGATTGTAAAGCGTTAATACCTTTACATAGGCCTTGTGGAAGTATTTACATCATGAAAACTGACAAATGCTAAAATAAGGAATTCCCCTTCTCTCTCCAAAAGCCAATTTGCCAGCATCATGACTAGCAATTGGGAGAAAAGGAAGGCACATTCTGAAAAGGTATCCAAATAGCTTAAATGCTGATGAATCTGAAATCTAGCGAACTTTGCCAAATGGATACTCTTGGCTTTTCCTACCTATGGATTTTTTGGTAGAAGCTATATGAGCTTTAAAGTCAGGAGTCATTTGTCTGGTAATCATATCATAACTCAAACTAAATTGTGATTTTTATGCATATGCATGGAAAATAAAAACTATCATTTTTCTGAAGACTTACCTAAGGAAAGGGGAAAAAAAAGCACAACTGAATGATGTATCCTGACCTATGGTGCTAATAATTACTATTTTGTAAGAAAATCATCTTTTAAAGCACTTTTAGGTTCACAGCAAATTTGAATAGGGAGCATAGAGAGTTCCATGTACTCCTTGCTCCCACACAAGCACACACGCTCCCACTGTCAACATCCTGTACCAGAGCAGTACATTTGTTACAGCTGCTACATGTCATCATCACCCAAAGTTCACAGTTTCATTAGGGTTCATGACTGATGGTTATGTTCTTTGGATTTTGATACATGCATAATTACATATATTCCTCAATAAAGTAAACAAATATTTTCACTGTCCCCCAAATCCTCTACTTCACCTATTCATCTCTCCTTCCTCTCACTGATCTTTTTACTGTTTCTATACTTTGCTGTTGTAAGAATGTCATATAGTTGGAATAATAAAGCATGTGTTCCGTTTTCAGGATGGCTTCTTTCATTTAGTGATATGCATTTGTTTCCTCTGTATATTTTCATGGACTGATAGCTCATTTCTTTTTAGTGCTGAATAATATTCTGTTGTCTGGATGTACCACAATTTATTTATCCACTCACCTGCTGAAGGACATCTTGGTTGCTTCCAAATTTTGGCAATTATGAATAAAGTTGCTATAAAAATATTGGTTCCAGTTTTTGTGTGGACCTAAATTCTTAGTTCATTATAAGGAAACTCGAAGGACTGCAGTTGCTAGATTGCATGGTAAAACTATATTTACTTTCCTGAGAAGGAGCCAAGCTGTAATCCAGAGTGGATGCACCATTTTACATTCCCACCAGCAATGAATGTGAATTTCTGTTGCCCTACATTCTTGCCAGCATTTACTGTTGTCACTGTTCTGAACTTTTGGCATTCTAATAGGTATATAATGGTATTTCCTTTTTGTTTTCATTTATATTACCCTATTGACCTATGACATTAAGTGATTTTTCATATGCTTAATATCTGTAAATATTCTTTGGTGATGTATCTGGTCAGATCTTTTGCCCTTTTAAAAATCAGTGTATTTTTATTTTCTTATTGTTGAGTTTTAAGAGCCCTTTGCATATTTTGAATAACAGTACTTGATCATGTAGATCATTTTCTAATATTTTCCCCAGTATGTTTTCTCATGTCCTCAATCCCTGACATATTTTACATTGTTTTCATGAATTATATTTCTGTACTTATTACAGACAGAAAATATTCCAGATTATAATTTTAAAACAATATTGAATACCAGAGTTTTAAACAAGTATTACTTTGAACCATTGTTAATTGTTCTTTTCATAGGTCATAAAGTGATAAGAATTATTTGTGCTTGTGAATAAAATGTTCTAAGGTTTAGATTTTAAGATTTCTTAAATAGGTGACTTTTATATTTAGGTTTTATTGTTAAAGAAAATAATATGCTAAGGCTGGAGAATATTGACCTTTGAATTAGGCAGTTCTTTTCTGTACAGGGTTTCTTGTGCTTGTAGGATTAGCCACATTCCTGGCTTCTAGGCACTGTAAACCTCCCACTGAAAGTTGTGACAACCTAAAGATGTCTCCAGAAATTGCACAGTGTCTCTTGAGGGATAAAATCATTCCCAATGGAAACCATTGTTTCAAAGAAAACCTATTTTGATTATGGCTTATTTTAGAAAAGTATTCTTACCTATCACATACTCACAAGAACATACATAGATAATTTGAACTCTTTCAGATCTTAGACATTCTCAGTTTTTAGGAATAAACTGATTAAAGCATTTATCATCTCATCTTTAAATCAACAAGAGACTAAAGAGGTTGATAAATTTTGACAGTCATTTTTCCCACAATACACATTTTTTTCGGCATTTGAGATATTGTCAAATAAAATTGTAATATTTTTAAAGTATACAGTGATGATTTGATATATGTATCTATCAAATTTGAAAGACTCCCAACCATTGAGTTAACACATCCATCAGTGTATTATCAACCATAGTAACTATATTATACATTAGCTCCTCAGTCCTTACTTTTTTTTAAAAAAAATTATTATACTTGATTTACAATGTTCTTTCAATTTCTGCTCCACATCAAGGTGGCCAAGTCACATACATACATATACATTTTTTTCATACTGTCTTCCACCATGGTCTAACTGAAGAGATCAGACATGGTTTCCTGTGCTGTACAGTGGGACTCCATTTCCCATCCATTACAAATGTAATAGCATCTACTAATCCCAAACCCCCCATCCACCTCACTCCTGCCCCTGACCCCCTGGTAACCCAAGTCTGCCCTCAACATCTGTGATGTGTTTCTATTTTGTAAATAGGATCATTTGTACCATATTTAACTTCCACGTATAAGTGATATTGTGGTATTTGTCTTATTTCACTTAGTATGAGTACCTATAGTTGCACCCATGTTAGAGCTTACTATCTTATAATGGAAAATTTGTACCCCTTTTTTAGCCTCTATTTTGTCCGTTCCATAAGACTCTGGCAGCCACCACTCTACACTCTGTTTTTATGTGTTCATTTTTTAAATTTAAGATATCACATGTAAGTGATTCTCTATAGTATTTGTCTTTCCAAGTCTGGCTTATTTCTCTTAGCATAATGCCTTCCAGTTTCATCCATCTTGTCCCAAATGGCAAAGGATTTCCTTCCTTTAAGGCTGAATGATAATATTCCATTGTGCGTATGCACTGTATTTTCTTTATATCCATTCATCCATCCACAGACTCTGAGGTTGTTTGCATACTTTGACTGTTGTAAGTAATGCAGCACTGAACGTGTGAGTACAGATCTATTTTTGAGAAAGTGATTTTATTTCTTTTCAATGTATATAGAAAGTTGGAATGACTGGATCACCCAGCAGTTCTACTTTTAATTTCTTGAGAAACCCCCATACTGTTTTCCTTGTTGACATGACTAGTTTACATTCCCATCAACACTATGCAAAGCTTCCTTTTCTCCACTTCTTCACCAACATTTGTTCTCTTGTCTGCTTTATGAGAGCCATTCTGTAGGTGTGAAGTAATATCTCATTGTGGTTTAATTTACATTTTCTTGATGATTAGTGATGCTGGGCCGTTTGTATGTCCTATCTGAAAAAATAATTATTTTTTTTCAATTATCTTGTTTATTATTTTCCTATTGAGTTGTGTGTGTTCCTTATATTTTGGATATTAACTACTTATCAATATTTGCAAATTTGTGATCTGCAAATATTTTCTCCTCGCATTCCATAGGATTTCTTTGCTTTCCTTTGCTGGGCAAGAGCTTTTCAGTTTAATGTAGTCCCATTGGTTTATTCTCACTTTGGTTGCCAATAAAGAAATCATCACCAAGTGCACTGTCAAGGAGCTTCTTCCTAATGTTACCTTCTAGAAGTTTTATGGTTTCAGATTATATATTTAAGTCTTTGATATACATTTTGAGTTTATTTTTGTGTATGGTCTAAAGAGGATCTAATTTCATTCTTTTGCATGTGGATGTGCAGTTTTCCCAGCACCATTTATTAAAGAGATTATCCTTCCTCCATTTTTTATTCTTGGCTTCTTTGTTGTAAATTAGTTGACCATATATATGCATGGGTTTATTTCTGAGCTCTCTGTTCTGTTGATCTATGTGTCTTGTTTTTGCGCCAATATGCCTTTTTAATTGCTCCAGTTTATAATATATTTTGACATCAAGGAGTGTGCTGCCTCCCATTTTGCTTTTCTAACTCGAAATTGATTTGGCTATTTGGAATCATCTGTGGTTTCATACATATAATAGGATTCTTTTTTGTTTCTATGGAAAAATACATTGGAATTGAATTTTGATAGGGATTTCATTTAATTTGTAGATTGCTCTGGTTAGTATGGACAATTTAACAATATAAATTCTTCCGATACGGGAACATGGAATATCTTTACCTTTTTTATCTTCAATTTCTTTCATCAGTGTTTTTTAGTTTTCAGTGTATATTTACATTATATACCATATATATATATGTACACACACACACACACACACACCATCTGTATATGTTTTTACCTTATATATTAAATTTTTCCTAAGGCATTTTATTGTTGATACTATTGTAAATGAAATCATTTTCATTTCTCTTTCCAGCTTTTCACTGTTGAGTATGATATTTGCTGTGTCCTTATTATATTGGTGTAATTTCCTGTATTTCTAGTTTGTTGAGGTTGTTTTTTTAATTTTTGGATTATGAAGTAGTGTTTAATTTTGTCAAATGCCTTTTTTGCATCTAATGAGATGATTATACATTTTTTATCCCTTACTTTGACAATGTAGTATACCACTTTTATTGAACTGTGTATGTTAAACCATCCTTGAATCTCAGGAATAAATGCTACTTGATCATGGTGTATCACCCTTTTAATATTCTTCTGATTTTGTTTACTAGTATTTTGTTGAGAATTTTTACATAAGTGTTCATCAGGAATATTAACCTATAATTTTCCTTTCTCATAGTATACTTTTCAGGCTTTGATATCAAAGTAATGGTGGCCTTGCAAAATGAGCTTGCAGGTGTTCCTTACTCTTCTTCTTGAAACAGTTTGAGTAGATTTGTATTAATTCTTCTTTAAATGTTTGGCATAATGTACCCATAAAGCCATCCCATGGCCCTGGAGTTTTCTTTGTTGGGAGGTTATGGATAACTAATTCAAAATCTTCTATTAGTAACTGTTCAGATTTTCTCCATATTGGACCATATGTATGTCCTGGAGTGGTGTTCCAATGCCTAATTGAAAACTGCTTCTTTATTTTCTATATTCCTATAGAACTTGGAATGTACCCCCTGTTAGGTATCAGCACTGGGTAATTTTGGATCCCAGACAGTCATCAATTCTGGGGTTTTAGATGTGTAAACATAATCCTTCCAGAGGGGTACTGGTAGCCTGTCCTTATTGTTGGAGTGAGCCGGAAAAAAGCAGAGATAGTGCCCGTCAATTCTTTTGGACTCTGGGGAGGATCTCATCAGCACCTAGATGGCATGCTAATTAGAAGCCAAGCCCTTAGGCTACAGCTTATAAGGTATACATCAAAGTACTGCTAGAGATGGGTGTTTATGTCTGCTCTAGGTGTGCTGAGCACTGCGTGAATAGCGGTATCGAGTGCTCTTGTCCCCATTTACAATTGCTTCTTTGCTATACAGTTTTACCTCAGAGGTACTGCAGGTTCAGTCCAGACCAAAGCGATACAATGAATATCACAGTAAAGCAAGTAACACATTTTTTTTTTTTTGGTTTCCCAGTGCATATAAAAGTCATGTTTATACTATATTGTAATCTATTCAATGTACTATATAGCATTGTCTAAAAAAATAGTGTAAAAATACTTCATTGCTAAAATAACTAACTGTTGTCAGACAATGCAAGGTTGCCACACCTTCAATTAAAAAAAATACAGTATTTATGAAGCACAATAAAGTACAATAAACCAAACCTAGTTCTATGGACTTTCAGATCTGGGTGTTTTGATGGCTCACCCTTTGTCAGGGAACCTTAAAATTTGGAACACTAGATCTGTGGTCTAAACAGTTTACTCTTCAAATAAATCTGGGAGTTTGGGGTTCCCTTCCAATTCTGTGGTGCTGGGCTGGGAGTGGAGTGCGGCTTTTAGTGAGGGTGTATCTCAGCCTTTCCTGCCCATTTTTATGTGGGTATTTTCTCATTTTCCTTCTGTATAGGTGTTTTTTTTTTTTCTAGTTTTTGGATCTTTTTCAGAGGAAATTTCTTCCAGGTATACCTATACAGTCAATTGTCTATGGGAGGCGGAAAATTCAGGAGCCTCCTGTATGGCTATGTTGGTCCAGAGTCCCACAGTTCTGATAGTAAATGCTTGACTCTCATAATGGAGAATATTCTATTCCTTACCTGGCCTGCTTCCTAACTAGTATTTCTGAGTTGATTTTTCCATCAGTCTCGAGGAAGAAATCAATACAACTAAAATGAAATAAAAACTTTTCACCTTTTTAAACCCCAACACTACAAGAATTTATTCTTAATGACAATCTAAATTTTTCTCTTATTTATCATACTATTTGACACATATTAAAAAAAATACATGGCATTGTTTCCTCATGGTTAGGAGCCCATACACTGTCATGGTTATTTCAAACTACATATAGGTATTAACAATGAGATTTGGGAGTTTTAACTATTTCTTAAAACTATGTAATTGCAAAATCTTTCAGAGATAAGGACACAAATGCTTTGTGGCCATTCCTTTCAGTCCAGCTAAGCCTTAATTTTCTTAAATTCCCTTTACCAAACACAAAAAGAAAATGAGAGATAGGAGAATAATTTAAATGTTCCTGTGGTATTTGTAGAATGGCAGTGCTGTGCATCCTTATTTCACTGCAGACAACAATCCCGTATACCAAGAGGATAATTTTGTTTCTCAGTAGACTCCATCAGATAAATTTTTATTGGTTTAAATAATTCAGCAGCTTGTTATAGTGAAACCACTTCACACTAAGCATTTCCTTGCTCTGTCTTAAGTGCACACAGAGATATTCCACTGAATACTACTAATTTCTGATGCAAACTGGGGGTTTCTCAGTTTATGATGAGTTGTAGCTCTTTAAGGAACTGAGCCCATTGCTAAGGGACTTGGTTAAATATTTGCCAGAGAAAAGAAAAGCTAAGCAGTGTGAAGAGTAAAGGAACAAAGAAGATAATAGAGCTTTGCTGGTCATTATGTTGATCTGAGAGCTTTCGTAGTCACAGCACATCTGGAGGTTAGTTTTCAAGTTGGTCTTTCAGAGATCATGAAGGAGATTAAAATTTATATAGGGCAAATTTATAATTATCAATAAAATTTAAGGGGCAGTAACAAGTTTCTGTATTTAGTAGCTCTGTTTTTTAATCACCTATAGAATAGAAGATAAAATTATGGAAAATGTAAACTTTTTTATCTTTGAGATGTAAAGGACAGTTTATTTTAAATATGGAAAAAAATGTTTTTGTGGCACTTGTATAGAGTTCTTCTTGATTCAGCAGCTTAACTCTGTAAATCTTTTCTGATAACTTTTTCTTTGAGGCGGAAGACCACTCTCCTATTGGCACTTTGTCCTGGGCTTGGGGTGCTCTCAGTCATTGTAGCAACATTCAGGCACCGATTCTGGAGGATCCGTTGCCAATATCCCCACAAGCCTGCCTCCTACACACTTTCTTCACCATTTTTAATTTATAACAGGCCTCATACTGATTTTTGGTATTAGTAATTTGTGTCTTGTTTAATATTTTTGTACTTCTCTAGTATCAAAGGGATGGATTCCCAAGGGGGATATTTCAGCAAATTCAAATGTAGCTTATAAATATTTTATTCAACTCGTGATTTAATGTGATACCTGGCTTACAGCTCTTGATGCCAGCTTCCTCAGCTTCCCATTAGAATATGTAAGAGAGAAGAGATTGCCTTTCCCAACCCTAAAGCTGACAGTTTACCTAAAGCTAAAATCTGGGAGAAATATAAAATACATAGAAAGGAGACGAAATCAGATTCAGAAAAGCATGTCCAGACCCGCTGAGAAAAGAGACATCAGAATCTTCCTTTAGTCCCTATATCCTGATTCAATCTTTATCGGCCAGAACATTGGACGGCTATACCTGTGCCCCTCAGGAACCAATTCAGTTCCTGAAGCAGTCTGATTAGTATAGCCCTCTCTGCCCAGCACTTATTTTTAATTGCATTAGCAATAGCAAAAATTTATTTTCATCTGTGAATTCACAGCATACTCTAAAGGGAAAAGTTTCACTTGGATTCTATTCAGTTGCACTCTCCTACCTAAAACAATCCCTGTTGCTAATTTGGTATGTCATTACAGATCATTTTTCTATGTATTTGCATATACATGAATATATGTACATATGTAAACACATGAAGGTATGTTTTTGTTATGTGTACACACACATATACACATCATTCTTTGTTGTCATAAATAAAACTTGTATGTATTAGTGTCTTTCTCTTTGCAGTTTTTTTATTAGTAAAGATGTGTATGTGTGTGTCTTGCAGAATCATTTTTCCAATAGAAAAGAACTTCTGCATAGTAGTCTATAATATTGATGCCCCATGGTTTCATTATCCTCGTCTTTGTTTATATAAAGACTTTAAGGGGTTACTATATTTTTAAAATTACAATTAAATTAAGGGGCCTAAGTCATGTGTTGGATCATATGCATGAATATTTCCCTGGGAAATATATCTATAAACTGCTTTATCAGTCTACCTTCACACAGAAATGGATTATAGTATCCATTTTTCTATGTATTTGCCAAAATAGAATTTTATGTTTTCTCAACTTTTACCAATCTAAAAGCAATAATCCCCTGAATTAATTGCTTTGTTTATTTCTAATGAAGTTCAGCATCTTGCCGTTAGTATTTCTTTTTTTGCAATAGCCTGATGTATTCTTTGCCTATTCTTTTATTGAATTATTTGCCTTTTTCTTATTGTTTTATTAGGATGATTTTTCTGTTCTGCTAGTTATTTTTTATACCAATAAGAAAGTAATTCTCAGGAGAAAACTTAATGGGTGGTGGGTATGGGGTGAGAATTAACAGTGGCACATTATGCTCTGGAAGTTTTAGCTTCACATGTAAAACAACACAAGTGGAGGTTCAGAAGAACCACGGTACTGATGGGGCTGGGAGTTGAAATGTTTTATGAGCTACCTTTTCAGTGTATGAGAAAATCAAACAAGAGTGAGAAAGTAGATTAACCAGGTAAAACATATTCATACATGAAAACTGAATAAAAAACTGCATTTATATAATTTCCCTCTGGCCATTAAACTGAGTGGGAAAGTCAGCTTTCACAAGGTGATGAAATTAGAGGGCAAACCATCTTATTTACAGATTGATAAAAATTGTGAGGGACAGAGTAAAAAAACTACAATATCCCAATAGGAATACCAATAAGGACTTAAGTTTTCAAATCTAAAATTGGATTTAATGCGATTAATATATTAGAGACTACCATTAGCTATATCATAATAAAATTAATGTCAGTCATACAGAGGGAAAAGCAAATTTTTAAAAGTTTTCAGTTTTAATGGCAATGTAGAGAATTGCGATAAAGGAGGTAATGTTTAAGTAGCACTGCATTAATGATTGTGGTGGTGGTGAAATGACAGAAGAGCTATATTGCAAATAAATATACTCAAAAGAATCAATTTCCCTCTTGATAACAAGAATAGAGATTCTCAAACATTAGCATTTATCAGTCACATTAGCGTTAATAAAGAACACAGACACATAGGCTCATTGAAATAGGATGGAGGCTGGATCTTTGCAGTTTCACCAATTTTCTCAGGTGATCTGAACACATACCAAGCTTTAAAAACAATTGAATTAAGGAGCTATAGTATTTTTGTTTTATTTTGTTTTTCAGAATTTTCTAAGATCTTTTATTGTATGAACACACAAGTTAGTCAGTATTCTCAAAGGAATTTGTAGGTCCTTATCTGGGCTATGGCTGAGTTTCCTGGCCCTTTTTTCTTTTTTTTTTATTAAAGTATAGTTGATTTACAATGTCATGCTGATTTCTGCTATACAGCAAAGTGACTCAGTTATTTATATATATACATATGTATGTTTATATGTGTGTTCTTTTTTTAAATATTATTTTCCATCATGGTCTATCCCAGGGGATTGGATATAGTTCCCTATGCTATAGAGTAGAACCTTGCTTGTTTATCCATTCTAAATGTAATAGTTTACATCTATGAGCCCAAATCATTTGAAAATGTTAAGGGAATGTGGCCTGGACTCCTGCTATCTAAATTTTCCACTCATATCATTTAACCCATGAATTTTACAATGCAATTAATATTTTGGAATCCAGAGAGACCCCGCAAAATATACTTGTGTAGCTTTGGGTTTCTGTAAAAATAGCAAAAGTTGGCGTGAGCCATACCCTTACCTATAGCTAATCACATCCTCAGGAAAAGAATTTTTTGCTGGATGTTCACCTTATTTTCAGGAAAGATACTTTTCCAATTTATTTATTATGTGGATGTTGTAATAAATTGACATCACAGATGCTAAAGCTGGCATCTGTTAAAATAGTGAATGTTGTAGATTACAGTTTTAAATACTTTTTACATAAATATCAATGGGGAGAGTGTTAAAAATTCAAATTTCAAGATTTCATTGTCAAAATTCTCATTTAGTAGTCTAGATGGGGAACTCCAGAATCTGCATGTAAAAGAAAAAAAAATCCATAGATGATTTTCAACAGAATCCCCTGTAAATCAGGAGCTTCAGAAACCAGAGTTTCAGAAACAGTTCCTCAATAAAAGTAAACACTCCAAGATGATAACAAAAAAGTAATGTCAGTGACTTGCTGTAAAGTTACTTTTAAGAACCGAATTAGTAATTCTAAGCATCAATTCAAGGAAGATTTTAACATATGTAACAGAATACCAAGCAAGAAAAGAAAATATTAAGATTCAGTTTTAGAACATCTAGGTTTTCTTTTTCTTTTTCTTTCTTTCTTTTTTTTTTTTTGGTCTTTTGTCATTTTAGGCCCACAACCATGCATGGCCTGTGGAGCTTCCCAGACTAGGGATCTAATCAGAGCTACAGCTGCCAGCCTGTGCCACAGCCACAGCAACATGGGATCTGAGCTGCATCTGCAACCTACACCACAGCTCAGGGCAACACCGGATCCTTAACCCACTGAGCGAGGCCAGGGATTGAACCTGCAACCTCATAGTTCCTAGTCGGATTCATTTCCGCTGAGCCATGACGGGAACTCCTAGTATTTTTTTTTTAATAGAAACTCTAGCTCTACACTGCCTAGTATGATAAGTAATAACCACATGCAACTATTTCAATTGAACTTAGTTCACTGAATAAAATTAAAAATTAGATGCTAGTAGCACTAATCTGCCATATTTTAACCGCCACTTGTTTGGTGGTAATTTTATAGGAGCATTTACATTACCACAAATCTGTTGGACAGCATTGCAGAAAAAGAAAGGAATAATTAAATCTGAACAAATAATTTTTAAAAATTCTGAATGGAAGATAGTTTGAGAGTTTCATATCTAAGAAGTCTTACTGATGGCTCTGATTACTTTAGCAAGATCTACTCTAAATATAGGCAGGCTGTTTTTTTTTTTAACTAGCATTGTTTCTTTTGAAAAAGGGATGAATATTAAAAACAAAAGAAACTCATATTTATCATTAATAAATATGAGATAAATGTTGTGGTCTGTGTGCAGGTTGGAAAAGAATTTCCAGATGCAGAGCAGGGTGAAGAAAAAGATGAGTTTACTAAGACAAGAAACGCTACTAGCACGGTGGGCTGACTTCCTGATGATCAGGGAGAACTGACCCTGAGGACGAGTTCTTAATCTATTTTTATAGCCCAGGAGCAAAGGAGAGAGTGGTGATCTTACAGTACATTTGCTGATTAGTTGGGGGTGCATACTTTCCTATAGGGTTGGGGGAGAGGAATTTGACAAATATCTTTCCTTATATGGGGCAGGAGCCAGGTAGGCACATTGCTCAGTGAGGCTCAAGAACTTTGTAACAATTGGAATGAGATGGAAGGGGTGACAAGGGTCTGGTAATTTTTATCCCAGCAACACTGACAACCTGAGACTCTGAGTTTATCTCGTTGGAGAAGCCTTTGGGTCTCACAATTAATTTTGTGATTGTGTATTATTCATCTTGTAATTATGAAGTAATGAACTGAAGACAACAAGCCACAGTAGAATTTGCCCCTTTGCATTATTTTATAGTGTTATGCCTATCATAAATTTGTTTTTCCCATCATAGCAAACTCTGATCAATTTTTAAGAAAGCTTTTACTAAATATATTCCATTGAGAAAAATAAAGAAGTCAAAGTACAAAAATCTCTGAATTTTAACAAAAAGAACTTATTCATCACTACCTGGATCAAGAAACAGAAGCATATCAGCAACATGAAATTCATTCTCATCCACTTTTTTAGTCACTAGCACTGGGAAAAGGGTCACCACTAATTTCACTTTTGACACCATTAGTTTTGGCTGTTTTGTAATTTTAGGTAAACGTGGTAATTGTTTTCTTTTGTTTAATATTATGATTTTGAGATTCCTCATGGCATTGCTTGTAGTAGTAGTTTATATATTCTCATTGCTTTATAATATTCTATTGCATAAATATTTTTACTAGCCAAATATGATGACTCTCACTATAAAACATCTTTGCTTTAAATAGCTAATTGTCTATCGAAGAAATTGAGAGCAGAAAAATAAAAGCAAATATAAGCTTCCATAATTATTTGTTATTTACTCTGGTATACTTAATTCCTTTCTGTACATCTGAATTTGCATCTGGCATTCTTTTCCTTTAGTCTTAAGAAAGTATGTGATAGTGTACATCTGCTGTAAATGGATTATATCAGTTTTACATACTTGCAAAGCTCTGTATTTTGCCTTCATTTTTGAAGGATATTTTTGTTGGCTATAAAATTCTCTGCAGAAATATCTTGTTTTCATTTCAGCACTGTAAATATTACCTGCTTGCCTTAGGGCATGCATTGTTTCTTAAGAGAAGTTAGTCTTTTATTCACTTGTTTGCCTGTATATTCTATGATGTCTTTCTCTAATTGTTTTTATAATTTTTTTTAATCTTTTTTTTTCCTTTTTAGGGCCACACCTGCAGCATATGGAGGTTCCTAGGCTAGGGATTGAATTGGAACTGTAGCTGCTGGCCTATACCACAAACACAGCAACATGTGACCCAAGCCACATCAGCGACCTACAGCACACATAGCTCATGGCAATGCCAGATCCTTAGCCCACTGAGCAAGGCCGAGGATGGAACCGGCATCCTCTTGGATGCTAGCCAGATTCGTTTCTGCAGCGCCATGATGGGAACTCCTGTCTTTTCTGTTCAGTGCTCGAATGGCATGTGTGTATGATTCTTCGTTCTTGGGATTTACTTCTTGAATCTACAAATTGTTTCTCCCAGCTTTGGGACCAAATTGTGTTTTGTCAGATATTTCTTTTTTTCTAATTCTTCTCCTTCTGAAACAGAGTAGCATTTGTTAAAACTTTTCACTCTACTGCTCATGGAGTTTTTACATTTTCTGAGTGTTCTGACTTAGTATCTTTGCTCCAGTTTAAATTTTTTATTGATCTATTTTCTAGTTGTGTAATTCACTCATAAATATACCTAATCATTTTCTAATTTTATGTTTTCTAAGTACATAATACCCATATTGTGTTCCTGTCAATATTTTATTTTCTTTCATTTATAATGATTTTTATTTTTTCCATTATAACTGGTTTACAGTATTCTGTCAATTTTCTACTATGCAGCAAGGTGACCCAGTTATACATACATGTATACATTCTTTTTTCTCACAAAATCATGCTCCATCATAAGTGACTAGACATAGTTCCCAGTGCTATACAGCAGGATCTCATTGCTTAGCCATTCCAAAGGTGATAGTTTACATCTCTTAACCCCAAATTCCCAATTCATCCCACTCCCTCCCCCAATCCATTGGCAACAAGTCAGTTCTCCATGTCCATGATTTGCTTTTCTATGGAAAGGTTCATTTGTGCCATATATTAGATTCCAGATATGTGTTATCATGATATTTGTCTTTCTCTTTCTTAATTCCTTCACTTAGTGTGAGAGTCTCTAGTTCCATCCATGTTACTGCAAATGACATTATTTTCATCATTTTTATGGCTGAGTAGTATTCTAGTGGTATATATATAAACCACATCTTCCTAATCCAATCTTCTGTCCATGAACCTTTGGGTTGTTTCCATGTCTTAGCTATTGTGAATACTGCTGCAATGAAAATGCAGGGGCATGTGTCTTTTTCAAGGAAAGTTTTGTCTGGATATATGCCCAAGAGTGGGATTGCTCAGTCATATGGTAGTTCTATTTATAGTTTTCTAAGGCATCTCCATACTGTTTTCCATAGTGTTTGTACCAATTTACCTTCCCACCAACAGTGAAGGAGGATTCCCTTTTCTCCACACCCTCTTCAGCAATTGTTATCTGTGGACTTATTAATGATGTGCATTCTGACTGGTGTGAGGTGGTACCTCATGGTCGTTCTGATTTGCATTTTTCTAGTAATCAGTAATGTTGAACATTTTTTCATATGCTTTTTGGCCATCTGTGTATCTTCTCTGGAAAAATGTCTATTCAGGTCTTTTGCCCATTTTTCAATTGGCTTTTTGGCTTTTTTGCTCTTGATGTATAAGGTGTTTGTATATTTTAGAGATTAAACCCTTGGCAGTTACATTGTTTTAAACTATTTTCTCCCATTCTGTAAGTTTTTTGTTTTTATTTTGGTTTGCTTTGCCATTCAAAAACTTATCACTTTGATCAGGTCCCGTTGGTTTATTTTTGCTTTTATTTATGTTGCTTTGCAAAACTGACCTGAGAAAACATTTGTAAGGTTGCTATCAGAGAATGTTTGGCCTGTGTTCTCTTCTAGGAGTTTGATGATGTCTTGTCTTATGTTTAAGTGTTTAAGCCATTTTGAGTTTATTTTTGAGCAGGGCATGAGGGTGTGTTCCAGTTTCATTGATTTACATGAGGTTGTCCAGTTTCCCTAGCCACACTTGCCGAAAAGACTGTCTTTTTCACATTTTATATTCTTGCCTCCTTTGTCAAAGACTAAATGGCCATAGCTGTCTGTGTTTTATTTCTGGGTTCTCTATTCTGTTCCATTGGTCTGTATGTCTGTTTTGGTACCAGTACCATACCCTCTTGATTACTGTGGCTTTGTAATATTGCCTGAAGTCTGGAGAGTAATACCTCCTGCTTGGTTTTTGTTTCTCAGGATTGCTTTAGCAATTCAGGGTCTTTTGTGGTTCCATAAAAATTTTTGGATTTTTTGTTTTAGTTCTGTGAAAAATGTCATGTGTAATTTGATAGGGCTTGCATTGAATCTATAGATTGCTTTGGGTAGTATGGCCATTTTTATGATATTAATTTTTCTAACCCAGGGGCATTCATGGAATATCTTTCCATTACTTTGAATCCTCTTTAATTTCTTTGATTAATGTTTTATAGTTCTCAGCATATAAGTCTTTCACCTCCTTGGTCAGGTTTATTCCCAGGTATTTGATTTTTTTTGGAGTGCACTTTTAAAAGGTATTGTATTTTCGTATTCCTTTTCAGATATTTCATTGTTAGTATATAGAAATGCTACTGATTTTTAAATGTTAATCTTATATCCTGCTATTTTGCTGAATTTGTTTATCAGTTTGAGTAGTTTAGGGGTTGAGAAAACCTTAGGGTTTTCTATATATACTATCATGTCATCTGCATAGAGTGACAACTTTACCACTTCTCTTCCCATTTGGATAGCTTTAATTTCTTTTGTTTGTGTGATTGCTGTGCTTAGGACTTCCAGTAACAGTGGTGAGAGTGGACATCCTTGTCTTGTTCCAGATTTTAGTGGGAAGGCTTTCAGCATTTCTTCATTGACTATTGTATTTGCTCTGGGTTTGTTGTAAATGGCTTTTAATATGTTAAGTTATGCTCTCTCTGTACCCACTTTGCTAAGAGTTTTTATCATGAATTGATGTTGGAATTTGTCAAATGCTTTTTCTGCATCTATTGGGATGATCATGTGGTTTTTGACTTTTCTTTTGTTAATGTAGTATATGACATTGATTGACTTGCATATGTTGAACCATCCTTGTGCACCTGGAATGAATCCCTCCTGGTTGTGGTGTATGATCTTTTTTATATGTTATTGGATTTTATTTTCTTGATAATTTTTGCATCTATATTCATCAAAGATATTGGGCTATGGTTTTTTTTTGGTGGTATCTTTGTCTGGTTTTGGTATTAGGATGATGGTGCTGTCATAGAATATCTTTGGGAGTGTTTGTTCTTCAACTTTTTGGAATAGTTTAAGGAGGCCACACCCACCTCTGGAGTCAGAGATAACTGTGATGGTTTTCTCCTCACCACCTGTAGACCATGCAAGAAGCACCCTGTCTCACTTAGCCCATGTAGAAGGTGCTGCACCAGCTCCTAGTTGTAGGGTCTTGGGAGAGGACAGAGCACTTGGCACTGGTAACTGCAGGGTGGGTATGTCCCCAGGAGGGTAAGGGCAACACGTATGATGCTTGGTTGCAGTGCCCTCTTTTTTTTTTTTGGCCAACCTCTGAGATGACTGGGGCTGCAGATGGAGCCCCCTCACAGACCCCAAGTGGTGGCAGGCCATGTCTCTCTCTGGCCTCCAAGAAGACCACTGAGGTCCGTCCCAGCCACTGCCTGTAGGTCACACAAGAGGCACCACATCGCACTTAGCCCTGCGCTGACCTCGGACCACACGAGAGGTTCCTGGCCACCCATAGCCGGCACGGGAAGCACCTGTTCTCCCGTAGCCAGAGCAAGTGTCTTCTCGCCACCAGTAGCCTGCTCCATAGGCACCCTGTCCTCTGAGAGCCAGAGCGCACATGCGCAGGGAGACTCCTATTGGTCGTCTGCCCCTCCTCCACTCACCCTCCCCAGCAATGGCACCTTGCTTCTCCTGTGGGCCCAGATCTTCTCCCCAGTTCCCTCTGCCACGGTGTTCCACTCCCCATCCCATAGCACACTGGTCCTTAGCCCCTCAGACTGTCCCCACATAGGCAATCCCAGTCCTCTCCTTGGGACTGACCTCTGGAGGCTATGTCTCAGCGCCCAGCCCCTGTCCAAGCACCTCAGGCTATGGTGTCTGGGGCAGTGGTGCAGATGATCTGTGCAGCTCTCACTCTACTTTGTCCTCAGTGTAGCTGCTGTGCTTTTCTCAGTGACTTTGAGGTCCCTCCACCTGGGCTGATCTCCTGGGAGCTTATGTGGCTTCCCAGGATGTGGGTTCCTTTGCTCCTTCACAGCTCCCACTTAGGAGTGCTAGTCCTGTCCTGATTGCTTTTCTCTCTTTTTCCTCTGTTCTACCCAGTTATGTCAAGGGTTCACTGGGACTTTTTCCTCTGGCATGTCCTAAACCAAAATTTCAGTTACTATTTCTTTTTCCCAGAGTATGTCAGCTTTGTTTTCATCCATCCCTCCTATTCTTTATGGCTTTAGAATTCTACAGAAGTCTCTAGGAGAAAAAATGTCAATGAGTTTGAGACCCTCGTATCTCTAATTTTATCATCATTCCCATTAGAATGTCAGCATTAATCTGTCTCTGTGCTCCACAAGTTACCTACTCATTCATCAAAGCCTGGTTTCTCAGCCTTTTTTGCTCAGAATTTGCAAATACCTCCAAAAAACAATTAAAAACTACAAGCTTATCTTTCATATTTCTTCACCATCCAGAGTCTTGTTCTCTGTAGTCCTCATTGCATCTCTGCCTTTAAGCAAAGTATTTTGTATTTTAACATGCAATAACCCAGAAAAATGTGATTGACAGTTATTAACTCCAAGGAGAATAAAATTGAGGAGACACTCAAGCTGAATGAAAAAGAAAGAATGAATCCAAAAACAGTATGCTGACAATATTAATGAGCAGTAAAACTATCACAGCATAAAATGTATACAGTGTTTTAATAATATACACATAAAGGTAAAAGACAGGTAAGAGATCGTTTTTAAAATCAAAGGCACATTAAGAAATTTTTTCGTAGTATGAAAACACAATTTTATAATATATAAAGATGTAGAAGTCAAGGAAAAGGTATAAGTTAGGTGAAATTGTGCTTGAAGTATTGTTTGTTTTCTGAAAGGAAAAAGAAAAGCTTAAATGTGTTGATTGTTCACAGTGATAGAGATAAAGGCATTGTGGATTAAAATTAAAAGTAAGACAAATATGTTATTACCACTTCCTCTTCCTCTTATTCCTATTATTATTGTTATTATTATTATTATTATTATTATTATTATTATTATTATTATTAAGGTTTCTTCTGGAGATTTTTGTTTAACCTAATAGGAAAAAAAAGCAATTTTCTCTAATGGTAGGAAAAATAATATATTTAATTATTTTATTGGTATATTATTTTTTCTTACTAAGATTCAACTGCAAAGTTATTAGAAATGATAATAAAAGATCACTATAAACAGACAAAAGATTTTTTAAAAACATGTAGACATACCAATAGCGTTACAATATATGAGAAATAAATCAACACTATTTTTTTTTTGTCTTTTTGCCTTTTTTATGTAGAGCCGCACCCGCGGCATATGGAGGTTCCCAGGCTAGGGGTCTAACAGGAGTTGTAGCTGCTGGCCTTTGCCACAGCCACAGCAATGCAGGATCCGAGCTACGTCTGCAACCTACACCACGGCTCACGGCAACGCCGGATCCTTAACCCACTGAGCAAGGCCAGGGATCGAACCCGCAACCTCATTGTTAGTCGGATTCGTTAACCACTGAGCCGGGAAAGGAACTCCAATCAACACTATTAATTGGAGGAAAATGCTAAGTATTTTAGAAAGAAAAAATTACAAATAAATATTACAATAAATAGAACCATTATATAATTTTATTGTATAAATTAAAGTATTTGCAGTAAACACAGATAAATGGAGATACTACTTTACTGAAAAAATTATATGAAGTCAGTATTGTGGACAAACATTAGGTTTGTGATTTATTTATCCATATGGTCAATTCAATTTAAGGATTTGTTATATAATTTGACATATTGATTTAAAGTTTATCTGATTTCTCAAGAATATCCAACGCATGGAAAATAAATCCTAATTAGGGAAATCTAACTAGAATGAAATATCAATAAAGCTATGAGTTAAAAATAAATTTAAAAAACAAACACACAATAAAATACAAAAAACAGAGTTTTAATAAAACAATACAATGTGAAAATGAAACAGACCAAAAAAAGAAAATTCGGTGTTTGAGATAGATGGCATTTTGAATTATGTGAGGAATGTTGGCATTTCCCAAAATGTCATTTATAGAACACCGAAGGTAAACAAGATTATTTGATATGGTGCAGAGGAGAATATTATTTAAAAACCGTTTGTTATTTTAAATAATATATAAGAAATTTATGAAAAATTTCCTTAACTCACCTATCCTCCCCAAAAAATGAACGTTAAATTTACAAGAATTTATTAAGAACTGAGTTAAAGCTAAAGAAAACATTACAGTTACTGTGCTGATGATATATATATATGTTAAAATGAATATATGAAGTTTTAGAATAATTGCAATACTTATTAAAAGATGCTTTGATGAAGAGCTCTCCATTTGGAGAAATGGTAAGTTAGGTACATAATTCAGAATTTATATCAATTACGTTTCAGAAGCAAGAAATTTCAAAAAATATTCATAATATACTATAAGCTAACAAAAACTATATGAGATTCTTATAATCTTGGGAAAATGCAGTATTTCAAACAGAACTGAAACTCATGAGCCATAAGAAAAATATTGCCAGATTTTACAGCAAACACACACACATACATACATACATACATACATAATTTATTTATTTATTTATTTACTTATTTATTTATAGTCTTTTTTGTCTTGTTAGGGCCACACCTGCAGCATATGGAGGTTCCTAGGCTAAGGGTCCAATCAGAGCTTTAGCTGCCAGCCTACGCCAGAGCCACACACAGCAACATGGGATCCAAGCCGCATCTGCTACCTACATCACAGCTCATGGCAATGCCAGATCCTTAACTCACTGAGCGAGGCCAGAGATCAAACCTGTGTCCTCATGCATGCTAGTTGGGTTTGTTAACCACTGAGCCATGTTGGGAATGCCACAGAGCAAACATTTAAATAAATAATCTGAGAAAAAATATCGTAAGCATAGTCAAAAGAAAATATAAAACTAGGATAAAACAATTGCCACACCACATGTAAACAGAAGAATAATTAATTGTGTTATATGAAGAGTTCTACAAGTGAAAAAATAATTAAAAGAATGTCAGTATGGACAAGGGCTATGAAGAGGTTGTTCACACAAAAAATACAAGTGAAAACAAGCATACAAAAGATATTCTGCCAAACAAACAATAGAAAATGCAAATCAAAGTAATAAGGTACTCTTTCACTAACAATATGAGTAAACATTCACAAAATACAGTTTAAGAATGGTATGGAAACAGGTATTTTAGTGCAATATTGATAAGATAGATTATTGTATGCAGAGCAAAAAGTCTCAAAATTCATATATGAGATTGCTTTTGGAAGCTGGAATGGGTGTACAAACCCAGGGATTTAACTTTTTACTTCATGTATTCTGCTTAATGGTACTTTTTAAAATGAGAATTTGTTTTTCACAATTAAATATTTTAAGTCTGACAAATGAGCTTAAGAAAAAAATGGGTAATAACACGAACAGACTACTCACAAAAATTAAACTTGGTAATGAATATGTAATAAGGAACTAAACTTCACTGAAGATCAGTTGAAAGCAAATTAATACAGTTGAATATAATTTTCAAGTACCAGTTTATCAAAGACCTGCCAAATCAGAAATTTGTAATATTGCTATCTTGGTGGGAACAAAGTAATTTCACTAAAATAAAATGTTAAACTCAGGCTTGATTTCAAGAAGGCAACTGGCAAAATGCATAAAAATTAAATTTATGATACTGATATTTAGGCTACATTTTACACATACCAAAGAGTGAAAGGAAAATACTGAGATGTTTAGTGTATCATTTTTGTTTGCTTGTTTTTGGATTATCATGTATTGACATAAAAATTAAATGACAAATTTCACAATTTATCCATTTTGAAATGTACAATTAAATGGGATTTAGTATATTCAAAGTACACAATCACTACTATTTAATTCCAAATATTGCAGTCACCCCCAAAAGAAGACTCATATCAGTTAGTACTCAATCTGAGCTACTAATCTACTTAATATGCTTATGGACAGATATTTTGCCTATTTTGTTTTCATAAAAATGGAGTCATATAATATGTGACCTTTTTGTCTGGCTTCTTTTCTTTACATGTTTTCAACTTCTTTTCATCCTGTAGCATGTATCAAAGCTTCATTCTTTTTTATGGCTGAATAATATTATAATATATGAACACAGTACATTTTTTAATTCATTCTTCAATTGGTGAATATTTGGGTTGATTCTAGTTTTGACTATTATGAATAATGCTGCTGTGAACATTTGAGGAACTTTTTATACAACAGCTTCACCATTTTACATCTTCACTAGCAATGAATAAGTGTTTCTATTTTACCATAGCTTGCCAACATTTTCCGTATTGTTTCTTTTTTATGATTATTGTTATAGCCCATTTAGTGTAAAGTGGTATCTCACTGTGATTTTTGATTTGCCGTTTCCTAATATGAAAATATTTATAACATGTTTTCATGTTCTTATTGTCCATGTGTTTATCTTTTTTGGAAAAATGTTTATTAATGTTTTTGCCTTGTTTTTGTAGACAGCATATACACGGGT